>JBCNJP010000018.1:4588603-4606397 GCA_039602395.1 Deinandra increscens subsp. villosa | reverse complement strand
AGAAATACCTTACCGCTGCGCGTTATCATCCCTGACTAGGACATAACAACATATAGTAATGAACTCACCTTAGGGGGGCACTGGTACACAGCAAAAGATTCAACAAGTCGGTCACACATCAACCTGTTTGGGTAAATATGGCCTAAACGGGTTAGGAGGTGTCGCGAGGACGAAAATAGCAATCTTAGCACCTAAACATGTTTCATGTAGTCACACAAGTCATATAATGCATACACAAGTTTCAGATTGAGAGAATTTCAAAGAATTGCCATTTTGGTCAAAGTTGACTCAGAAAGTCAACTTCAACACTCAAACTAGTGGCATAGTCAAAATCTACATACTTAGGAGTTAGGATCTCAACTTTTGCAGGCTTAAACTACATGTTAAACATGACTTGTTGCAAAATAGAATCAATCAAAAACATCGAATAACGAAGAAGTTATGCACATTGCAAGTTGACCCATTTGGCACATAGTTAACTAGTTCATGAAAATTTGAAATTGAGCATAACTCACTCAATTTTTGGGTTTTAAACCTCAAATGCTCCAGATCCTATATTTAATATGTGTACATCAATTTCAAATAGCAAACACCCCAACATAATAAGGTTTACATGTCCGACCCGTTAGAAAAGTCTACTTTTTAAAATTCCAAACAGCTTTGAGTACCTGTTTTGCAGCAGCAGTTTGGGTGACCAAACGAAGGTTTTAGAAGGCGTATAAATAGCCGTTGTAAAGCTAAGACATCCTAGTTTATCACCCAACAAGAATCAATCATGTTCGATCAAAAATGAGCAAGTTATGGCTATTGAAAGTTGACCAAAAATCAGTTTTGTTGCAGAAGGTCAAAGTAGGCAAATTGAATTTGATTAATCCATAATTTGATCAAAGCTTGGAGTTTGTTTACCAAAACCTCCAGATCTTAGTTTTAATATATAAACATCAATTTCAAGTTGCAAACGCACCATTAAAACAAGGTTTACATGCCCAACCAATTTGCAAAGTCCACTTCTCACAGAAAATGACAGCTTTGAGTACCCGACTTGCAGCTGTGTTTTGACTAACCAAACGGGGGTTTTAGAAAGTGTGCGAATAGCCGTTGTAAAGCTAAGACATAATACTTTGCTAGGAAAAAAGAATCAACTGATTTCGATGAAAATTGAGCAAGTTATGACAGCTGCAAGTTGACCAAAAATTCTGGTCAAAGCTGTTAGGATTTTGATGTTTACCAAAACCTCAAAACTCAATTCCTATACTACCACATGACTACAAATCACACACTAACACAATTATAAGCACCATAGCACATGAATTCTGGTCCCTACACGTTCATAGCATAAGCACACCAAAATCATAGCAATTTCTCATCAATTACTAGCATACTTGGCACACTTCACCCAAAACCCATAACCAAACACAACTTACATCTCAAGAACACATAACACATGATAATGATGCAAATTTCCAGATTTGAAACCCTTTTCAAATCTGACCCGAAATTAAAAACCCACAAATCTTGAGCTAAAATGAGTTTTAAAGACATACCCACAACACATTAAGCATATAAACACATCCTACACACATGCAACTCAAAATTTCAAAGTTCAAGAAATTAGGGCTTACAATGTTAAGAGGGAATCGCAGGTTTGGGGAGGAAGAGAGGGAGAAGAAGCTGGTCCAGGAGGTTGAGGGAGCTTGAAGTAGCTTGAATCCTTGAAATTTCAACTCTTGATGCTTGATTTCTCACCAAAACCGAATTGTGTGTGTTGTGTGTGTGAAATCGTATGCAAGGGAGAGGGGGAAGAAGATAGAAGCGTGAATGAGGTGGGGGAAGGGAGGTAGGGCAGATTTCTTTAAAGGAATTTTACATAATTGGCCCCTCATGACTTAATTCTTAACATAACAAGCACAAAGCTTAGTAAAAATGGATTTTTAACTTAGTCTTGTAAAATAAAGTTTTCTAAAAACGTTTTTATTTGCTTTCAACATATTTAACATATAAGATATAGTCGGGATAAGATAAAGTTAATATTTACGTAAAATATTTAAATTTCGCGCGAAGTCCCGGTTTGACCCGAAAACGCGAAATTTTCAAATAACACGCCATAACACGAAACGAAAACACGAAACACGTTATTTACATCTCTTAGCACGTAAACATATATAACAGACAGTAAATCACATAACGGGTCTCGGTTTTGCTAACGGAACTAACGGCACTAACGGTAAAAGTTAACGGAGTTAACTCGGGAAGTGACGGTTGTCACATAATATATACTTAATAGTTTTTTTTTCAATTTACTAAGTAATAAAATCTTCTCTTCCATCCCATAACATTATTTAAGCGTGGTCATACATTCCTTTTTTGTCACACGAATAAAAAATCATAAAAATTCTGTGGCCGTTTGGTGCATTTCGCCACTCTTTTTTAAGTGTGATAAATAAGTGCCACATGTTTTTGTAAAACAGTGGCTAAAGCCACTGCACCTGATTGTTGTTGTCACAAAAACAAAAAAATACGTGGCTAAAAGGGTCCAAATGCTATATATTTGGCCACGGGTACAAAATATGTGTGGCTGAAACTAGTGTTTCTTACCTTTGGCCACGTTTTTCACAAAACAGTGGCTATGCGTTAAAAAAAATCGTGGCCAAAGCCACTTTTTGGCGTAGTGCAAGGCTGCACTTAAAAACCTCATTAGGCTTCCATTGGCATATAATGTTATGAGTTGGGAGCTTTCCTTTAAGGGCTAACCAGAAAATAAAAGCATGACGGGGGATATTTTGGCTATACCAAACAACTTTTGCCCAAGGCACATTAGGCCCCTGTTCACGAAGCCCAACCCAAACATTTCCAACACTGAAATCACACAGTCTTTGGTCATTCAACTTCCACTGCACAATGTCCAAACTCATGCTCACCAAAGTAGGGGAGGGAATAAGAACAGGGTCGGGAATCGAACTTGCCAATCATTTGGCCAGGTCCAGTTCCCATTGGTGATTAAATCAGCAACAGTGGCATCCATTCTGAAGCCCCCATTCAGAATATTTCTTCGTGTAATAATTTTGATGAGAGGGCCAATGGGGTGCCAATTATCAAACCATGCAAAGGTGGAGTTCCCATTACCGATTTTATGAATGATTCTATCTCTTAGCATAGGTCTTTGGTCTCAGATATTCCTCCAAGACTAGCTTGCATCACGGTAGTTTTCAACTTTCCAGAAGTGGTTATCCTGTAGTCTATACACTTGGATCCATTTAACCCATAGGGACTTCTTTTTGGTTACAATAGACTAAGTTAGCTTAGAGATGAGGGCCAAGTTCCAGGTTTTTATTTTTTTGAGGCCCAATCCTCCTTGGCTAAAAGGTGTTGGGTTTTACAGTGGATATCCGGGTTGCAAGTTTTAATTATTTACCGACTAAATATACGGGTTGATTAATCAAAAATAATTACGCAGCGGAAATGAGTTTTACAACGCGAATTTTAGTAAAACCGTAGATAGGATCTGATCATCGTGTACGCGTAAATACATAATATAAATAATTAAATATCTAAGCGAGTTAGATATACCTTGGCGGAGTCCGAACAACCGTTCAAGACAACGGGTTTCAACGAACTGGTGCTAGGGTAAACTGTAATGCCCGACTCGAACCGGCAAGTCAAATCTTAAATCGACTTTAAAGATCGGGGCCTCTAGCACCACGGGCACGTTCATCTCATGAACCGGCGGTGGTGGCGGTAACGAAACCATGTCATTAAACATGACATCCAAATCTAGGGTTTCCGCTGGCGCAAAGAAGAAATCGATTCAACGACGATTTCGTCTGTCATGCGTGGAAGCGGCGGAGGAAGTGGCCAGACGGCGGCGGCATATAGTGGCGCCGGCCACTTAGGGTTTTCACCCGATTCGATCGTGGCGACACGCGAGGGCTCAAACATAGGCCTCGGTGGCGCGGGTAAAGGGAGAACCACCTCGCGTGGTCTTCGCCGAATAAGTCAACGGCGACAGCAGAACGGGCCGCGACGGCGGCGGTGGAGGCGGCAGCGCGCTCTTCAGCGGCGGCGGCTCTAGCGACGATAGCGGTAGTCTCGAGCTTCAAGGTGGCAGCTATGAGATGAGGGTCTCGTTTCACCATTGCTACAATCGAAAAACGATGAGGAAGTGGTGAAGGGGGGGCGGCGATTTCGAGAGTGAGAGAGAGAGGGTGTGTGTTTGTGGCGTCGCAAGTGAGGATGGGGAGGAGGCCAAAGTCCCAAACTAGGGTTTGCCCCCTCCCTCCTCCTTATATAATGCATGTCGCGATGAGCTTGTAGGAAACCTAGGACCATGGCGCGATCTAATCCACTAAACCCATTTGAACACTCTCTCTAATATTATTTCATTGTTAGCCCAATAACAACCAAATAATATTCCGTCGAGTTCCGTAAACCGTTTCACGAGAAAAATTGTTTCTTACATTTAAATAAATAGCAAGTATTTATTTGTTTTAACCGTTTGATTTAATTAATTAATTATTTAGTTCGTTGACTCCGGTTTAACTCTTCCGGGTCAAAACCGGGTCGGTTACGTTAAATGTCAGGTCAGGACATCTAATATCCAACAATCTCCCACTTTGACTGATCGTGAAACTTTAGCTTTGTAGTCAGAGGCACTCTAGCTATGCATGGCTACACCAACTAGTTTCGACACTTTAAGTCGACAGCCAAAGTATATCTGATTGTAAAGCAAGCAGATAGAGGACTTATGATAACCGTTGTCATATGTTCCTTTCCGTTCTAGACATGGATGAATAATGAGACATGGACTCTCATGTATAAGATTCATCAATTATAGTCTCGTAATCCGATTCGAAGTGTACCAATCAAACACACAGTAAGTTTGGGTGAGGCCTCACACTTCACACTTGGAATAAACGAGAGCGCCTTTATGTCTATCTATTGCCGAAGCAATAGTACGAAATCCCGTCTTGAGGCATACAACTCCCACTGAACTTTAGATCCATTGTAGCCCTATTGTTGGCAGTTACGCGACAACGAGAGACTACAATCAAAGAACAGTCCGCAGTAAACAAGAGTTCTAGTATACGTCTCAGGTCTAAGGAAACATTAGAGCATACCATTAATCAAGCAAGCAAAGCTTCCATGATTGTTTTGCTTGATGCGAGTTACGTCCAACGTCATTCCCTAATGAGGTCTGTGACTTTGAATAAACCCCTTTAAGGTTCAAAAATCAGAATAGTCTTGATTTTAGAGTCGTTCTCACGTCTCTAACCGACTACGGACATTTAGAACAATATCAAAATTGTTCAGGGATGATTAAACGTATTAACATCGAACACAGTTATGAAATTCCATATTGCATTTATCGATGGAATATGAATAATATAGATAACTGTTATATTTTCGTACACCCAAATACTAAATCAAAACATGTCTTTAGCTAATTTAATCCCTATCGCTTCTCTGTGACGATCATGAGTCGCGTGAGTCATGGGCTTTGTAGAGGGATCATCTAAGTTTGATAGTGAAATTTCCTCTGAGTGTGCTTGGCCTTTTTATGAGACCTTGGCTTTTTGGCTTGAGCAATAGCGCTTGTGTTATCGCACATCATCTCGATTGGTTGCTTGACGCTTGGAAACATATCGAGATCTGAGGCGGCTATGTATTCAGATTCAGTAGTGGAGTCAAACACTACTGGCTGTTTAGAACTACACCACGAAACAGCTCCTCCATTGAGGGTGAATAAGTATCCGGACTACGAGTGAGAGTTATCTCGGTCAGTCTGAAAACTAGCGTCGGTGTAGCACTTTACAGCGACCTCATCAGTTCCTCCATATACCAAAAACATCTCACTTGTGTTTCACATGCGGTCCCTGATGGCGCGAACCGGAATGCCCTGCCCTGGTAATCTGACGCGAGAAACGGGTCGAGGCGCGTGCTATACAGGAATTTGTGGTTGCGCATCATCAGCAGCACCCTCTAGGACCACATATAGAATCTGAAGCTCACTGACGGCCATCAAACGAATACCTCCCTCTAGGGTAGGCTCACTTATGCTCATGCCGACGATGGCGCCGACATCTAAAATGGATGACCGAGCATCGACGACCTTGGTGAGTGCCTACCCTGCAGGAATCTGATCTGGCTGATGAGGTTCGGGGAGCAGCCCATAACTCTAAGCAAGGTGTGTAACATATGCTGCCCCACTGATACCTCCATACGCGCTAACGAAAGCCTGGCGCTGGAGAAATGTCGCGAACGCATGCGCAAGATGGTAATCGACACCTCGGATAAGTGAATATAGGAATCGGGCATCGATCATCGTCACCTTCTCGGCGCTGACCTTCCAAGCTGCTATAGTGCGAGAGATCACTCGGTGAAGGTAACGATGGAAAGGGTCATAGAACCAGGACGCTCTCGACTTAGGCCCTAAGGCGCCACAACCAATGGTCGGCCAACACTGTGTGAGAAGTAGTTGAAAGAAAGCCTCCTCAACTAACCTCCGAGCTTGAAGGCCAAAATCTGCCAAAGAAAGCCTCCTCGACTTAGGCCCTAAGGCGCCACAACCAGTGGCCTCCTCGGTAAAAACTTCCAGAGAAATCTCATCCCGTCCGAATGCCAAAATCTACCAAAGAAAGCCTCCTCAACTAACCTCCGAGCTTGAATGTAATCACACCCTCATAATGATAGTCGACGGGCAAACCCGGATAATGAACTGTGGAGAAAAACTCTAGGGAAAGCTCGCGATAAACGGGGCGGTCAATGTCCAAAAGACGGCCCCAGGGAGGTGTCAGCATGTCCCTCATCCTCTGCTCTATGCCAAGTGTCTTCAGCAGCTGCCAATCGATGGTGCGGAGGCGTAGGAAAGGAATAGCAATCAGCGACCTCACGCAAATCCTGCTGTGAAGAATTCTTCTCGCTCTGCTTTATGAACTGAGACATCATATCGGTCAGGCTCTTCATTCCAGAATCATCGGTCTGAATAGGGACCGTCCTGGTGCCTGCAGGGTTGTAGTAACCCTGCTGTCTCTGTGGCAGTCACGACTGAAACCCCGACGGGTTGGAACTGCTCGGCTCCTGCCTCCACCCCGAATTTTGGCTTGGTCTCCAAGCCTGATTGTAATTGTATTGGTTAGATGGTGGGCGAGCTTGGCCCGCCATGAATTTGACCTGCTCTGGCAGCTCGGTGCTACCTTCAATCGGGCACATGGTAATATCGTGAGGTCCCGCACATAACTCGCATTGCTTCACCTGCTGTGAGCTCCCCGACCCTGTTGAACGTGATACTAGTCCATCTTCTTGGACAACCCCTCGACATACACAGCCAATACCGTAACAGGATCAATCTGATGAACTCCACGTGGCGGGGGTTGTCTGCTATGCGTAGCAGACCACTAATAGCCATTCAGGGCTAACTCATCCAACAACTCTTGAGCCTCCTCTGGCGTTTTGCTGCTCAGAGTAGCTCCAGCTGAACTATCCACTGTCTGACGCGTGAGTGGATGAAGACCACTATAGAATATCTGGATCCGCTGGTGGAGCTCAATGCCATGCGGCGGGTATTTTCTCAACAACTCTTTGAACCTCTCCCATGCTTCGTACAAACTCTTGGAATCCTCCTGTGTGAACGAGTAAATTTTGTTGCGATTCATGGCTGCCTTAAAAGGTGGAAATTATTTTGAGATGAATTTCTGCATCAAAGTAGCCAATGAAGTGATCGAACCAGGAGGTAAGGACTGCACCCACGTCTTCGCTGCACCGCGAAGAGAAAATGGGAAAAGTCGAAATTTAACCGCCTCGGATGAAACACCGTTTATCTTGAAAGTATCACAAATCTCAAGAAAGTTCGCGATACGAGCAATCAGATCGTCATTGGGCAAACCATCGAACTGAACGGTGTTAGTAATCATCGTGATGGTTTGTGGACAGATCTCGAAGTTGTTGGCTTCAACGGCAGGTCGAATAACGCTAGGTTGCGTCCCATCGACGTCAGGACGCGCGTAATCGGCGAGTGTACGTCTCGGCGGAACTGCCATCGGAACTGAAACTCGTAATGCCTCCAAACGTCGAAGTCTATGAAGAACCCTCTCAGGCTCGGACAACGGTGAAAAATGACTCCTCCTCCTCCGACGAATGCACATAAACCGATGAACAGATGGAATAGAAAATAGATACAGATCAAAAAGAAACTAAACTAAGCTAATAAACTAACTAACACGAAAGCAAACACAGAAATAAGCAAACATACTAGAAACATGCAAATAACACAAGTAACAGAAAACAAGTAAATAGCTAAACTACTATCTCTGATAGGTCTCGAAAGCTGACGCGTCCCCGGCAACGGCGCCAAAAACTTGATGTGTAGGATTTGAGCAAGAAAAAAAAGGTCAAGTTTAAAAAGGTAAATACTGAGTGACCAAATCACACACTAGGGCAAGCGTACCCGTCGTATGCAATATAGTATCAATAAGTACCGAGTATCAATCCACGGACGCGTGTACAGACTCCCGATAATGTATCATAGCTAATATTCAACCGATGAATGATTGATTTGAGAAAGCTAAAGAAACAGATAAACAAGTAACTAGAATAACTAAGCAATCAAAGCAACGGGATCTAAGGTGAAATTCAGATGAGCAAAAGGGTACTACCTGGCAAGGAATCCTCTGGGTCTAAAATGACTTCTAAACTGACTAATCCATGCGACACTCCCCTCAAATGACAATTACCGGGATAACTAAGACTATAGACACATCCTTGCTATCTAGGCAATTCTAAAATGAAGTCCGGGTAGCAAACTTGATTGTTGAAGCTAAAGAGTCAAACCGCTTTCGGTCAAAGCAAATCAGACTCACACGAAACACAAGCCACTCGAGAGGTCTCTCAATGTGGATCCTATAACATGGTAGAAATCTAAATTGGAGTCAATGGAACCTAGGCAATTCACAACACGTACAAGAGGGTCAAAACCTTAAGTTCTCAAGTATTCTAACCTACCGACAATGTTAAACAACCACCTAGTGTGCTAAACAAATTGGTCAATTCAATTCAGCACAAATACCATGCAAGATCAGCCTCAAATCATAAGTGCAAGATCATGTAGAAGGTCTCCTATCATGCATTTGAACAAAGATTAATAAAAGTCAAAGCAAACAATGATCAAATCACTAATTAGGTTGAAGTTCTTCAATCCTAAGCAATCTAATCGCATCAAGCAATCACAACAGAGGATAAACATGCTAATATGATCATTCCATCAATCCAAAACAGATTTCATAACATCAACATCAATTCACATTTGTGGTTTGCAGATCACTCATCACACTTGTGATCATCTGATTATCAGCAGTCACTTGCACCCGATGAAGTTGTTCAACCGGATCAACTAGTTCAACCGGATCAACATGGCCTTCTTCCTCCGGATGAAGTTGTTCAACCGGATCAACTTGTTCAACCAGATCAACATGGCCTTCTTCCTCCGGATGAAGTTGTTCAACCGGATCAACTTGTTCAACCGGATCAACATGGCCTTCTTCCTCCGGATGAAGTTGTTCAACCAGATCAACATGGCCTTCTTCCTCCAGATGAAGTTGTTCAACCGGATCAACTTATTCAACCGGATCAACTTGTTCAACTTCATCAACATCTGAGGAAGACACCCTGTGCAAGATCCTATTTTGAATTAAATCTAGTTTGACATATGAATTTCATTTCAACGTATGGTTGACAACCTTACCTATCAATGGCTTTCACAGATTGTCCTGCCTTTAACCGTTCAATTTCTTCTCCTTGAGCTCTCACAATTGCACGGAGAGCTGCCAATTCATTTTCAAGTTTTGTACATCGAACCGTTAATTCAGTATGTGTCTTGCTGCTCTCAACTAGTGTGTTGCCAGTATCTTTGAGCAAAGAAGAGCAAACAAGCCGACCTTGTTCATGCACAACACCCATGGTTTCTTGGCACCTGGGATTCCTGTTGTCAATCAAAGGTTCCTGAATAGGTTCCCTGACAGTTACAGTTGCCGTGGATTGGGTCTTAATGATGTTGGCACTGTCCTCAGGGTCCAGTGGGACTTCATGAGTAGTTTCAGCTCTTTCCACCTGACTTGCTTCATCACTACTGCAAGTCACCTTATCAGTAGAATGTGAGTTGGGTGATTGAACCAAGTCCAATAGTATATTCCCTGCAATAAGGGTTGGGGAATCTACTTCATGTGGCCTAGGTGATATATCACCCTCATTCTTAGGTAGTCCTGTGGAGGGTCTAGGTGAAGGAGACCTAGTCCTCTTCCTTTTGGGTGATTGTGGAGTGCGTGTGGTATTTTTGGGTGTGGTTTTTGATGTGGACATCCTCTTCCTTTTGGTGAGAATTTGTATATCAGTGGAAAAGGATGGTATGTCTGGTGTGGGCTCAACACTTGTTAGTGTAACAATGTTGTCACAAGGAGCAGTCCTGGCCTTAGGCATAGGGTGTGATGTGTCTTTACCAAGAAAAATAGTTTTGTTCACTTACATGTTTGAAAATGTTTTACTTGTAAAAGATTTTAGTTCAAAATGTTGATCAGAGATTTGCAGATTTGGAAATTCACAATTGAGAATGTGTTGGATGAATCTGGGGTACATGTAAAAGATCCTTTTATGTTTTAGATTTTCCAACATTCCATCAAATATCATTTTTGAAAAGTTAAAGTTGAGCGCATTTACCAATCCATGAAAAGCGGATGATTGAGGTGCAGCAAGTTCATCCCACTCAGTTTTCTTATGAGATAGGCAGTGGAGAATGGTATGAGCAAGATATCGCCAAACATAGGGTAGTTGTCCCTTTTTGATGGTCCCACAAGTTAAGTCACCCCCATACCCAATTGCTTCGTACGTCTTGAAGTACAATTCAGACTTGTAATCAGGATCACCTCCTGCATCATTGAATTTCAGATGCTTTCGGATCATTTCTTCAGTCAAATTAATCTCATTCCCATTGACTCTAGAGTCAATTTTACCAACCCCGTTGCTATCAACAGATTTTTTGGCTGAGTCCCAAAATTCAACAATTCTCTGCTTACATATTACAGGATTCACAGTTAAAGCAAATTGAGTGTTGGATTTCTCAAGGAAATCGTTCATTTCATCAAATAGCTTTGACTTATCAGACTTCTCGAAGTACACTACAACATTGTGTTCGGCGAAGAACAGTTGAGTAGGCTTTGATGCAGTCTTTCGGTTCAATTTGGGTGCCATTTGTGAGAAATTAGAGAGTAAGGTTTAGGTTTAAATCGCCAATTAGAAACCTGGAGATAAATAGAGGGTAACTGTTTTTCGAAAATGCAGTTTTATACTAACGGCAGTTCTTCTGGATCACAATGAACCCTAAGAATTGAAACAGGGGATGTTATTGGAGTTTGCCCATTTAGTTGAAATTGTGATGGGGGAAATTTTTGATAATTTAATTTGGTTTAGAATAATATTATTAATTTATTTTAATTGAATCCACATCAATTAGGGTCGATTAGGACCGATGAGGACAAATGAAGATAAAGTAGGACCAATTATGACCAACGAAGCCACGAGGCCCTATTAGGGTAAATTGGGGTCAATTTGGGTCAATGAGGATCACTTAGGGTCAATGATGAAGACCAGTTATAACTAACGAGGGTTGATTTTGCTCAATGATGCTTAAGGACCAAATATGACCAATTAGGGTCTGTTAGGCCGATTGAGGGCCAATTACGCTCAATGAGGACCAGTAGCTTGAATTAAAGTCAATCATGGTCATTTATGACAAATGAGGACCAATGAGGGCCAGTGAACACTCAAATAGGATGAATTAGGGCCAATTAAGGTCAATTATAGTCTATTAGGCTTAGTTAGGTTCAATGAAGATCACTTACGGTTAATTACAACAAATCAGGCTCATTTAGGACCAATTATAATCAATTGGGGTCAATTAGGCCTAAATGACTCAAATTGTTGTACTTCAAAGTAAATGGTCCTCGATGAGTCTAGTTGGTCCTTATTGAGGCTCACTGACACTAATTGGTCCTTATTGGTCCAAATTGTGCAAATTGTTCCTCATTAACCTGAACTGAGCAATATTGGTACTTATTCTGTCTAATTGGCCCTCATCAGTCCTAACTGGCCCTAATAGGTCATAATTCATCCTTATTGGTCCTAATCGAGCATATTCGACCATCATTGGCTCTAATGGGTCCTAATTGACCCTAAGTGAACCTAATTGGTCTTAATCGACCATCACCAACCCTGATTTACCCTTATTGGTATCATTGGTCCTCATTCAAACTAATTGGCCCCAATTTGTCCTAATTGGTCATACTTGATCATCGATCCTCATTAGTCACTTCCTTTATTCTCCGTCCTTATCGGTCCTATGAGCATAATCGGCCTTCTCATTGAATTGGTCCTAATTCGTATTCATTGACAATAACTGGTCTTCACTAAAGTATCCTAAATGACGCTAATTGTCAGTATTTAGTCCTCATTGAGTCTAGTTGGTCCTAATTGCTCCTCACCAGCCTAATTGGCCGCCATTTAATATTTTTGGAAACAAAATTATTATACATGAGAAATTCGCAACATGGCGGTCTTTTCGTATTTTTGTTTTGAATTGTATAGTAATTTATCATTTTCATTTTTGAGTTGTGTTTTTGTAATGTCATCGTTTTTTATAGTTGCGTTATCCCGGCCACAAAGCACGTGTTAGTAAAATCTTGTTTATTATATCTAAAAGAAAATAATAAAATTAATATTAAAACATAATGTTAGGGCTTTTAACTCCGATCGTCGTACAGATCTGCTTAAAGGATCACAGTTATGTCAACCGTAATTGATGTACTCGTACAATTTCACAATCTCATTAATTCAACACCTCAAGAGGATGAAGCTCATCTTGAAGAAGAACCTGCAAACCCACAAGAAGAGGCACTTGAAGACTATTACGAACTGGATGATCAAGTTCATCTTGAAGAAGAACCCGCCGGAAGAGCCACGTGGAGACATTTAATTAATTAATTAGTTATGTTTATGTTTAATATACATATTGTTTAAATTAATTTTGGGTTTTATTATCAGTTTGAACAATTCCCCACCCCCCCCCCCCCCTTTTAATTAAAAAAATTCACCAAAAAATTTGAATTTCCCACCATTAGTTCAAATTACACCCAAAATTTCGAACTAAATTTACTTATTATCGACTCATCAGATACTTTTCCCTCTCACTTTATCTGAAAATTTCCAGTTAAACGCCTCCAGCGAATAACTAGAAATTTTTATAACTTTTCTCCAAATTTGCCCTAAATGTAATTCCCGCTCACACTTAGAATTTGCCCTAAATGTAATTCCCGCTCACACTTAGAATTTTTTAGAACTTTTCTCCAAATTTGCCCTAAATTACAAATCGATGTATGCTCCTATCACATACTCCCGCTCGCTTGCCCTAAATTAGACGGAACTCCTGCTCCCAGACCCCTAGCTCCGGCGACCAGAAAGCCCTAATCTCGCAATATTTTCCGTCGATGTATGCTCCCCTCAGCTTACGATTCCCATTTTTCATACCACAAGCCCTAATTTCTTAGTCATCGACTTTATCCGACAGATGAGGTGGGGCTGCATCCGGTTTTTCATACAACAGAAGGCCGGTGGGAACAAATGCGCCGGTGTCAACCTCCTTGCAATCGAGCTTAGTTGATATCAATACGCTAGGAACAAGTGTGCCGGTGTCGGAATTACAAGCCCTAGAGCACCTCCTCCACCCCGACTCCTTTTCCGGTAAGAGTCTATTTTCCTTTACGATATTTGATATTTTCTTTGATACCGATTCCTCTCTCCCTTTCATATTTTGCAGCTAACTTTTGTAACAATCATCATACGATATCTTAGAATACAATAGCGGTTCATATCCTGTTGTTCTTAATCGCTAGTTTGCAACACAGTAGCTCCCAGGTATGTATTGCTTCTCTCTCTTTTTTAATCCTCTCTTTGCACTGAATTGAGTTAATTTTTCTCTAATTTTAGTGTGTATTCATCTTTTTCTTTGTATTTCTGTCGGTTACATATGTTCTTGTCACTTTACCTTGTACATAACTGTGATCTACTAGCAATCTCACAATCTAGGTATGATTCATTTTGGTTTATCCTGCACATTTGCCTCTGTTCATAATCGTGCCACCATCTCTCTTTTGGCCGCCTCTGATCGAAGCTATGTGCTCTTTAGAAAAAATTGGCTACAACCAACCATGAGGGGGAATGGGAAATCAACCTTTGTTTGGTTTGATATTTGGCACCCACTTTATTTTTTATCAATGGAAAGGGATTAAGGGAATTAAATAGGATGGGTCTTGATGTTAGCTGCAAAGTCAACGACATTATAGAAAATGGAAGCCAATAGAATGGAAGGAAACATATCCTTTGTCATCTATATATTCACACATTGAAATGTAACTTCAGTGTGTTTGTATGAAATATAATGAAATTTGAACTTCAATTGTATCATATGTTATGATTTAATGGAATGATAGTTCACTGGTTCACTCAACTCATGTACAGAAAATATGTCTGAATCAATCATGTCTACATAAACTAGCTTTGGTCGAACATATTTTGTGACATTTGTTCTATCAAACACTCCACCATGATTGATATTTAGGAACAAAACACTAGGGCTATTCCCTGTGATTGAGAAAAAATCAAGTGTGGACATATATAAACACTAGGGCTATTCCCTGTGATTGAAACAGCTATCCTGCAACACGATTCACCCGATGTGTATGCAGGCAGGCATAACATATGCAACCTGTATTGCATGAAATTAATAATATTAAAATGATATAATAATAATAAAAATAAAGATAAAACTCTCAATTATAAAAGAAGCATGATCAGAAATCAGGTCATCAGTTTCCCTATGTTGCACGTGTTTAAACCATTTTAATTGAATAACAAAGTAGGTGTGGTTTATTACTTGTTAAACCCATTTTAGTTGAACATAACCATTATTATTTTTTTGGCAGGTTTGGCACCTCCTTTAAACAGCCTTTGTATTGTGCATGCTTGTGTGTGTTGTTATTATCATTGTGTTATTGTGTAATGATGATAGATGTGAAGGCAGATTAGGTAACCGTTTTGATTTCAGGATTTTCATGTGCAAAATATGTTGGTTGGAGGGTAGAACAAGTCTGAAGCAGGGACGAAGCTTTACATATCGAATCTGCACTATGAAGTTACTAACGAGGATATTAAGGTAAAAAATATACGGATATTTTAATTGTATTGTGGTTGATTTTTGTTGATGATACGCTTAGGGTAAGTTTTTTCATAGGTATTGTGTTGATCCATCTTTTTAAAATGATTGTTTCAGGTTAAGGGATCAAAATTGTATTATTTGACAATCTGTTAATTAGGTAAATATTGACATAAAAAGTTAATGATAGTAGGCAAGCACATTTATGTTTACATGTAAATGCCTTCTTATTCTAATCTGATCTTATTGGGTTAAAGAATGATAGATCATAGAAGATGGTATTAGAATACTATTGGTTAATTAATATTTTCAGTTTGAGGTCAGGTGGGTTTGGTTAACAAATACATTATTATTTTGTTGCAGAGTTTGGGTCAGGTGGGTCAAATATCAGGTCAGGTAGGCTAAAGATCACATTGGGTTAGGTTGTATAAAGGTTGTCCAGGTACAATAAACAAATGGGTTCAGGGTATGGGGTCGTGCAATTATTTTGTTGCTGTATTTTTAATCTTTTGCTGAATTGCTTGCTGTTAATTGCTATAATCTGTTCATGCTGTTAGAGTTGTTCATGCTTCATAACATGCTGAATTGTGGGTTAGTATTTCTAATCTATTTTTTTCTATTATTGCTTACCATCTGTTTTTAGTCATTTTATATTGTTGCTGCTGGTTTTGTGACATTTGTATTTACATGTTTGACTTTATATAGCGAGCCTTGTCATTTTTCTTGCAGAATCAGTCATAATTGACTATAAAAAATGTTAAAAACTGAAGCTTCTAGTGAAGAAAATGTGCACCTGGCCAAATTAGCAGAGCCGACAGAACGGTATGAATAAGTGGTTGTGGCTGTCAGTTTTCTACAATAGGTAAGAGTTTTACTCTCATGAATGAGTGACCTGTTTATTTGAATTGAAGGAACTTTTTGGTTGGTATAGAAAAAATAGGAATAAGCTGGTAAAGCATTAAATAACATGACCAAAAACCAGGGCCTTACTATGCTGCTCGGTCAGGGGGTGCTCGGTTAGGAAAAAACTTTCACCCCTGACTCGGTCAGGGGGGTGCTCGGTCAGGAAACTTTAAACAGGGCCTTACTATGCTGCTGTTTTATATAGGTAATTTTAAACGTCCTTAATATTATGTACACACAAGTGTGTTGAAGACTTTCGCTTGAACTTCTGTTGGACATAACCATATACTCATTAACATGGTCAGGACTGTTAATGAGTATAACTTTTTTCAGCTAGCATCATACGGTATTGGGAATTGAAGAAAAGAAATGTCCAGCTGGAGCAAGCTATAGTGGAGGTCAATGGTGTGGGTTCTTGACTAAAGATGTGAGGAGCATGTTGGTCGAGAGAAAGGAGATCCATCCTTATTTCATTCTTAATTAGAGTCGGCTGGTCCCGTGCAAAGTAAATGTGTTCGTGTGGCAGGCTCAACGGGACCGTATACCTACGTTGGATGCCTTGAGAAAGCGAGGATGTACGTGGATTCAGACTCCTGCCCGTTATGCATTGATGGTAACGAGTCAGTGCTGCAATGATGGTAACATTTACAGGATTTGGGTGATATGAACATTGAGATAATGCGAAATACTCGTTACAAGGCATATCTTGAGGACTTCTACTGGTTTTTCCAAGCAAGCATTTGCTTTTTTTTTTAAATCTGCAGACTGCAAGTACTTCAAAAGATCTCTTTTCTAAAAGTATTTTGTGAATAGAAACTCGGTGGCGCGACTGCTAAAAATTATGTCTGATCTTCTAGCATTTGAAGCCAACAAGAGAGTTGTTAATATCACCACAAACAGGTGTTGTAATTATGTCTTAACATGCCTCCTTAATATCATGTTTTATTTCAATACTTAAGTGTCTAACAACAAAATGATGTGTTTCTTCCTCTTTTCTCAGGAGTATAGCTTTGAGGTGCTTAGCTTTGCTGCTTTGCTACTACACATGAGGTTGCTGTTAAAATTAATTAGGTTGATAGGGTAGGGTGATCGACTATAGTGACCTTAGAGATAAATTTTGAAGTATTTCTTAGTATGTATGAAATGAATTATTTTGCTATTTATAAATTGCATCATTTTACTATTAGTGTATATTTATTTTGTATTATCAGGTTAATTGTTATTTAATGTTAAACTAGTGATTCTATTATATTTTTTTTTAAATTCATGACACGCAAATTTACGTGTCTTAAACAGACGACACTAAAAAATATTATAAATAAAAATATATTAATCACAGACGACACCCTTTCTTGAAGCGCAAAACGGGTGTCAAGAATGGAGTGTCATGGATAGCGTGTCATTGTTCGCGCATCAAGAGCTTCTTGACACGCATTTTGCGTGTCAAGAAGCTTCTTGACCCCGGCTTCCTTGACGCGCATTTGCGTGTCAAGAGGCCCTTTCTTGACGCGCAATGCACGTCAAGAAAGCCAGTTTTTGTAGTAGTGTAGGTCTTCTTTCTCATCCGTATCATTCATATCTTCCATGGAGCTTCAACAGCGAATAGCTTCAACAGCGAATAGCTTCAACAGACAAAGCTAGCGA
>JBCNJP010000018.1:4543103-4588103 GCA_039602395.1 Deinandra increscens subsp. villosa | reverse complement strand
TGCGATGGGAGTGGTTTCAGCTCGAGTGGGGCTTCTTCTACGACCGTTTTTTTACGCTCTTGCTCTGATCCTGATTCCTCGTTAAAGCTGACGGCTGCTACCATCTCCACTTCTTGATAAGTGCTATTGAGGGTTTGAGAGTCTTCTTGATCCTTGCCGCATATGTTTTGTAGCATGCTGCCAACAGTGGTCATGATGGAGTCAAGGAAGTAGCAAGTGTCATCCTGACTGGCTGGGCGTTTCATAGAATCGTGGATGTTAAGAGTGACGGATTGATTTCCCATTCGAAGTGTGAGCTTTCCATCATACACGTCGACTATGGCACGCGAAGTGGCCAAAAATGGCCTTCCTAATATCAGCGGAATATGCTCATCCTCGTCCATGTCCAGGATGACGAAGTCGACCGGAAAGAAGAAATTGCCCACTTTTACCAACATGTTCTCCACTATGCCCCTGGGGTACTTCACTGATCGATCCGCTGGCTGAAGTGTCATGCGAGTAGGCGTGGGTTCCCCCAGGTCCAGTCTCTTGTAGACTGAATATGGCATCAAATTAATACTGCCTCCCAAATCAGCCAGGGTGTTACAAATTAATGTGTTACCTATTAGGCAGGGAATTGTGAAACTCCCTGGGTCTCGCATCTTTGCAGGTAACTTCTGTTGGAGAACTACGGAGCATTGTGTAGAACCTGAAATATAGTCTAATATTATCAACACTGTAAAGTCAACAGCAAGTTAAGTTGACGGGTTCGAATGATGGTTTTGGCATGTGGCGTTTGAATGTTGAAAAGACAATGGAGCTTATTGAAGACTAAATTTAGGGGCTTTTAATGTAATTTATTATTATTGTCATGTTTTAGTCTTTATTATTGTCTAGGGTGCTTATTGTAATTAGCCAATAGTCATTAGGCTATATATAGACAGTGTTAGGGGAAATTAGGTAAAGGCTTGGATGAACCAAATTAGATCTAGGAGGTTAATTTCCAGATTTTTGTAGATCTTTTTGGGGGTTTTGAAAGATTATATCCATCTTCATCAAGTTCTTCATCTTCTATCTTTTTCTTTCTTACTTTTTACTCAATAATCTCAAAATATCTCATCTTTTTTGTTGTTTCTTGCTCAAATCACCAATCACTAGCACTGTAAAGATCATATTGGACCAACAATATGGTATCAGAGCCTTTGTGCTCTTGATTTTGGTGTTTTTGAGTGTTTTTGGGTAAAACTTGAAAATCTATTTTGATTCTGAAATCTGATTGTTTTGGACTGGAAATTGATTGAATATTGTGTGTTTTGATGTCTTGAAGACTAAGCAATCAACCGATCATTACTCTATAGTGATTTGGGTTGATTTCTGATCATTTCTTCTTCAAAAAGAGGGTTTTCTGTTCTGGGCGAAACTGCTGATTATACAGCGAAACTGTGCCTTCAAACAGCGAAACTATCAAGCGATTTTGCAGTTTCGCCGTGTTATTACCGAGCGAAACTACCATCACCGGGCGAAACTATTCTTTCGCCGAAAATCGAGAAGCGAAACTATTGTCTTTTTTTTGAACGAAAGTTCAAACCAGTTTCCAGCGAAACTAGCTAGCGAAACTGTGTGTCATCGGGTATTTCCGAGCGAAAGTACTGCCCGTGCGTACAGCGAAACTAGTTGGCGAAATTGCTGAACTGGTTCAGTATTGTCTAGCGAAATTGCTGGCGAATTTATAAAATCCAGCGAAATTATTCACCTGTTCAGGATTTCCGAGCGAAATTGCTGGCGAAACTATATCTGTAGGACCGTTGATTACTCAGAGAAATAATCAAAACAAGAACTCTTTACTTGAAGATCACAACCATGCGGAATAAAGTTGTATCATACTTGTTTTTACTTAAGCTTTGTTTTCTTATACTTGTAGTTTGATTGTATTGATTGCATAAACTAGTGAACACAAGATAATAAATTTCTCGGTACTATTTGCATTAACTCAAGTTCAAACTGTTACAAGTGTAAGCACTGAAACGGGTACTTGTGAATGAACTAGCTAACAACTATAAATAGTACTAAGGAGATCAACTACAGCCGTTGATCTCATACGGGCTAATCTAACCGTATATGAAAGTCAAACAATAAACTTACTAAAAGAACATTAGTAAACATACAAAAGAGGAAATGTGCAAAATGCATTTATCTATAAGTAGGAGACGGCTAGGATGTGACTTTGGAAGAATAAAAGCCGTTGCAGGTCTGAATTCTGCAAAAGTAATCTTCCTGTACTTTTCCGGTTGAACTCTTTATACTGTTGGATAAAAGAGTTCACCCGGAAATGTTCTTCCGGTTGAGCTTCCGGTTGACAAAACTTCCGCTTGAGCGTTCTTCCGCTTGAACATGTCTTCAACCGGAAATCTTCGTCTTGATCCGGTTGACTCAGAAAATCATTTCCTTACAATATCTCCCAGCGAAACTAATCAATTTGTCTTGTTCTTGGTTTGTTCTTTGTCTTTCTTATTTCAGGCTGATTTAAGATGGCGTCAGGTACAAATGCTGCTGACACTGAAAGTATTGCTCCAAACCGACCACCAAGGCTGATCAATGGAGACAATTTTGAAGATTGGAAACGATGTCTGAAATCGTTTTTTCTGTACACCGATTACAATCAGTGGCTGTCAATTGTCAACGGACCTCACGTTCCAACAACTACTACTGGTGAAGTAACACAGATCAATAATAATCCGTCTTCATTTACTGAGAAGGACTTGAAACTCATTGATCGTGATCAGAAGGCTCTTGGTGCTCTTTCTCTATGCCTGTCACAAGAAATCTACAATCGTTTTGCTGAGCACACTGATGCAAAAAGTTTGTTCGACGCTCTCTGTGAGTTTTATGATGGCAATGAAGACCTGGTGAAGGACAAGGAAGCCCAAGCCACTAAAGAATTCAATTCATTCACAAGCATGAAGAATGAAAAGTTAGTTGATTTGACAAATCGCTTCCTAACTGTATCAAGCAATCTGAAGAAATATGATGCGAAGCTCACTAAATCAGAACAAATCAAGAAGCTGCTGGATGCTCTTCCACCAGAGTGGAGCATTCAAGTTCGCATGCTAAAACAAGAAAGAAGTTTCCCCGACTACAAGCTCATGGATGTAATTAACAAGCTTAAGTCCTTTGAGTTGGATGTTCAAAGGAGAGAGTACAATCAAACCATGGGTCCAACTAAAGTTTACTCTCCAAATTCTGCTTTCATCTCAACCGTCACACCCAAAGGAGCTTTCTCTCAACTTCAATCTTCACATCTTGGATCTAGTTCATCCTCAACTGCTTCCGCCACTAATCAGCAAACATCCCAGATTTCACCTGAATACATGGGATTGTTCTCATTGTTTACTAACAGCTATCAAGCTTTCGCTGCTGGAGAACTTCAAGGTTCTACTCTGACTGCTGAGGACATGTACCAAGTTGATCCAGACGATTTGGAAGAAACTGACCTGAAATGGCAAATGGCCATGTTGACTGTTCGAGCCAGAAAATTCTTCGAACGCACTGGGAGAAACACCTTCAAGAATCAAAATGGAAGAGTTGGTTTCGACAAGGCCAAGCTTAGATGCTACAACTGTAAGCAACTTGGCCATTTCAAAAGGGAGTGCCCAAGTCCAATTGTTACTGAACCGACCTCTGAGCCTGCAACTCGTGCCATCCCTATCACTGACAAAGCAGAAGCCAAGCCAACCAAAGAAGTGGCTCTTCTGACTAACTTTGATTGGAGTTCGGAGGTCTCTGAAGCGGAGGAAGCCATCAATCAAGCTCTTGCAGCTCAAATTCATGAACAAAGCAACGAGCACACTGTTAACAGTTGTCAGAAGGAAGAAGCTGATAAGAAGGTGAATGAGAAAACTGCAAGCACACCAGCGTGCACATGTGAAAAGGCTCTTGCTGCAGAAAAGGTTATAATGGATCTCTCATATGAATCTGTTCAAGATATGTGCTCTCATCCTTGTAGAATTCGTTTGTTCGGCATCTACAAGGCCAATCGATTGTTGATTGACACCAACAACGAATTAAAAACCATGAACACCCAATTAAAAGAAAATGAAGCAAAATATTTTGTGAAATTAAATGAGGCAATGCATGAAAATGAACATTTAAAACAAACTCTTCTTGCAAAAAATGTTGAAATAAACATGCTTTCTGAAAGAGTCACATTAGCCCAATTTGAAACCTCTCAACTTCAGACCAAGTTAGATAGATGGACCGTTTCACAAATGAAAGTTGAAGAGATGCTCGTTAAACAACGAGGAGCTAAAATAAAAACCGGAATAGGTATGGAGAACAATGGGAATGTGTTTCCTAAGGTTTATCCTCCGCCCAGCACGCATTGTTATTCACCTACTCCGAAACCTCATCCCTTAAATGATTTAATTCCTAGTGATGCTAACAGTCTGCATGCAGGTCTAGAAGGAGTGAACCATAAGGAGATCAGGGAGGATTATGATAATGGATACGGTAACACAAGTGGGCTTGGATGCGGTAGTCTAAATTCTAAGGAGTCTGTTTCAAGTAGTAGTTTGAATTCCAAGAAGTCTAGTTCAGACAGTAGCGTAGCTAGTAGTAGTTCTTCTTTAGATAGCAGTAGTGAAGAGTCCGTGTCTGTTAATCAAGAAAGATTTGTTTCAAATGAAAATGTTCAATGTCATACAAGTACATCTCAAAATCGATTCAACAAATTTCTTTCTAATCCAATTCCTTCTTTTACACCGATACGAATTTCAGAACCTACAGAAAAACATATTTCTCGAAAGAAGGAATCATTTTTGAAAACCAATAATCCAAGGATTTCAAAAGATAAAACAAAAGTGGATTTTGAAACCAACAGTGACTCTGATTATAGAACATCAGATTCTGAGGAGGAAAGTACTTCAGAAACCTCCTCTTGCACAAGTCACAGATCTCACTGTTTCAGATGTGGTAAGGATGATCATGTTGTTAAAAATTGCAAAGAAAAATTAAATCGAACAAACCATGATAGATCCTTTGGCCACAAGGTAACCAGTTTTGTAAAACAATTCCTTGGGGGAAAACAGAAAGTCAAAAATCCCGGAAATGCAAAAGTCTGGGTACCAGTTATTAAGTAATTTTTCGTTTTGTATTGCCAGGCACTCCCGAAGAACAGTTACTGGCATATAGATTCGCGATGCTCTCGGCATATGACAGGGATGAAAGACCTGCTCACAAATTACAGAATCGTGGATGGTGGATTCGTTTCTTTTGCAGGAAATAAAAGAGGTGGTAAGATGGTTGGACAAGGAGACGTGTCAAGTGGGTCTCTTACTCTGGAACACGTCAACCATGTACCCGAATTAAAGTTTAATCTTCTGAGCGTGTCACAAATCTGTGACAAGGATATTCCCGTATTGTTCAAAGCAAATGAATGCCTGTTTCTCAAGCCTGAATTTACTGTGCCCGAAGAGATGGTGGCGATGCGTGCGCCTCGCATCAATGACACATACTTGCTGAATTGGACGAAGATATCATCAGAGGTGTAAATACCTCTTTGTCTAATGAATTGGGTATGATCAAGACCAAGCTGGTCAATTCTGAAATTCGAGAGAAGGATAAAGATGCACAGATCAAGAATATGAACGAGATCATTGCTAAACAATCTTCCTTGATCAAATTTTTGGTGGTAGAGTTGAACGATATCAAGAAGCAACTGAACTTGCCAGGTCAAATGAGTGATGCTGAGATCGAATCAGTTAGTGACATCTTAAAGGATACATCTGGAGCAGCGGGCGGCAGTGGTTCTGGTCAAGCTGATAAAGCAGGAGGTAGTGGATCTGGTGGAGTTGGAGGAAGTGGAACAGGTGTGAATGATGCTGATGTCAGTGGAGCCCCCAATGCTGAAGACTTGGATGCTATCAATGTCAGTGATGCAAATCTATTTAGTGTTGAAACAGAGCAACCACAGCCTGAGATTGTCCAAGCTAAATTCGTTTTGATCGATGAAAGTGAAGATGAGGCTGATATTGATGATCACACTGAACCAGAAAGCTATGATTGGAAAGAACATTCTCTTACGTATCAAGCAAAGATTAGCTCTGTAAGTGAAGAGGTCCTTGAGTTCAACAGGGAAGAATGGTTCAAGAAACCCGAGCTCGAAGATCAGACCCCTTTATTCCAAAACATTGCCCAACCCAAGAGAAAGGAGTCTGATAGACACATTATTAGCTGGAAATTCAGTGATGCCGCTCATGCCTTCATGATCAAGAGAAGAGGGGGGAGTATTACCTATATTCGTAAACGAGACAATTTCAAAACCTTGCCCAGATGGGATCTGAGAAGGCTGGCAGAGCTCCCCCTCATAGACGAAGACAAAAGCGTCAGGGCAACAAATCTGAGAATAATGCTTCAGCAGGCTGCTAAGGACGACTTTGTGTCGTTTGGTTTTATGAAGGGTAAAAGGGTGAAGTCCACAACCGAAATTGATGAAGCTACCGGGAAACCGAAGGTGCACTTAAAGTTTAAAGCTGCTAAGACAATGAGCAGAATCCGAATTCCTGATCAGCAACTGTCGAGGCTGCAATCATTCCAGAAGTGGTTCTATGACAATCAGACTGGCGAAGCCGTTATAAGAATTAGAAAGGATGCTGAAATAAGATTATTTGATCCTATGGAAGTGTTTTCTTTCAGCAATGATGATTTAAAGACTTTGTGCGAAAATCACATCAGATATGGGGCAGGAGATGACACCGCAGAAGAGGCAAGCTTGTTTATGAGAGTTGCCAACAAGGCCCGGGGAATAGTCAAGGAAATAAAAGATTTAGCACTGAAAGTCAAGGCTGCTGAAGATAAAATGGAAGAAGATAGGGATCTGGCGAATCAGATGAACAAGTCTCTGAGTGGTCTTGGAGAATCTTCTACACAAATCCCAGAACCAGAGACTGCTATCCCCGTTGCTGAAAAGCCAATTAATTTGGGGGAACCAGAGTCCGATGCCCCAGGTGCTGATGAAACAACCAATGTGGGGGAATCTGAAGATATTGTCCCCGTAGCTGAAGTGTCCAATGTTTTGGGGGAAACAGATCTGAACAAGGAACCGAACCAGACTGAAGCCGGAGCTGACAAATGAAGATCAAGAGGCTGAATCCCTCCCTAGGGGGAATATTGAAGATCAATGTAGGGAGGAATTCATTATTTTGTTTAGCTTGATTGTATAGTTTAGTTTACTTTGTAATGTTGACTTTTGGTAGGCTAGCGAAACTACCGAGCGAAACTACAGTTTCGCTCGGTACTTAGATTAGACTGTCTCAGTGACAGTTTCTCTTGGCCAGCGAAACTGCCAGCGAAACTGTTCACTGGACAGTATATATATGTCGCCTTGTGCAGCCTTTTGTAACTTTCTCAACTTTTGTGAACCCTAATACAAGAAATCGACATTTGGTGAGTTTTGGTGACGGCTAGGAGCTTATTTCAGTATATTGTAGCTTGTTTATCATTTCTTATCAATCATTTGGTTCATGTTGTAATTGTTCAATACTAGAAAACCATTTTAGTCATTGGAAATCATATATTGTTGTTATTTCTTGGTTTTCTTCTCAAAAACACCTTCATTTGCACTGATAAAGATCAGTGAGGACCAACAATATGGTATCAGAGCCTTGGTTCTCTTGATTTTGGTGATTTTTTGGTGTTTTTGAAGCTTTTTGGGGTTTTCTTGTTCAAACCAATTTGGATCTTAAATCTGTGTTTTTGGATTGGAAATTGGTCGGAAATTGTGTGGTTTGATAGCAGGAAGCTTTTTCAATCATTCCTGCTTCAATTGGTTGATTTTTGAGCTTTTTTGGTGATTTTTCGAGCTGAAAAACCCGTCCAGCGAAACTGCTGTTCTTCCAGCGAAACTGTAGTTTCTCTGGCAGAGAAACTGCCAGAGAAACTGTCAGAGAAACTGCCAGCGAAACTGTAGTTTCTCTGCCAGAGAAACTGTAGTTTCTCTGCCAGCGAATCTGTCAGTGAAATTAAGCAAATTTCGAACGAAAGTTCACCGTTCTCGAGCGAATTTCCGGGCGAACCTCTGCCCGATTTGCGAGCGAACTATCGGGCGAACTTCATCAAAAAAAAAGAAAAAAAAAAACATAAAAAAAAAGAAAAAAAAAACATAAAAAAAAAAATTTATTATATCATTTGGATCGCATACAATCGAAAAGAAAAGAAGAAGGAAAGAGAATGGAAGACATTGGCCGGGTGTTAATTGCTTTTCTTATGGGCTGAGACAATTTGATTTTAGACATATGTAACAAAGTCAAGCGTGATTGTGGTGAAGCCAATTATTTGTTGCGAGAAAGTTGGAGTTTCAAACCTTTATCAATTGCCTACATGTTAGGAGGATCTACAATCGAGGGGGAGATTCACCATAACGAGCTTCAGATCATTGGTCAAGTTGTGAAACGCAAGATGGAGTTAACCAGTATTCGATCAAGCTTCCATTAAGAGTATATGGAAACCATCAGTCTAGGGGGAGTATTATTGATTCATCAAATCAAGACTAATGGTTTCCAAGTCGAGACTGAACACGATGCAAGACGTTGATAATAGTAGACTAAGGGGGAGAATTGTAGAACCTGAAATGTAGTCTAATATTATCAACACTGTAAAGTCAACAGCAAGTTAAGTTGACGGGTTCGAATGATGGTTTTGGCATGTGGCGTTTGAATGTTGAAAAGACAATGGAGCTTATTGAAGACTAAATTTAGGGGCTTTTAATGTAATTTATTATTATTGTCATGTTTTAGTCTTTATTATTGTCTAGGGTGCTTATTGTAATTAGCCAATAGTCATTAGGCTATATATAGACAGTGTTAGGGGAAATTAGGTAAAGGCTTGGATGAACCAAATTAGATCTAGGAGGTTAATTTCCAGATTTTTGTAGATCTTTTTGGGGGTTTTGAAAGATTATATCCATCTTCATCAAGTTCTTCATCTTCTATCTTTTTCTTTCTTACTTTTTACTCAATAATCTCAAAATATCTCATCTTTTTTGTTGTTTCTTGCTCAAATCACCAATCACTAGCACTGTAAAGATCATATTGGACCAACACATTGTTCGTCGAGAGTTACTGTGGATAGCTCTTCAAGTTTCTTATTATTGCTAAGAAGATCTTTTAAGAATTTGGCATATTTGGGCATTGATGCCAGAGCTTCCACGAACGGAAGGTTGATGTGCAGCTGTTTGAATAACGAGAGAAATTTACCATGCTGCTCCTCCATCTTTTCCTTCTCAAGCCTCTCAGGATACGGTATCCTAGGCTTGTATTCTCTTTGCTTCGGCTTTGCTGCTGGGGCCTGTGGTTCTTCTGATTCAGGCGCATCCTCGGTGGCTTCCTTTGGGTCCTCTGCAGGCTTGTCTTGAGTCACTGGCGTTTCTTGAGTTTACTTCCCACTGCGCGTTGTGACTGCATTTGCGAACCCTTAGGGTTTCCTTCGGTGTTAGATGGCAGTCCGCCTTGTGGTCTCCCTGAGAGTGATTGCGCGATTTGACCCACTTGCCGCTCTAGTGCCTTCTGAGATGCCAGTTGATTTTGTAGTTGTTGGTTGATCTTTGCCATCTCCTGGTCATGTTTCTGGAATTGAGAGTTGATTTCTTGATCCCTCTTCTTTGTGTAGGAGTACATTTCTGTCATCATCTCTCGCATCGTGGGTTCTCGTTCTGGTCCTTGGGGCTGCTGAGGTTTGGCTGCAAACCCCGGTGGGTTTGAGCTTCCTGCCTGGTTCTTGTAGCTGAATCCGGCGTGATTCTTCCAGGAGGAGTTGTAGCGATCCCCGTAGACTGGACCTCTCTGTCCTTGACCCACAAAATCGACCGTCTCTGTGTTGTGCGGGTAGCTGGCAGTAGTATGCGATTCTCCGCATATCTCGCACTCCTGTGGCTCCTTCTTTTGTGGCAAGACCACTTGGCAAAGAGTGTCGAACTTCTTTGATAACGCCTCTAGCTGGGCGGCCACCATTGTGTCTTGACTTACCTGATGCACCCCTGCTTTGAGTGGAACGCTGCTTCTAATTGAGGGGTACTGATAGTCGTTGAGAGCCATCTCCTCTAGTAATTGCTCGGCCTCTTCAGCAGTTTTCTCGCCGAGTGCTCCTCCAGCCGTAATGTCCACCAATTGACGGGTTTGTGGGCTGAGCCCATTATAGAAGGTTTAGATCTGTTGATATTGCTCCAACCCGTGGTTAGGACATTTTCTCAGTAGTTCCTTGAAACGCTCCCATGTCTCAAAGAACGATTCTCCATGGTCCTGCTGATACGCGTAGATCTTCAGTCGTAGCTTCGCTGTCTTACCAGGAGGGAAGAATCGGTAGAGGAACTTTTCTGCTAGGTCGTTCCATGTGGTGATCGAACCAGCAGGTTGTCCATCGAGCCACGCCTTGGCTTTTGATCGAAGAGAAAAGGGGAACAGGCGTAGCTTGGCCGCGTCACCGCTTAGGCCTGGGAGCTTGAATGTGTCGCACACCTCTATGAAGGCCCTGATATGCTCGTTGGGGTCTTCGTCTGTCAATCCATCGAATTGGATTTAGTTTTTGATCATAGTGATGACCTGAGGTGGGATGGTGTACGACTCATTCCCAGCGGTTACAGCGATGCTCGGGCTTGCTCCCGCCAAGCTCGGCTTCATGTAGGATGACAGTGTTCGTCAAGGCGGATTTGCGTCGCCCATCGGTTGCCTCTGCTGCTGATGTCTGCGTCGAAACTCTCGTTCAGGTTCGTCGAAAGGAATGAGTATCTCAGATTGAGAACTTCGTCGCGTACACCAGCGCGTTGCAGGATTAGAAATTTTGGCTAAACTACTAATTTTGACTATTTAAAACGTTACCGCGTCCCCGGCAACGGCGCCAATAACTTGATGTGCTGATAAGTGTATAGAAAAAGTAGGGTTCTACACTATCAAATTTTAAATTTATAAACTGGTTATCTACCAGGGGACTATACCAACACACTAAGGCAAGTATACCTGTCGTGCGTAGCACAGTATTGGTAAACACCGGGTTGTCGAACCTTAAGGACACAGATTTGTTGAAAACAGTTTGATTAGTAATTTAGCTGGATTTTGTTTTGTTTTGAAATTGATTTTAAATTTAGAAATCTAATTAAAAGCAATAAGTTGTTGTTTGAAAAGCAAATATTTGGAAAGGATCACTTAGGCATGGCTCCTCCAACTTAGGTTTGACAAATGTACCGGTAATGCGTTCTAAGTTATCTCTGAGGTGAACTGGCGTCCTAAGACAAGGCTTACCTAGTTCCTGTGGATAGGTTCACAATTTAGGGTTATAGACACGCCCTAGACGGTTACTACTGTTCCATGGTTAAGTATTGATAAGGTTGCGGTTTATGAAGTGCCCCAGGCTGGGTCCCGAGTTATCGGTGGCTCAACTCACAACTGGTCGAAGGGTTAGGATAGGTATGGCCCTAACGGTCCTAGAGTTGTGAAGCGGTTACGATTGGGTTGATAGGTTGACCTAGTAGGCCCTAGACACGACTAAGCAGGAACAGACCCGACCTATCGGTGAATGCTTGACTACTTGACAATGGGAAGGGTAGCTACTAGCTAAGGGTAAGGTGATTTCTCACTCAAACTCTATGGTGGACTCCTAATCGAATTATAGGGTTTCCCTGATGACCGTGACTATTTCTAGTTCACGCGTACGCCGCAGGTTCTGTTGTTCGGCTATACAATAGTTCCCTAACGATAGAAGGCTTTGCAAGCTAGGGTTAGGGTTCCACAAGACCAGAGATTGACTAGATACAATAAGGAATTCAATTCATCAACCAAATCAAAGCAATCATAACTTTTACTTCCTAAATGCAAATGTAAACGAAAAACCGATACTTATGAAGTCAAACCATGGTTGGATTCGCCTCGCCTAAGCGATACGATGAGTTTAGCCAACCATGTTAATGTTTAAACATAAACATATCAGATCTAAACAATAGTACATGGCTAAATGTAAATACAATACCAAAGAGAAGCTCGAATGATGAAAAACGCTAACTTTTGCCTCGTTGAATGCTTCAAATCTTCAAGTCTTCGAATGGCTTCAATGAGGGCTTCCTATGGCTCTTTCTCTGCTCTCCAAGATGTTTTCAATGGTGGAAATGAGCCCTCTATATATAGGGGCCGAAATCACAAAACTTCCAAAAATGGGTTTTTGGTCTGTCACGGCCTGGCTATCCAGGGACAGGGTGCTTCACGGCCTGGACAGGATCTTCACGGGCTGGCTATCCATGGACAGGGTGCTTCACGGCCTGGACAGGATCTTCACGGCCGTCAAGGCTCTCACAGCTTGCAGGTCAAGCCGTGACATAGTTTTCACCGGTGACTGGTTTGCGGCTCAGTGTCACAGCTTGGTCAGGATCTTCACAGCTTGGTCTTGGCCGTGACAGGGTGTCTCACAGCCTGCAAGCCGTGAAGTTTTTCTGCACTTTTTGATTTTGACTTATGCGTTTGACCGGTTGACCCGAACTTTGACTTTTCTTCATTTTCACCTCGTTTTCCGTGCCAAACTTGTTTTAACCTGAAAACTCACAATAATCATCAGAAACAAATATAATTTAATATTTTCAAGTTTGTTTTGACGTTTTTCAGCCCGAAATCAATTATATTTTCATATCCAAAACCACACACATCAAGAGGCTTCGTTAGTATATCAGCTAGTTGTAATTCACCACTTATGTGTTCCACCATGATTTGATATTTTTCAACTCATTCTCTTATGAAGTGGTAGCGAGTGTCAATATGTTTGCTTCGTCCATGGAAGACAGGATTCTTCATTAAGGCGATTGCAGACTTGTTGTCCACTAGGATAGTTAACCTTCCAATCTATTAAATTCACTTAGTAGTCGTTTTAACCATAAAGCTTGAGTTGATGCGGCTATTGCTGCTATAAATTCAGATTCACAAGAAGATAGTGCCACAGATCCTTGCTTTTGAGTACTCCAACTAATTGGTGCATTTCTAAAATTGAATATTATGCCGGTTGTACCTTTTCCTTCTTCGGTATTGACTCCATAACTACTATCACTGTATACTATTAATTTATAGTTGTCCTTTTGATATGTGATCCCGTAGTTCTTAGTACCTTTGATGTATCGAAGTACTTGTTTGATTGCCTTTTGATGTATTTCTCTTGGTTCTTGCATGAAGCGACTTAGTAAGCCCACGGAGTAGCTTAAGACGAGTATAGTGTGAAGCAAGTACCTTAAGCAACCTATAATACTTCTATATTCGGTTGAGTCAACTAAGTTTCCACCATCTACTTTGGTTAGCTTTAGACCTGGATCCATAGGGTTCTTAGTTTCATTGCAGTCAAGCATGTTTAAAGACTTTAGAATCTTGTTGATGTAGCTTGATTGCTTGATTAAAATTTCACCCTTTGATTGTGTAACCTCAATTCCTAAGTAGTAAGCAAGAAGATCTAAGTCACTCATTTCGAACTTCTTTTCCATTTGTGACTTCAAGTTGCTGATTTTGGTCTTGGGTGATCCAATTACTATAAGATCATCAACATACACTCTGACTAGTAGTGTTGATGTTTTGATGTTCTTAATGTATACGGCTTGTTCCAAGTTCCATTTCTTAAAGTTTAGAGACTTCAAAGTATAATCTAGTTTAACGTTCCATGCTCTTGGAGCTTGTTGAAGTCCGTATAGTGCTCTTGAGAGTTTGTAGACTTTTCCTACATTTTCTGGTTTCACAAAACCTTCAGGTTGTGAGACATATACTTATTCTTTTAATTCACCGTGTAGAAAGGAAGACTTGACATCAAGATGATGTACTTCCCATTGATTGTATGCAGCCAAGGCTAAAATTAGACGTATTGTTTCCGTTCGTTCCATGGGAGCGAATACTCCATCAAAATCAATTCCGTGTTGTTGCACGTAGCCTTTAGCCACCAAACGTGCTTTATGTTTTAGAATATTGCCACTTGCATCACGTTTAGTTTTGAATATCCACTTTAAGCCGATTGCTTTGTGGTTATCAGGTAAAGTAGTTAATTCCCAAGTTTTGTTCTTGTTGATGGATTCTAGCTCAGTTTTCATAGCTTTTATCCATCTTTTGTCTTGAGAAGCTTCTTTATAGTTTGAGGTTCATCTTCGGCTAGAAGTAACTGATTATTTGGAATTTCAATCTTTGGAGCCCGTTCATAAATTTCATTAAGTGATCTAAAACCTTGAAGAGGTGTATAATCAAATGGTGCAGGGCTACTTTGGGCAGTTGTCGAAGATGCTTGAGTATGTGACTCAATTGAGCTAGGCTCGGATGTTGATGTGGATGGTGTTTGAGTAGAAGGTGAGTCTGGTGGAGTATGTTGAGACTCATATCCATCATCATCATCATCATCATCATTATGTTCATTTTCATTTTCATCATTTGTAGGAGGTTCATGGATGATTGGTAGAGTTTCTGTTTGAGTAGGTTCAATAATGAAATTAGTCCACTCTTGATTTGTATCTTGTGTGTATTTTGTCCAATCCCATGATTCTTTTTCCTTGAACTTTACATCACGGCTTATGCAAATTCTATTTGTTGTAGGATCGAATAACCTATAGGCTTTTGTTCCAGGTTCGTTGCCTAGATATACCATAGGTATGCTTCTATTAACAAGTTTCTTAAGGTGAACCGATGGTACTTTTGAATATGCTATGCAACCAAAAATCCTAAGATGACTTATGTTTGGTTTGTGACCTTTTAGAGCCTCATAGGGTGTAGTATCCTTCAAAGATTTTGTAGGAATTCTATTTAATAGATAAATAGAATGACGAACTCCCTCCCCCCAAAAGGTTTGAGGCATACTAGTAGCTTTTAACATACTTCTAGTTGCAGAAAGTGTGGTTCTATTTCGACGTTCAACTACTCTATTTTGTTGGGGTGTATAAGGAGCAGTTAATTGTCTTAGAGTCCCATGATCCTTGCAATATTGGTTAAATTCATATGATGTAATTTCTCCACCTCTATCAGTTCTAAAACTTTTAAGCTTGGTTCTAACCTCAGTTTCAACGGTGTTTTTGAATTCTTTAAATGTTTCAAAGGCTTGGTCCTTAGATGTTAGAAAATATGCCCACATATATCTTGTGCAGTCATCCACAAGTAGAAATATATATTTCTTTCCAGAACTTGTGACGGGTGTAATAGGACCACATAAATCACCATAAACTAGGTCTAATGGGGAGTCAGACTTAGTTAAGGTTTGGTTAGGAAATGGGGATATAATGTGTTTACCTAATAGGCATGCATCACATAATTGAGTTGCATGAGTAATAGAAGGAATCTCGTAGACTAACCCCTTTTGTGACATATTCTTGATTGATTCAAAGTTGAGGTGACCTTAGTGTGCATGCCATAGCCATGATTGATCTTCTAAGTTTGACTTTGATTATGGATATGTGGTGATCGAGTGACTCTTAGGGGTAGTCTTTTACTTTGATTATGGATATGTAGAAGATCATTTTCCATAATTATTTTGCAACCATTTTCGGTTAGTTGACCTAGGCTCAGAATGTTACTTCTTAGGCTTGAAATATAGTAAACTTGGGGAATGAGGCGTTGGTCCCCAGTTTTGCAATTTAGAAGGATTAAGCCTTTTCCTTTGATTTTAACGTATGATCCATTACGAAAACGTAACTTTCATCAAGTTCGGAGAAATGAGATCGTATTCCGGTCATGTGATTACTGGATCCATTGTCCAGGTACCATAGACTTTCATCAAAGGTGTTGTACTTGTTTGGTTGGATTCGTTCATTTAGAAAGACTTTGAGTGGCTTATCCGAGTCTTGAGTGTAAGCCATTAGAAGGATAGGTTTGACATCCTATTCGATGAGGTTTGAGGTTTCTTTATTTTGTTTGAGAAAATAGCAATCTGAGGCATAATGACCGAGTTTACCACAATTGTAGCATTTGGGTTTGTTTTGGCTTGGTGTGGTTTTTTTTATCTAGGGGAGGATTTGGTTTGTTTAATGTATTGGTTTTGAAATTTTTATGAGAGTTGTTGCCAAATCGTCCTCCATGTTTGCCTCTTCCACGCCATCGTCCTCGTGAAGCTTGGAATCTTCCTTTAGAAGGTCGTCCACGACCGATGTTACCCTCGTGTTGGGTAAGTGGTAATTTATCAGAGGTGTCGGGTTGTTTTGCTTTCTTAGCATGTACCCTTTCTTCGAATGTCTAAAGTCTTTCAATAGCTTCATCTAAGGTCATGGAATCTACATCTGAATATTGTACTATGGAAGCTACTATGTGTATAAATTTTTCAGGTACAGAAGTCAAAAGCTTACGTACTAGAGTGGCTTCCTCGAATGTAGAACCTAAGTTTGTGGACCTAGTAGCAATACTAGATAATTTTCCAGTGAAGCTATCTATGGATTTATCATCCTTCATTTGTAGCATTTCAAAATCAGATTTGAGAGTTTGAAGACGTGCCTTTTGTACACGTTCAACTCTAACATGCCTAGTCTTTAGGCATCCCAAACTTGCTTAGCAGTGGTATGTTTTGCTACTTGCAATACTTGTTCTTCTGGTATTGATTGGAACAAGTATGCCATTGTCATTTTGTCCTTTTAGGATCAACTTGTGTTCCCTCTACGGGGCCGACCAATTCCCACAACCCGTTGGCTTCTAAAATGGTTTTAAATTTAACCACCCATATTGGATAAAGTTAAAAATTTAGAAACAATTTAACATAGGGCAAAGAAATTATAAAAATTTTGAACCATTTGTAGGAACATTGGCATTGCGATATTTGTTCTGATTTGTGTCACCCATGTTTTTAAAAAAAAAAATCCTAATGTTTTAATCAAGACTTAAAAGGCAGATTCTAATTACCCACAAATTTGTACCGAATGTGTATAGAGAACGTAGGTTTGTGCACTAAGGCCAAAACTTTCTAAGTTCTAATAAATAAGTGAATCTTAATTCAAAAGTGGGATTTTCGAGGAACCTGATAGAGTTTATAATACCCTTGTGTGAGCCGTGATCGGAATTAGGCAGGAGACTTCTAAAAAAACATTCGTCCCTGACCCTTGATTGCGAACCAGAAAGGAGAAACCCAAAGGAACGATTTTGTTCTTGATGTCTTCAAACGACATGCCTAGGATTCGATTGAAGATGTGCGATGACCCTTATTTTGGCCACCATGTTGTTGTCGGCATGAACACGACTTGTGTCATGTTGCTGATCGTCGAAGAGGAGGAAGGTGCATGCGTCCTCGAGACTTTGCTTTGGTCTTTGATTTTTGTTGGCGAGTAGGGATTTCTGGTACGTATATTTTCTGGTTCCAATTTTCGATTTGTAAGTTGTGATTTGAAAGAACTCTGGTGATTTTTCGGTGATGGTTTTGAGTGACTGTTCTTAAGCGATGGGTGATTCCTGATTGTCGCTCTGATACCAATTTGATGGGAATCAAATTGTAATCGCTAATTGATACAAGTTTTTCATCAACAGAACTTAATTTTTATTATTGAATTGATGATAAATGAATGAACATCGAATTTGTGTTTATATACATTGTGAAAGGGTATGTGGGTTGAAGGAACCGACATATACAAATAAATACATACTAAACCTACTAATTTTACATAATGACATAATTGGATCAAAAGTTTAACTTTGGGATATTGACGGGATTAACCTAACATCACATTAAAGACAAATGGTAAATAGGATTTCATATGGTGTGGCAACATAACAAACCAAATGAATTAAGAATTATGCATACAAATAGTGTTCTTTTGGCTATGATTATGATTCTATAGCAATACATATTGAGTACTAACCTTGTGAAGACTAAAGCAATAATTTTGCAAATTGAAGAAGATGTGAATGATTTATCTGATTTACCTTCTGGACACTCAAGGTCTCCGAGTTTTGTTTTTTTGGCTCAAGTTCTTTAGTTTCTTGGAAAAAATAAATTAGAAGCAAACAATGATGGTTACCATGGTTGATCTGTCTATCAACTCCAAAAAAACATCGGTGAGTCGGAAATATATAGATATGCAAAATGAGGATGAAATTTTGAGTTAAACAGATATGTTTCTCTAAAAAAAATTCAAGTATGTCTAAGAAAAAAGATCGATGAACTAAATCGCAACAACACCCCCCCCCCCCCCAAAATGTTTTTAAGAGAAACATACCTATAAAATTAGAAATGACGAAGAATGAAAGAAATTAGGGTTCTATCTCATCATTCGATTTAGGGCCGATGCTTACCTGTAAAATCCAAAGTCCACAAGACCCGCAAAACCAACCTTAATACCCACTAACACAACAAGAGCCACATGTTTTCAACATCAACCAAATCTAGATGACATTCAACAGGGAAATATGAGGCCTTATCCCTCCCTTTTCCCTAGATCATCCCACCATGAAGCTGAAGACCTTCGTGACCGAGGAGGACAAAACATACCATAACAACCACCCATCTTCCATTAATAACCCCCACCACAACAGCCTATGTATTCGCAACCCCCACCCTCCGTCATGTTAACCAACCCCATAACGTAAGGCAAAATCCACTTTTTAATCAGTAAGGGTATGGTTATGCAACTGAGGGCTACGGGCTTCAGTAAGATTGACAAAGAGATGAGGAACACTGGTACCAAGATTGGTATGAGTAGAATGAAGATGATGGGTATGGATATGGTGTGAGGGAACAAATGATATTCCTAGAAACCAGGCACAAGTTCCACCTCAGAATGTCCCGCAGAATGTGCCCCAAAATCTGCAACATAATCAACCGCCACGGGGTGTCCCGCAATTAAATCAGAATAACAATGGAGCGGCCCAGACTTGTATCCAAGGAGGAGTCCCAAGGATAGTGGTGAACGTATCGGATCAAGGTGTAGCTAGCCATTTCAAAACTGTAATAATGCCAAGCTCTTCAGCTGTGCTTCCACCAATCGGGGCACATGGGAGAGCTTTTGAGGTTAGCCTCAATACTTGGGTCATCTACCTGAGTTCTTTGGGAAACAGACTAAGGAGCACTATCTTCATATCAATTCCTTTGAGTCCATTTGTGTTACAATTAGGGCAACAGTGTTTAGATCGGTGGATGTCAAGGTGATGCTTTTCCAGTTTACCCTTAAGGATCGGGCAAGGCACTGGTTTGATAGCTTGCCTGCAGGAAGTATTTATACATGGGCACAGATGCAATAAGCCTTCCTGGAAGAGTACTACCCAAAGAGCAAGACAAGTAAGGCTAAAGAAGCAATTCGATCGTTCCAACAACACTCGGGGGAACCATTTCATGAAGCCTTCACTAGATTCAAGGATCTGTTGAGGAAGTGCCCACGTCATGGGATAGATACATGGGACTTGATCAAATCATTTTATGATGGGATGCTTGCTGAACGTGTAAGGGACTTGAATTATATCAATAATGGCACTTTCTTCACCAATGCAGAGGCAGAAGATTGGGGGCACATGGAACGAAAATGAGTGCCACATCAAAGAGATTGGCTCAAAATGGCCGAAGATCAAGATCATCAGCAACCAAGACCATAGATTATGAGGGTGAGGAAAGAATAAAGAAGTTGAAGCAACATACGTTAATGCTAGAAAAACAAGTTGCTTAACTAAAGATGGGTGGGGCACCCGAACAGGTGAAGGAAAACAATCAATTTACAGTGTGCACGATATGTGGGGAGTTGGGTTACCAAGCAAATTATTGTCCAACATCAACCAAAAGAAGCGAGGATGTGAGCTATGTGCAAGGAAACATGAACTCCAACACTTATCATCCGGGCTTGCGCAATCATCCAAACTTCAGGTATGGTAATCCTAATAATAAATTGAATCCTGACTTTCAATGTTATAATGTGTAGATTGGAGCTCAAACACAAAATCAAAGCCGACAAGTAAGATACAACAAGGAGGATACCCGAGGAACAACTACTCTCAAGGAGCCAACCAACAACAAAATGGCTACCAGTAAGTGCAACAAAAACAAGACGATGGAGTGCAAGCTCAACTTGCTTCAATGATGGACAAGATGAATTTCGTCTTCGAGAGCCAAAAAGCAGATTGTCAAAAACCAAAAAGGATTTGAGAGGAAGCTCGAGATCCAAGATAAGACATTGGAAGCGGTGCAAAAGCAGATGTGTCAACTCGCAGCTGAAAATTCAAGGAGAGACCCATGTAAGCTGCCTAATGATACTATTATCAATCCACAACATCAAGCGACTAATTCCAAGTAATCCGACATGTGCCAATAAAAAAAATCACCATTTTGTATTCAGGTAAGACCATAGAAAATAAGGTGGGGGAACCTTCACCACAAGATGATGGGGTGGTGGAGGACTGGGTAAGTGATAGTGAAGATGATCCATAAACCGACCAAACAAAACTAGTTCAAAAATCAGTTGAACCCAAGTCTATTAGCCCTAGGAAAACAAAAAAAAAATATAACTTTTCAGGAATCACAAAATAGGGAAATAGAGGAAGAGTCAACTGAACCAAAAGAAAATTCGGTTCCATTCTCGAAGGCACTAATTGAACCAAGCAAGCAAAAACTTCAAACAAACGGGGCCCACTACAAGAGAAAATGTGGGAAATTTTAAACAAGTTAAAATAAATTTACCCCTTTTGGATGCCATAAAACAAATTCCGGCTTATGCTAAATATTTGAAAGATATGTGCACTAAAAATACAATCATAAAATTCTAAACAACTTGATGAGACCGCGAATGTGAGTTTTATAATGCAAAGGCACCAATGATTTCAATACAAGTTGGTGATTTCAAATGACTCTTGCCCTATTGGATCTTCAAGCGAGTGTGAGTATTATACCGGGGAGCTTGTATGATCAATACGACTTTGGGCCTTTGAAAAAAGCCGGTACCACGGCTGATATTGGCTGATTTAACCCCTAAGATGCCCCGGGGAATTTTAGCGGATGTCATTGTTAAGGTAAATGAATTTTTCTATCTGGTTGATTTTTTTGTAGTAGATTATGTGTCAGTTGAAAAAAAACCTCACAACTAATGGTAATTTTTTTGGTTGACCTTTCTTAGCTACTATTCATTCTCAAATAGATTGTAGGTCGGGTACCGTTGACATGACATTTAGAAACCGGAAAATGAGGTTAAGCGTTTTTGGTAATGTTTCTAACCCTTGGGAAGACGATGAATGCTTTAGGGCATATGTTTTCGAAGGCCTTGTTCCTCCTTAATTTTATTGTAATGAGGAGGACGAGACCACCAAAGAGTGTGCTTTGTTTCGCAGGGAGTATGTGTCACACCCTGTAAGATTTGTGTCGGGATGTGAAAAAGGTTATCGCAGTCAAGGTTACGAACGTACTCTAGATGGTTCAACAACTAGAGCCGTTTTGGAAATTGTTTAATTGTTGGAGTAAATAGAAGTTTTTCCAATATCATTACGCAGCGGATTAATTGTAATGAGAAAAGTAAATAGTTTAGGTTTACAACACATAAGTTTTCAAAAGATTTTTAGGACATGACACCGTTAGGTGTTATGTCAGGAAAATCTCCAAAGGCTAAACCATACTCCAGAAAGCAAATGAAAAGTCCTAAAATACAATGACAGGAAACAAGCAAGCAGGTCCGATGCATGCACAACAAATAAGATCAAGTACCTGAGAATTCATACGAGAAAACGGTCAACAAATAACTGTTGGTGACTTCCACAGGTTTAAAGTGCTAGCAGTTAAAAGTTGAATGAAAATTGTAATTTGGAAACAGTTCATGTTAATAGTTGACAATATCAGATAAGACTAGTTATAAAATATTACCATGTATCCTGAATACCGTAACTGACTGTTTACCTACTCTTGGTATCTTTTGTTCGGTTGATACCGCATAGATATGACATAACAATTTGTACCATTTGACTATAAAGACGGAGTCACGATTGGAGCTACCAATCAGAGCAGGGGCTTTAACCCAATAGATCTATTCAAACGTTACCATTTGCAAATGATAATTAATCGGATTCAGTTAATATTGGGGTTTGGGTTATAGCATGAATGAACATGAGATAACACGTTTGGAAAATGGAAAAACACATGTAACAAATATATTAACAAGGTCTAGTTGTCTAACATGGAAAAGTATGTATGAATTCTCCCCCAAAGATAAAAATAGTTGAAGGAAAAAGGGGCCGTGAAAACTCACATGATTCAGTAACAGGAAATCGGTAGCACGATCAACAAAAGTGTAGCCCTAAATAATTATAAAACATACAATAAGTAATTGGGTTGACAATCAATGTCACTCTAATTAGGTAGGTCAAGTCTTGACGTCATGGTAACCTTAGGGTTAAATGATTCGGAAAGTCAAAGTGAGAGTGTCCGGTTATATATTTATTTGGAAATAATGTAAAATATATATATTTATAATTAAATAAAATATACAAAATTCCCTAATAATATTTAAAGATGGTAAATATTTATAGAAATAAATATTAAGTAAAAATGAGGGTTTTCATGTGAGAAATTGGTTATTTTGACTAATTAGTTAAAAACACGGCGATTTCGCGGTAACCGCGATTACACGATATTTATCCGTTAAAGTTAGAAATCAATCAAGGATAATAAAATATGATTATTTTCTGTCCAAAATATGTAGATAATTATTTCAAGTGTCGGTTTTCATTAGTTTGCCGGTTTTGTGTATTTTGTGTTAGTTTTGCCGTTTTGGTCCCATTTGCCCGTTTAATGACACCGTTAGGTTCCTAAATTGACCATATGTATTTGTAAACATTTTTTTACCATTAAAATACCCTTATGAGTTCATTTTGACTAGATTTGGGTTTTATTACAAAAATGATGTTTCCGGGCCCGCCGGGTGTCAGTTTTAGTCCCGGTTTGTGCCCAGATTCAAGTAATTTGTTAAGGGATATTTTGGCTATGTTTTAAAATCATCTTAACCATCACAAACTACTTTTTAAAAGCCTAAAATTTATGGTCAAAACGGATCCTTAGCTAAAGGTGTTTTCTAGGGTTTTTAAAGTGTACTTTTGTAGGTAAAAGTTTGGTATGGTGAGTTTAAGCACTAGTAACCTTTCTAAAGTCTAAGATATCATATTTTGACTATCTTACAAGTATAAAAACGTGTCATAGGTATTATGGGGTCCAAAATTACAAGATCAACATCAAATATACACTATGTTCAAAGTAGATGTCTAAACAAGCTTTCTAAACAAATGTTTGTATAAGGGCCCAACCAAACTAAGTTTTGAACATAATATTGCAAGTAAATGCTATCGTAAGTTTGTAGTAACAAGATCCATGGAGAAACATAAAGATAATTACAAGTCAGTAAGCTTTTATGGTTCAAAATGATGTTTAGACAATAATGTAGTCAAGACGTGTACATGGAGTGTTATAGTCATGAAAAGAAACCAAGAACACTAGCTAGAATAAGATTTCACTAAGAGAAGTGAAGATAGACCCTCACTAGATGGAGATGGAGGCCGTGAATGATGATGGTGATGTTTCTTGAGTGTGCTAGCTTCCTAACATCATAAATCAGCATGAGAATGTGTGTTTAAGCAAGAGATTTAGAGAGAGAGTAAAAAGAGAGAGAGAGCTTACGGTTCTTGAAAGGGAGAGAGAAGGAGGAGAAGTTCTTGAGAAATGTAAGTAGCATATGAGGCTAGGGTTCTAATAGATGAATAAATATGGGAGTGTTAAGTGAATGGGGGTGTTTGGGAGCTTGGTTTGGTGGTGGTTGTGGTTCAAGTAGAACCGAGAGAGAGAGAGAGAATGAGAGGGAGAGAGAGAGACGAGATGAGCTTGAGAGAAAGAGAGAATTTGGAGGTGTTTGGGTGTGTTAAAGGGTTAAGAATTCTAGTAAGTAGTGTGGTTAAATAAAAAGGTTAAGTGTTTGTGTGTGTGTGGGTTGGATTCGGAACGAGAGAGGAGAAAAGAGGGGCTCAGGTTCGAGCCTTGTGCTTGACCGGTTCAAGGGCTCACCAAGGGAGGTTAAAGGGGTTTCAAACACTTGTGATATATGGGTGTTTTTAGTGGTATATGGCTGCAACATTAGAGGGAAAAGGAGGTGGGAAGTGGAGGGAAACTAAGGACATTTGGTCCATAGTTTTGGTTAGTTGTGGTGACAAGGTTAACCTACATTTTGTAGGTGTAAGATGATGTTTGAAGATGATGTGATTAGCATCTAAATTGGTCAACTATTGTACAAGTAACTAACAAAATAAACTAGATAGTAATGGTGGTGGTTTGCTTGGTTTCACCGAACAAAGAAGAAGGGACGGGTTCGAAACCCGGTTCGAACTATCGAGGAAAAAGAGAGGGGGCAAGGTGACGGGTTGGCTCAAACGTGAAGGGAGATGGAAAGAAAATAGTTGAATCGGATCGAGATTTAACGTTTTATAAAATATTTATCCATGACGACGTAAAATAATTAAAACAATGACTCGGTTTGGAACTAGAATACCCGAGGGTTATTAACTTTAATAATTACGTTGAATATGTGTACATATTGCATGCATGTGAAAAGACATATGTCGTGATCGTTAATAAAGCTTAATAAAATGTTTTGGACGTAAAATAAATCGATGTTTACGTAGGGATCGGATCACAAGTCTTGTTTTGTTGTCATTGTCTAAACACATTGTTGTTTCGATACAAAATGGTTTGTTAATGTTATTTATTGAATATGTAAATAACAAAATGATAATAGGTTGATCAAAGGTTATGATTAATATGAATGTTAAAACGATAATGATATCAACGATAAATCCCAAGATGATGGGATCATGCATGACATTTACCACATAGTTTGGTATATTTTGATATACGAATTTGGTTAGTCGCTTCATTATTATTGAAATTCCAGCGACCATTCCATGCAAAGAAGTCTTCATGTTCAAGTATTGTTTTAACATGAATTAAGGCTACGTCAAGGCTATATTCCTATTGTATTTAATGCAAGTATGATAAAATTGGTACGTTGCAAGTAATCATTTACGTAACATAGTTAACATATAAGTATATATTATCGGTTTAAGTCCTTGGAAACTTAAGGGTTGTTACATCCTCCCCTAGTTGGGAGAATTTCGTCCCGAAATTCAGCTTGTCATCATGGCTGAGCTGCTGCTATAGGAAAAAGATGAGGATACTTGGCGCGAAACTGGTCTTCGCGTTCCCATGTAAATTCAGAACCACGGTGGGAGTTCCAACGAACTTTAACGAGAGGTATACGTCTATGCTTCAATTTCTTGACTGCGCGGTCGACGATCTCGGCGGGTTCTTCAACGAATTGTAGGGATTCATCAAGATGTATCTCATCGAGGGGAATGGTAAGATCTTCTTCGGTAAGGCACTTCTTCAGATTACTGACGTGAAAAACATCGTGAACGTTACTAAGCTCGGGCAGCAGAAGTTGTCTGTACGCAACGGGTCTGATTGTTTCAGTGATTTCAAATGGACCGATGTAGCGAGGGTTTAACTTGCCACATTTTCAAAAACGAATGACGCCTTTCCACGGGAATACTTTCAGTAATACCTTGTCACCTTTCGCGAATGATAAGGGTTTACGACGGTTATCTGCATAGCTCTTCTGGCGATCGCGAGCTGCTTTCAAGCGGTCTCGAATCTGCGTGATTCTTTCGGTTGTCTCTATCACAACTTCTAGGCCTGTCAGTTGGCTGTCACCAACTTCAAACCAACAGATAGGTGATCAGCACTTCCTCCCGTACAATGCCTCGAAAGGTGCACACTAAATGCTGGTGTGATAGCTATTGTTGTATGAGAATTGGCACAATGGCAGGTGTTCATCCCAGTTGTTACCAAAATCAATGACGCAGGCACGCAACATATCTTCGAGAGTCTGAATCGTTCATTCGCTTTGACCGTCAGTTTGTGGGTGATAGGCCGTACTCATATCGAGGCGAGTACCGATGGCCTTGTTCAAAGATTTCCAGAAATGGGGGGTAAAACGACCATCTCTGTCGGAGATGATGGAAATCGAGGCTCCATGTCGAGAAACTATTTTTTTCATGTACATCCTTGTTAATTGTTCTAGGAAATCTTTCTCCTTCATGGCGAGGATATGGGCAGATTTCATCAAACAATCGACAATTACCCAAATGGAATCGTTACCCTTGCGGCTCTTGGGTAACTTGGTGATGAAGTCCATGGCTATGCATTCCCACTTCCACTCGGGGATGATGGGTTGGAGAAGTAAACCGGAAGGTTTCTGGTGCTCGGCCTTAACTTTGGCGCAAGTTAAGCATTTACCGACGTACTTAACGATTCCAGCTTTCATGTTTGGCCACTAATATAACATACGCAGGTCGTGGTACATCTTATCGGCTCTGGGGTGAATGGAGTATCGGGTTATATGAGCTTCTAAAAGGACTAGGCTCCTAAGTTCTCCGTAGACGGGTATCCACATGCAATTTACGAAGTACCGTAATCCATCAGTCTTAGTTTCGAGGTGTTGTTCCATGCCACGGAGGCTTTCGTCTTGAATGTTTTCGTCTTTCAAGGCTTCTGCTTGTGCTACCAAAACCTGAGTGACGAGACTGGTTTGAATGGTCATGGCAAGATATTTGACACGAAGGGGTTTGACACGTTCCTTCCTGCTCAAGGCATCTGCAACAACGTTTGCCTTTCTAGGGTGGTACAGGATTTTACAGTCATAGTCGCTGAGCAGTTCAATCCATCGACACTGTCTCATGTTCAAATCCTTCTGATCTAGGATGTGCTGAAGTCTCTTGTGGTCGGTATAAACCTTGCATTCAGTACTGTAGAGGTAGTGTCTCCAAATCTTAAGAGCGAAGACGACGACTCCAAGTTCCAAATCGTGAGTAGTGTAGTTCTTCTCGTGAACTTTTAGTTGTCGCGAAGCGTAAGCAATGACTTTGTCTCGTTGCATCAGTACACAGCCTAAACCTTGGAGTGAGGCATCGCACTTAACACAGAAATCTTCACATCCTTCTGGTAAGGATGGTATGGGTGCGTTACACAACTTTTGCTTCAGGGTCTGAAAAGCTTGTTCGGCTTTGTGATCCCAAACGAATTTCTTGTCCTTTTGCGTCAAAGTGGTCAATGGCTGGGCTAATCTGGAGAAGTTTACGATAAATCTTCGGTAATAACCGGCGAGTCCAAGAAATTGTCGCATTTCGGAAGGGTTAGTAGGCGGACTCCAAGCCTTGATAGCTTCAATTTTTGTGGGATCCACGTGGATTCCAGCTGCGTTTATTACGTGACCTACGAATCGTACTTCTCATAACCAGAATTCGCACTTTGAAAACTTGGCGTACAACTTCTTGCTCTTCAACAGTTCCAGAATAAGCTTCAGGTGCTTTTCATGTTCGTCCTTGCTACGTGAATAGATCAAGATGTCGTCAATGAAAACGATTACGCATTTATCGAGGTACGGTTTACAGAAGTAATTCATCAAATCCATGAAGACATCAGGCGTGTTGGTTAGTCTGAAGGGCATGATGAGAAACTCGTAGTGTCCATAGCGCGTATGAAAGGCAGTTTTCGCAACGTCTTCTTCACGAACTCTTAGTTGATGATATCTAGAACGAAGATCGATTTTTGAGTAATAACTAGAACCTTGCAATTGGTCGAACAGGTAGTCGATTCGAGGGAGTAGATATCGGTTCTTTACGCTAAGTTTGTTCAATTCGCGGTAATCGATACACATCCGGAAAGATCCATCCTTTTTCTTGACGAAGAGAACAGGATCGCCCCAAGGAGAGAAACTTGGTTTGATGAAACCCTTTTCAAGTAGTTCTTGCAACTGGTTTGACAATTCCTTCATTTCAGACGGGGCTAAACGGTAAGGGGCTTTTACAACGGGTGCAGCTCCGGGTACCAGATCAATATGAAATTCCACTTGTCGGGCGGGAGGCAAGCCTGGAAGATCATCGGGAAAGACTTCAGGATAGTCCCGTGCGATGGGAACGTCTCTTAGTTTCTTTTCCTCAGATTGACTAGCTGTTATGTGAGCTAAGAGGGCAGGGTAGCCCTTGCGCATAAACTTCTGGGCTTTCGTGCATGAGATGATGTCTAGCTTTGTTCCGCTACAGCCTCCTTGAATTGTCAGAACTTCATCGTCGGGGAGGGGTATCTTGACTCTTTTCTCATGTCAAATGATTTCGGCGTGAAGTGGCCAGTGCTACCACACTCGAAGCAGGTTCCATCGGGGTGCGTCTTGTTCGAACGGTTTGGGCAATCCCGGTGAATGTGACCTTTTGCCTTGCAGCCTTTGCAGTAGACATTGCTGCAATCCAGGGTATGGTGCAGGTTACATTTTCCACACAAGGGCTGGTTTCTAGTGTATCCAGGTTTTCTTGCATCAGGTGCGGGAGCTGTTACAACATAAGCCTTCACGACTTCAGGTGTTTTCTCGGTGAAGTCAGAAGATTTCTTTCTCTTTCCATCATGGTTGCGTTTGCGCTTGTGGTCAGACTTCGATTGGCTAGAAGGAATAGACGATATAGGTACAGCTTTGGATTCAACAACCTTACGGGGTTAGAAGCCATAACACTTCCCTGAATGGCGGGAGCAAGATCCGAGATGTATCTCTTGATTTTCTTGTGCAGAGGGGTCACCATAGTAGGGCAGATGTGTGCCAATTCGTGGAATTGGCGGGTGTAAGCAGCTATTTCTGATCCATTCATGGTCAAGTTCCAGAATTCGACTTCCAATCGTTGTAGTTCCTCACAAGGACATAACTCATCACGCATGAGTAGTTTCAGTTCGCTCTAAGCCATAGCGTAAGCCAGGTCTTGTCCGAGGGCTTCAACATGAGAGTTCCACCAAGTCAGAACTCCTTCTCCAAAAACGCTAGTGGCGTACTTGACCTTGTAACCACAAGGACAGTTACACATCTGGAACACATATTCCAACTTCTCAAACCAGCGATGAGTCTAACAGCTCCTTCGTTACCTTTGAAGTGTAAGGGCTTGCAATTCATGAAATCCTTGTAAGAGCATTCTCGGTCACCTGTAAGTTACTTAAAACCTTGAATACATCTCGTACAATTGTAGTCATAAATCTTCCGATTGTAGAAGAAAAGTCTTAGTCTTACCACCAGGAGATCCTGATCTCCTTCCGTTTGAGGCAGAGGCTCGGTCTGCTTCGGCGGCTGCAAGCGCATCAGTTATACGCTGGTTAATCAGGGCTTCGATAGCCGCATCGTCCAGGGTTGAGGGTTCAGTAGGGTCACTAGCACGGTTTGAGCGTCTTGACATTCTACTTTAAATTTCATAAGATAAAAATAAAGTAAGATATTACACGTAGTATAAGTAAATGCAATCAAAACATGGCATGCACAGTCCATAACAATCACCACAATATAACATAACATACATAGCGACACATTACATTACAAAGTACAGTAGAGTTGATAATAAAGGTACATGCTACAAAGTAATCAATTCTTGTCCACAATTGTTCAGACCAACATAAACATGTGTCCGGTGATAAAAACATTTTCACCAATAATACAAGTTTCGAATACATCATAATACCATAAAAGAGTAACAGTCACTCCATAAAATAACAACTCTAATGAAACGATGCTCGATCAACGATGTCGAGGATGTCACGGATCTGGATAATCACTGTTAGCAACAGACGAATAATTTTGGCGAAGTCCTCCACTGAAGGGGTAGTAGCTGTGAGAGCTCAGATGGTCTGGTTGGCCTCAACGGCGAATCCATAGGCGTCAGACAAGTGAACATGCAGAGTATCAAATGCCTGGTCCTGAGAGGTCACACGGGCCTCCAGGAAAACAAGGCAGGTGGCAATGGTAGTGATAGTGGCTGGTGGAGCAAGGCTACGGATGGTGGCGTGAAGCTGACGGATCTCATCGTCACGACAGGCGATGCAAGCGAAGAGGGAAGAAACAAGGGAATCAATGGGGATACCAGAAAGAATAGGGATAGGTGTATCAGAAGATGCTGGGGTATGAGATGATAGTGGCACGTCTTGGATCTCAGCAGTGGCGGATGGCTCTCCGATCTCGAAAGTGCTGTCAGCAAATCTCACCCGTTTCTTGGGTGGCATCATCTGTGGTTCAGTGGGTAGCTCATCGGGCTCTGGGGAGAGGGACTGTTTACGGGCCGGCTCAGACTCAGCAACTGGTCCGGGAACGCGCTGTCTACTACGCCTGACAGACTTCCTAGGGGTATACATACGTAGGGGACCGTTAGGCATGGAACGGTAAGGTCGGAATGAGGGTTCACGGTCAGGGGAAATAGGGCTAGATGCGGATAAAGTAACCGTGAGAGTATCTCCGTCTTGATCTGAATCGGTGATGTCAACGGTGAAGGACGCGTGCTCCTCTGGGTCCTCATTAGTTGCAGAATCTTCCTACGACTTGGAGTCAGCATCGTACGAGCCATTAAGAACGCTAGTCGGCGAACGGGGAGATGATGGAGCCTCTGTCGTAACTGGTGACACTGGCTACTCCAAGTCAATGTGTGTCTCAGTCTGAGAGTCGGAAGTCAAGTCAATAGGTCCATGAGAAGCCATGCTGCGACAAAGTTTCCAAGTAATGATGATAATATATATATATATATATGTTACGTATAATAATGGAATAGTTAGTATAAGAAAATAGTGATACATGCAAGTACGACTAACAGAGCTTAGGCTATAATCTAGACCCTATGTATGCAATCTAGTTCTACAACCTTCGCTCTGATACCACTCTGTCACACCCTGTAAGATTTGTGCCGGGATGCGAAAAAGGTTATCACAGTCAAGGTTACGAACGTACTCTAGATGGTTCAACAACTAGAGCCGTTTTGGAAATTGTTTAATTATTGGAGTAAATAGAAGTTTTTCCAATATCATTACGTAGCGGATTATGTTTAATGAGAAAAGTAAATAGTTTAGGTTTACAACACATAAGTTTTCAAAAGATTTCTAGGACATGACACCGTTAGGTGTTATGTCTGGAAAATCTCCAAAGGCTAAACCATACTCCAGAAAGCAAATGAAAAGTCCCTAAAATGCAATGACAGGAAACAACCAAGCAGGCCCGATACATGCACAACAAATAAGATCAAGTACCTGAGAATTCATACGAGAGAACGGTCAACAAATAATTGTTGGTGAGTTCCACAAGTTTAAAGTGCTAGCAGTTAAAAGTTGAATGGAAATTGTAATTTGGAAACAGTTCATGTTAATAGTTAACAATATCAGATAAGACTAGTTGAAAAATATTACCATGTACCCTGAATACCGAAACTGACTGTTTACCTACTCTTGGTATCCTTTGTCCGGTTGATACCGCATAGATATGACATAACAATTTGTACCCTTTGACTATAAACACGGAGTCACGATTGGAGCTACCAATCAGAGTAGGGGCGTTAACCCAATAGATCTATTCAAACGTTACCGTTTGCAAATGATAATTAATCGGATTCAATTAATAGTGGGGTTTGGGTTATAGCATGAATGAACATGAGATAACAAGTTTGGACAATGGAAAAGCACATGTAACAGATATGATAACAAGGTCTAATTGTCTAACATGGAAAAGTATGTATGAATTCTCCCCCAAAGATAAAAATAGTTAAAGGACAAAGGGGTCGTGAAAACTCACATGATTCAGTAACAGGAAATCGGTAGCACGATCAACGAAAGTGTAACCCTAAATAATTATAAAGCATACAATAAGTAATTGGGTTGACAATCAATGTCACTCCAATTAGGTATGTCAAGTCTTGACATCATGGTAGCCTTAGGGTTAAATGATTCAGAAAGTCAAAGTGAGAGTGTCCGGTTATATGTTTATTTGGAAATAATGTAATATATATATATATTTATAATTAAATAAAATATACAAAAATTTCCAAATTATATTTAAAGATGGTAAATATTTATAGAAATAAATATTAAGTCAAAATGAGGGTTTTCATGTGCGAAATTGATTATTTTGACTAATTAGTTAAAAACCCGGCGATTTCGCGGTAACCGCCGATTACACGATATTTATCCGTTTAAGTTAGAAATCAATCAAGGATAATAAAATATGATTATTTTCTGTCCAAAATATGTAGATAATTATTTCAAGTGTCGGTTTTCATTAGTTTGCCTGTTTTGTGTATCTTGTGTTAGTTTTGCCGTTTTGGTCCCGTTTGCCCGTTTAATGACACTGTTAGCTTCCTAAATTGACCATATGTATTTTTAAACATGTTTTTACCATTAACATACCCCTATGAGTTTATTTTGACTAGATTTGGGTTTTATTACAAAAATGATGTTTCCGGGCCCGCCGGGTGTCGGTTTTAGTCCCGGTTTATGCCCAGATTCAAGTAATTTGTTAAGGGATATTTTGGCTATGTTTTAAAATCATCTTAACCATCACAAACTACTTTTTAAAAGCCTAAACTTTACGGTCAAAACGGATCCTTAGCTAAAGGTGTTTTCTAGGGTTTTGAAAGTGTACTTTTGTAGGTAAAAGTTTGGTATGGTGAGTTTAAGCACTAGTAACATTTCTAAAGTCCAATATATCATATTTTTACTATCTTACAAGTCTAAAACGCGTCATAGACATTATGGGGTCCAAAATTACAAGATCAACATCAAATATACACTATGTTCAAAGTAGATGTCTAAACAAGCTTTCTAAACAAATGTTTGTATAAGGGCCCAACCAAACTAAGTTTCGAACATAATATTGCAAGTAAATGCTATCATAAGTTTGTAGTAACAAGATCCATGGTGAAACATAAAGATAATTACAAGTAAGTAAGCTTTTCTGGTTCAAAATGATGTTTAGACAACAATGTAGTCAAGACTTGTACATGGAGTGTTATTGTCATGAAAAGAAACCAAGAACACTAGCTAGAATAAGATTTCACTAAGAGAAGTGGAGATAGAACCTCACTAGATGGAGATGGAGGCCGTGAATGATGATGGTGATGATGATTCTTGAGTGTCCTAGCTTCCTAACATCATAAATCACCATGAGAATGTGTGTTTAAGCAAGAGATTTAGAGAGAGAGTAGAGAAAGAGAGCTTACGGTTCTTGAAAGGGAGAGAGAAGGAGGAGAAGTTATTGAGAAATGTAAGTATCAAATGAGGCTAGGGTTCTAAAAGATGAATAAATATAGGAGTGTTAAGTGAATGGGGGTGTTTGGGAAATTGGTTTGGTGGTGGTTACGGTTCAAGTAGAACTGAGAGAGAGGGAGAGAGACGAGATGAGCTAGAGAGAAAGAGAGAATTTGGAGGTGTTTGGGTGTGTTAAAGTGTTAAGATTTCTAATAAGTAGTATGGTTAAATAAAAAATTTAAGTGTTTGTGTGTGTAGGGGTTGGATTCGGACTGAGAGAGGAGAAAAGAGGGGCTCGGGTCCGAGCCTTGTGCTTGGCTGGTTCAAGGGCTCACCAAGGGAGGTTCAACGGGTTTCAAACACTTGTGATATGTGGGTGTTTTTAGTGGTATAAGGCTGTAAATTAGAGGGAAAAGGAGGTGGGAAGTAGAGGGAAACTAAAGACCTTTGGTCCATAGTTTTGGTTGGTTGTGGTGACAAGGTTAACCTACATTTTATAGGTGTAAGATGATGTTGAAAGATGATGTGATTAGCATCTAAATTTGTCAACTATTGTACAAGTAACTAAAAAAATAAACTAGATAGTAATGGTGGTGGTTTTCTTGGTTTCGGCCGAACAAAGAACAAGGGACGGGTTCGAAACTCGGTTCGAACCGTCGAGGGAAAAGAGAGGGGGCAAGGTGACGAGTTGGCTCAAAGGTGAAGGGAGATGGAAAGAAAATAATTGAATCGGCCGAGCTTTAACGTTTTATGAAATATTTATCCACGACGACGTAAAATAATTAAAACAATGACTCGGTTTGGAACTAGAATACCCGAGGGTTATTAACTTGAATAATTACGTTGCATGTGTGTACATATTGCATGCATGTGAAAAGACATTTTTCGTGATCGTTAATAAAGCTTAATAAAATGTTTTGGACGTAAAATAAATCGATGCTTACGTAGGGATCGGATCACAAGTCTTGTTTTGTTGTCATTGTCTAAACATATTGTTGTTTCAATACAAAATGGTTAATGGTTTGTTAATGTTATTTGTGGAATATGTAAATGATAAAATGATAATAGGTTGATCAAAGGTTATGATTAATATGAATGTTAAAAAGATAATGATATCAATGATAAATCCCAAGATGATGGGATCATGCATGCCATTTACCACATAGTTTGGTAAATTTTGATATACGAATTTGGTTAGTCGCTTCATTATTATTAAAGTTCCGGCGACCATTCTGTGCAAAGAAGTCTTCATGTTCAAGTATTGTTTTTAACATGAATTAAGGCTATTTCAAGGCTATATTCCTATTGTATTTAATGCAAGTATAATAAAATTGGTACGTTGCAAGTAATCAGTTACGTAACATAGTTAACATATAAGTATATATTATCGGTTTAAGTCCTTGGAAACTTAGGGGTCGTTACAGTATGTAGGTTTGGTCAAGGAGCTGGAAGAAGAGGATGAGAAGCAGGAGCTAATGGAAGTGAATGAGCAAATACACCTTGGTCTATTCAAGTGGAAAACCTACCAGAGCACATTGATTCAAAACTCAAACCTTCACTTGAATGACCACCATCTTTAGACTTAAAAGAGTTACCTAAACATTTAAAGTATGCTTTTGTTGGTGAAAATAACATTCTTCCTATTATTATTTCTGCAGGTTTTACTAAGGAACAGGAAAAAGCATTGATGAAGGTGTTGATGGAGCATAGGGCTGCAATTGGATGGACGATAGCTGATTTGAAAGGAATTAGCCCATCGTTCATTATACACAAGATTATAATTGAAGGAGCAAAGCCAGCAAGAGATGCCTAATGGAGACTCAACCCGAACATGAGGGAAATTGTCAAGAAGGAGGCACTGAAGTGGTTGGATGCTGGTATTATCTACCCGATTTCAGACAGCACATGGGTAAGTCTAACACATATTGTCCCCAAGAAAGCAGGTATTCAGATTGTCAGGAAAGAGAAAGGTGAGGAAATTTCCACCCGTCCAATAACCGGGTGGCAAATTTGAATTGATTATAGGAAGTTGAATTCTGCAACTTCTAAAGACCATTTTCCGTTACCTTTCATTGACCAAATTATTGAAAAATTGTCTGGTATATTTTTTACTATTTTCTAGACGGTTATTCGGGGTACAATCAAATTTCCATTCACCCCGGTGATGAACAAAAGACCACTTTCACATGCCTCTATGGTACTTTTGCTTTTAGGAGAATGCCATTTTGGTTATGCAATGCCCCAACCACTTTTCAAAGATGTATAATGAGTATTTATCAGATAGGGTCAGGGATTCGCTTCAGATTTTTATGGATGATTTTTCATTTTTTGACACATCATTTGAGTCATGCTTGAACCAACTAACCAAGGTTTTAGAAAGATGCATAGAAACTAATTTGGTCTTAAGTTGGGAAAAACACCTCATGGTTCAAGAGAGGATTGTGTTGGGGCATGTCATGTCAAGTCATGGGATTGAGGTCAACCATGCTAAAATTAAACTAATTTCGACTTTACCTCCTCCCACGAATGTCAAGGGGACTAGGGAGTTTTGGGGGCATGCCTGTTTCTGTAGGCGGTACATTAAGGATTTCTGTAAAATCACCAAACCCCTTTGTAAACTGCTTTTGAAAGATGAAGCTTTTGATTTTAATGTGTTTAACTGCTTTTAACACTTTGAAAATTAATTTATTGAGACGTCGGTGTTGCAAGCGCCCGATTGGTCGCTACCATTTTGAAATAATGTGTGATGCCTCAGATTTTACGTTGGGGCGGTTTTGGATCAACGGGGAGACAAGATACCGGTAGTGATCTAGTATGCAAGTAAGACTCTTGATGGGGGCTCAATTAAATTATACTACTACTAAATAAGAGTTACTTGCAGTTGTGTCTGCTCTTGACAAATTCAGGTCATATATATGGGGCAGCAAGGTGATAGTGTACTTGGACCGCAGTGCGGTCCGGTACTTGATGGAGAAGAAGGATGCCAAGCCGAGGTTGATTTGATGGATCCTACTGTTGCACGAATTTAGCTTGGAGATTAGAGACAAAAAGGGCATGGAGAATGTTGTGGCGAACAACCTGTCTCGATTGCCCCACGTTGAAGATGAAGATGAAGAATTAAGGATAAATGAAACATTCCTAGATGAGCAGCTACTACAAGTTTCAACTTTACCTTGGTATACTAACATAGTAAGTTATTTGGCTACAAGTACAATTCTGGAGAAAGGGCCAAGTAGGCGAAAACTGCATTTGAAAGCTCAAGCGAGCCAATACATCTGGGATGAGCCAGATTTGTTCAAGGTGGGATCGGATCAGTTAATCCGCATGTTTGTGTTTCTGATCATACGGGTAGAGTTTCATTTCATGACCTGATTCTATTCATTCGATGACCTGGTCGCATTGCATAAATATGAGAATATCAATCTCATATCCAAGTTTTTCTTTCTGATCATACATGTACAGTTTTAAAGTTTAAAGATATACAGCAGTGTTTACATTTTTTTTTATAGAAAATCATGAGGAGCAATTATAAAAAGGGATTCATTGACTAGCCTGATTCACAATTATGAGATATCAAAAACCTTCATTCGCTGACCTTATTTTATTAGTGGGGATGATTTATTTGGATCCATGCTACAATCGTTCGGTTCTATCATATTCATTCGTTGGTTATTTTTTGAGGTTCATTCGTGGGGTTGATCAAAATTCTTATTCGTTGGCAGTGTTTTATTTGTGAATGAATTTTGTACGAATGAACAAAGGCTACAGATTGATTAACATGTGACAAATGAATGATTTATAAGGATGCGAACAAAAAAAATATTAGAGCTACAAATGAGAAGAAGAAAATTGAGAATAACACGGTTTTTATTGATTAAAAAAAACTACTCGAATATCTCCTTATTCGGTACTTTTACATAGCGAGATTGTATTTGAAATTATGGAAGAGTTGAAGGAATGACCTAGATTCCTGAACATATAATGAGTTAAATGTCGAATTTAAGAGTTGATTGATAGTAATGGTGAAGAAAAAGGGTCTGGTGACTATACGGGGCATCAATGAGTTATTATATTCCGCTGCATTATGACCATATGAATTGAAAATTGATGATTCCGCTGCATTATGACCATATGAATTGAAAATTGATGATTCCGCTGGGTGGAGGACATCAATAATTGAAGAATGAAGATTTTGTTGTGAACTGAATTTGTTCTAATTTGGATGAATTATTTACTTTTTAAAGGGAAACCAGCGCTTTAAATGAATGAGTAAATATCCAAGATCTTGAAGATTCTGTTGTGTGCTAAATCTGTCAAGTGAGTGTATGCGTCACTTTTGAGGGGGGGAATGGGTCTCTAGGTTCAAAGTGAACATGTCACGTACGAATATTTCAATTTTTGAGGGGGAAGAGGGTCCTCCAGGTTTAAAAGTGAATATTCAAAGCTAATCGTTTCAAGGGTATAGACGGAATTTTCTGATGGAAAATGAAAGGTCTACGTGAAGAGGTTTTGCATTCCAGTGTTCGTGCAAGCTAATGTGTTAGAGGTTTTCAATTACAGATTGTGAGCTCTCTGTCATTTGCCTAATACTTTCTTGAGTCATGAGATTCTCAGGTCAGATCGAGTCGGAAAGATTCGATGATGAGGCCACAGCCGTGATATTCTTTGATCTCTGATACATTAGGATGGAGTTAGTGCTGAGGGGGAATCTCTATGATTGTGAAATTTGGATGTGTTAGTTTTCACAAAGATCATGTTGCATTACTTCTCATGAAAGATGGATTCAAAGCTATACTCCGTCAGGAAACATGATCCTGTCTCTACCGATGCAGTGAAGTTTAATGGAAGTCTTTACAATTACCTGGGTGACCGATGAAGTGAACCGTTATCTTATGCCGGTTAGAGAGTGTGTTATCTTACCACGGATGTGCTTGAAGTTAGGGAAACTTTATTGGTTGTGGTGTTGTAAAAGATTACGAACTGTATACTGCATACCTGAAGTTCAGTCGCAAGGGGAATTTAGTAAAGATCATGATATCGTGAAGCAAATTGAGTGATAGATTGCTAGTGATGAAGATCAGCATTCGACAATAACGTCCATGGGGGAATCTGTTAGTGTGGGATTCTGTGTGGCCGTTACTATTCTAATTAACTCACAAATGAGAGAAAAAGTTCCAACGAATAAAGAACTGCTCATTCATTACTGGCGAATTTGACAACTAATGAGGCTCATTAGTTGACAACCCCCAACTAATGAGCAATACTATAAATAGGCTTATTGTTCATTTGTTGAGCATAAGTTTCTAATCTTTGTTGTATGAGAGGGAGGGTCATGCCCGATCTCCCCCGCGCTTAAACCTTGATGTATGCTCCTTCGGTTATGTAATCATTCGAAACAATTAAGGAAACCGACTGAGTTTACATAATAATTTAGAACTTCCGTCTGATTTGTTTATTGAGCTAATTATTGAACCGAGACCAATTTAACAACAAAAATAGTCCCTCAACTTTGAAACCTTACAAAAACAGTGGACTGGTAATAAAGGAAGATCGCAGGTCTTGAACCTGCATCCTCTACTTTAATTTCACGCGTATGAACCAGCTGGATTGAGGGACAGGTTGTTTATATTTAGCAGATATTTAATAAACACTAAAACCGATATATATATATATATATATATATATATATATATATATATACATATATATATATATATATACAGGTTTAGGTTCAGCTAAAAAAACCATTTCACCTAAGAAGGCTAGGAAGCAATCACGTGCTGACATGTGTACATAACACACTAACACACTGGATACAGTGTGTTAGTGTGTTATTGTCCACGTGTCAGCATGTGATTGCTTCCTAGCCTTCTTAGGTGAAAGTGTTTTTTTAGAATAACTTTACTCTATACATACATATATATATATATATATATATATATATATATATATATATATAGGGTTAGGTGCAAATGAGAACTAATTAGTTTTGAGAACTTTTAAGAAGCATTCTGGGCCACTAATGTTCAGGGGGGACCACCCAAATTCATGGGGGGATTTCCATATATATAAACTAGTGGCTGAGATTAGTTCTTTTTAGTTCTCAAAACCAATTGGTTCTCAAATGATCATCTTCCTATATATATATATATATATATATATATATATATATATATATATATATATATATATATATAGGGAGAGGATCATTTGAGAACCAAATGGTTTTGAGAACTTTTGAGAACCATTATCAGCCACAAATTATATATAAGGAAATCCCCCCATGAATTTGAATGCTTCCCCCCTTGAAAATTAGTGGCTCATAATGGTTCTTAAAAGTTCTCAAAAGAAAAAGTTCTCATTTGAACCTAACCCTATATATATATATATAGGGGAGGGTTCCAGAGAAAACCACTCATTTCTAGAAAACCAAGGAAACCACTTTTTGACCATTGATCTAAATTTGAATTGTTGAGATTAATTGTGTTGTTTATTAAGGAAAATGAAATATTTAATTGATTACATTAATATCTGCAAGGGTAAAATCGGTAATTTGTAACTCTTTTATTTTTTAAAAATGGAATCATAAAAACTGATTGCGATATACATGTAACTCATTTTAAATAAAAGCTCCTAAAATCACTCCATTAAAAAAATCAGTTTGAAAATATAGAGATTTTAGGAATTCATAGCTAAACATCGCACAAACAATTGTGTTGTTTATATGGAATCACTTGCTTACATATAGGTAATCAAATGTCACACACGTAATCATATATTACATATGTGTAATCATAACTTAAAAACCCATCGCCTTTCTACTCACATGTTACAATTGATCGTGATTACATATGTGTATTCACATGTTATATATTGTAGTTGAAGATAGTATTAGTTTAACTTGTATGTGTAATCATATGATTACATATGTCTATATTGCAAGTTAGTGTAAGAATTTGTATACAGAAGCAACTCACATTCGAGCTTCTTGTATCATATGTCGACATTGTAGTCTTCTAATTTGACTTTCTCGAAGTGTTTATTCCAATTACATATATGTAAGCATATGATTCCATATATGTAAGCAGGTGATTCCATATATGTAAGCATATGATTCCATATATGTAAGCAGGTGATTCCATATATGTAAGCATATGTTCCATGTTTATGAACATTTAAGAATATGTTCTAGCAGAAGCTAATATGAAGTTATTTTGATGAGGGGTATTGATCTGGAATTATCTTAGATGTTATTGATGTGCGGGTATGAAAGTGCGATAATGGATATTTCAAAGTCAGGATAATCGACTTCGACTATGGATGTGGAGAAATTAAAGGAATTTGATTCAACGCGTGTAGATCAATTCAATAAAAGAAAACAGTTAATGAGAAAAAAGGGGGTTTTAGAATTAATGACTTAATTTGTTGACTAATTACATTAGAGGTAAAATTACATTAACACCCTTTTGTATTTTTAAATAAAGAAAAATATGAGAAATTACATGATTGGTTGGTATTAGTTTTCTTGGTTTTCTAGAAATATGATGGTTTTCTCTAGAACCACATCCTATATATATATATATATAGGGTAAGGTTCCTTGGAAAACTACTATTATTTGGAAAACTGGAAAACCAAAGGAAAGTTATATTAAATGAAGGCTATTTGGGTAATTTGACAAATTTTTTTTTTTTGGTTTCACATATATCCACATGATAACTTTTTAAATAACAAACAAAAAAAGAAAAAAAAAGACAAAAAAACAAAAAAAAAAGAGAAAAAAACATTTTTTTTTGTTCATCTTGTCCATCCGACTATGTTGCATATATGCAACATAGTATGTTGCATATATGCAAAATAGTATGTTGCATATATGCAACATTGTATGTTTCACATGTTGCATATATGCAAAATAGTATGTTGCATATATGCAACATTGTATGTTTCATATGTTGCATATATGCAATATAAAAAACATACAATATTGCATATATGCAACATAGTCGGACGAACCCATAAAAAAAGAACGTTTTTTATTTTAGTTTTTTTTAGTTTTTTTTTAGTTTTTTTATTTTTTTTAAGGTCGTAAGGTGGAAATTAGTTGGATAGACACGGAAATTTTAAAAAAAAAAAAGGAGCACCAAAATGACCTAAATAGCCTTCATTTAATATATTTTTCCTTTGGTTTTCCAGTTTTCCAACTAAAACTTAGTTTTCCATTGAACTTAACCCTATATATATATATATATATATATATATATATATATATATATATATATATATATATATATAGTGAAAAGTTCATTGTAGACACCCCCATAAGTGTAGACAGGTAGACACCCTTTTTCACCATTAGATCTCTTGATCTAATGGTTGTGATTAATTTTCTTTTTTCTTTTTTCCTTTTTTCTCATTAATTAGAAACTTTCACATGTGAAAAAGAGCTATTTCACATGCGAAAGTGTCTACAATGAACCTCACCCTATATATATATATATATATATATATATATATATATATATATATATATATATAGTTCTCAAAAGTGGCTTAAAATAGTTCTCAAAAGTTCTCTCAACCAATTAGTTCTCAAATGATACTCTCCCTATATATATATATAATGAGAACTTTTTCTTATAAGAACTTTTGAGAACCATTCTGAGCCACTAATTTTCAGGGGGGGGAAGCATTCAAATTCATGGGGGGTTTTCCATATACATTAACTAGTGGCTTAAAATGGTTCTCAAAAGTTCTCTCAACCAATTAGTTCTCAATTGATCCTCTCCCTATATATATATATATATATATATATATATATATATATATATAGGGGAGGGATATAATGAAAACCTCTCCGAGTTTGGAAAACCGTGAAAACCAAGCTAAAAAATTCGATTTTTTTATGGTGATTCTCTAAGTTAAAAAAAAACCCCTCTATGCAAAAAAATAAAAAAACGCCTAGTAAATTTTTTTTAAAAAAATATTATATAACCGAGGTTACATATCTGTTACATATGTAACCTCGGTTATAAAATATATTTTTTTAAAAAATTTTACTAGGCGTTTTTTTATTTTTTTGCATAAAGGGGGTCTTTTTAACTTTGAGAATCACCATAAAAAAATCGGACAAAAAATCGAATTTTTTAGCTTGCTTTTCATGGTTTTCCAAACTCGGAGAGGTTTTCATTTTATCCTTCCTCTCTCTCTCTCTCTATATATATATATATATATATATATCTATATATATATATGTATATATATATAGAGTCGAGTTAGCCTACATCCAGCAAAAACGCTACATCCATTGCGGATTCATCTGGGGCGTCCATCAAGATCATCCAACAGCCAGGATCTATGGTGTTTCCGCCTATGGTGTTTTCGGTGGGGGGAAAAACACCATAGGCGGAAAACACCATAGATCCTGGCTGTTGGATGATCTTGATGGACGCCCCAGATGAATCCGCAATGGATGTAGCGTTTTTGCTGGATGTATTTTACCCTAACTCTATATATATATGTATATATATATATAGGGTAAGGATCATGTGAAAACAACTTTTATTGCGAAAACACGAAAACAAATATTAAAACATCTATAACTTTTTGATACGTTAATATTTTTTAAAAAAAATTTGCACCAGAATCCTTAAAATTATGTTATCTTTAGTTCTGGAAAAAATTTAAAAAAATATCAAATTTTTTTTAAGAATTATTATTGCACAGGTGCAATAATTTTTTTTATTATTATTATCGCACATATGCAATAATATTAAAACCTTTATAACTTTTTCATATGTTAAATTTTTTTATAAAAAATTGCACTATAAATCTTATAATTTTGTTATCTTTAATTCTGGAAAAAAAAATTCAACGTTTTATAATTTTTTTTATTATTGCACATGTGCAATAAAAAATTATTATTGCACATGTGCAATAATATTAAAACCTCTATAACTTTTTCATACGTTAATATTTTTTATAAAAAATTGAACCATAGATCTTATAATTCCCTTATCTTTAATTCTTGAAAAAATTTTAAAAAAATTAATGTTTTTTTGTTAATATTGCACATGTGTAATATAATTAATACGTATTATTACACATGTGTAATAATAAAAAGTATCACGAAATTTTATATGTTTAATTTTTTTTCCAAGAATTAAAGGTGACATAATTTTAAGAATTTTGGTGTAAATTTTTACAAAAAATATTAACGTATGAGGAAGTTATAGAGGTTTTAATATTTGTTTTCGTGTTTTCACAATAACATCTTGTTTTTATTTGATCATTCCCCTATATCTATAATACATTAATATATATGTTTAAGAGAGAAAGGGGTAGTGTTGAATTTTTAAGATTGTACAATAGAATTAAGCATGATGTACTACTACTTCAAGCACATTTTCTTAAATTAGGTCTTAGAGAAAGAATCTCATTAAACCCACTTACACCTCCAAAAACTCGATAGCAGAAGAAAGTTTCCAAATTTGTGATTCCGGCTCAGTCATTGTCTACATCAGGTATCTCTTTCTTCTTCTTTCTCCCTTGCTTTTACACAGTCCCTTAATCAGGGATACAACTCCCATAAAGCATCAAACCTTAAAAAACCCTAGGTTTTAAAGACTAAGCGGCTGGTTCTAAATTCATATTCATGTTTTCAAATCCAGAGCCATCTTAACATCACTTGCTCGAGAATTTTTCATTCTAGGGTTTATGGTCTTCAAATGGTAGAAACAGATCAAGACGCCCATCGGTTCGCCCTCATCTTCATCAATCTTCAATGCTTCTGATTTCATGCTTTGGAGTTCTACCATTCTTGTAAGTTTTGCATAGTAAACGTTTTTTTCGTAGTTATTTGCGTCTGATTGTGTCTGTAAATATTTTTTCGTAGTTATTTGCGTCTGATTGTGTCTGTAATCGGAAGCTATGGTTTCAGGAGGTAAATCCTACTTCATAAATTATGTACTATCAAATCTATTTGACGTGAGTGTATTTATCTAAAAAATTCGTGATCAGGTCCTCAATCTCGAAAGTGTCAGGATGTTAGAGGAGATGTGCAAATCAGGTCGGTTCCAATTATAATCGATCTTCCAGTCATCTCAATTTTAGGGTTATGAGATTTTAGTTGTTCATAATTGTTGTTTATGTATTACTAATTTGAAGCCTCGGTTCCTTTTGAACAGAACATTACATGTGTACTCTTAATTGGCATCCAAAAGGAAAAACAGGTCTGTGAAAAGTTTTGAAATTTCAAAATACTTTCTCAAATCTGCTTGTGTGTAGCGGATTTGGTCTAAGCCTCAAGGTTTCCATGATGGATTTGAAATTTGTTCAGTTCGTAGGCTTGGATTCTAACAATGATTTTTCAGATCTTAACAAGCAGCGACTTCGTCTGGTACGATTTCTCTTCTGATTTATTTTTTAGTTTCCTCATTTTCTGCTTCAAGAACTGATCAGGGACTTATGATTTTTTGCTTCAATCAACTGGCTCAAAGTACCTGTATAATCTCTGGTGCTTCCTTATCTGCTTCATTCACATGAAATGGTACTCTCTCCTTCTTATTTATCGATTCATTGACTTGATTTTACACAATTATTTCTAATTTTATCGTGTGATTTGTTTACTCAAACGAGCATATCAGATTCATAGTTGTTCAAAACAGGGAAGGAAAGACTCGCCTTACTAAATATTACATTCCTCTTGAAGAATAAGAAAAGCGCAAGGTCGAATACAAGGTAACATGAGCACAATGATTTTAGGTTTTCTTCTACACCTCTTATCAACGCAATATAATTTTGTCATTTTTGACTGTATTTTGTAGAAGCTGAAGTTTATGGATATTCATTTACTTAGCAAGTTCATCGATTGCAGGTGTATGTTCTGTCAGAGCTAGCTTCTAGAGGTAAATCGATTTCTCGATTTTAATAATCAAGACTTCAATCCATTTTCATGTTTAAGTTACTTAGATACAAATATA
>JBCNJP010000018.1:4514260-4542603 GCA_039602395.1 Deinandra increscens subsp. villosa | reverse complement strand
GAGAATTCATACATACTTTTCCATGTTAAACAACTAGACCTTGTTATCATATCTTTTACATGTGCTTTTCCATTGTCCAAACTTGTTATCTCATGTTCATTCATGCTATAACCCAAACCCCACTATTAACTGAATCCGATTAATTATCATTTGCAAACGGTAACGTTTGAATAGATCTATTGGGTTAACGCCCCTATTCTGATTGGTAGCTCCAATCGTGACTCCGTGTTTATAGTCAAAGGGTACAAATTGTTATGTCATATCTATGCGGTATCAACCGGACAAAAGATACCAAGAGTAGGTAAACAGTCAGTTTCGGTATTCAGGGTACATGGTAATATTTTTCAACTAGTCTTATCTGATATTGTCAACTATTAACATGAACTGTTTCCAAATTACAATTTTCATTCAACTTTTAACTGCTAGCACTTTAAACCTGTGGAACTCACCAACAATTATTTGTTGACCGTTTTCTCGTATGAATTCTCAGGTACTTGATCTTATTTGTTGTGCATGCATCAGACCTGTTTGCTTGTTTCCTGTCATTGCATTTTAGGACTTTTCATTTGCTTTCTGGAGTATGGTGTAGCCTTTGGAGATTTTCCTGACATAACACCTAACGGTGTCATGTCCTAAAAATCTTTTGAAAACTTATATGTTGTAAACCTAAACTAATTACTTTTCTCATTACAATTAATCCGCTGCGTAATGATATTGGAAAAACTTTTATTTACTCCAGCAATTAAACAATTTCTAAAACGGCTCTAGTTGTTGAACCATCCAGAGTACGTTCGTAACCTTGACTGTGATAACCTTTTTCGCATCCCGACACAAATCTTACAGGGTGTGACAGAGTGGTATCAGAGCCAAGGTTATAGAACTAGATTGCATACATAGGGTCTAGATTATAGCCTAAGCTCTGTTAGTCGTACTTGCATGCATCACTATTTGCTTATTCTAACTATTCCATTATTATACGTAACATATATATATTATCATCATTACTTGGAAACTTTGTCGCAGCATGGCTTCTCATGGACCTATTGACTTGACTTCCGACTCTGAGACCGAGACACACATTGACTTGGAGCAGCCAGCGTCAGCAGTTACGACAGAGGCTCCATCATCTCCCCGTTCGCCGACTAGCGTTCTTGATGGCCCGTACGATGCTGACTCCGAGCCGGAGGAGGATTCTGCAACTGACTGAGGACCCAGAGGAGCACGCGTCCTTCACCGTTGACATCACCGATGCAGATCAGGACGGAGATACTCTCACGGCTACTTTATCCGCATCTAGCCCTATTTCCCCTGACCGTGAACCCTCATTCCGACCTTACCGTTCCATGCCTAACGGTCCCCTCCGTATGTATACCCCTAGGAAGTCCGTCAGGCGTAGTAGACAGCGCATTCCCGGCCCAGTTGCTGAGTCTGAGCCGACCCATAAACAGTCCCTCTCCCTAGAGCCCGATGAGCTACCCACTGAACCAGAGATGATGCCACCCAAGAAATGGGTGAGATTTGCTGACAACACTTTCGAGATCGGAGAGCCATCCGCCACTGCTGAGATCCAGGACGTACCACTATCATCTCATACCCCAGCATCTTCTGATACACCTATCCCTATTCTTTCTGGTATCCCCATTGATTCCCTTGTTTCTTCCCTCTTCGCTTGCATCACCTGTCGTGACGATGAGATCCGTCAGCTTCACGCCACCATCCGTAGCCTTGCTCCACCAGCCACTATCACTACCATTGCCACCCGCCTTGCTTTCCTGGAGGCCCGTGTGACCTCTCAGGACCAGGCATTCGATACTCTGCATGTTCACTTGTCTGACGCCTATGGATTCGCCGTTGAGGCCAACCAGGCCATCCGAGCTCTCGCAGCTACTACCCCTTCAGCGGAGGACTTCGCCGACATTATCCGTCTGTTGCTAACAGTGATTATCCAGATCCGTGATATCCTCGACATCGTTGATCGAGCATCGTTTCATTAGAGTTGTTATTTTATGGAGTGACTGTTACTCTTTTATGGTATTATGATGTATTCGAAACTTGTATTATTGGTGAATATGTTTTTATCACCGGACAAATGTTTATGTTGGTCTGAACAATTGTGGACAAGAATTGAGTACTTTGTAGCATGTACCTTTAATATCAACTCTACTGTACTTTGTAATGTAATGTGTCGCTATGTTATGTTATGTTATGTTATGTTATATTGTGGTGATTGTTATGGACTGTGCATACCATGTTTTGATTGCATTTACTTATACTACGTGTAATATCTTACTTTATTTTTATCTTATGAAAGTTAAAGTAGAATGTCAAGACGCTCAAACCGTGCTAGTGACCCTATTGAACCCTTAACCCTGGACGTCGCGGCTATCGAAGCCCTGATTAACCAACGTATAACTGATGCGCTTGCAGCCACCGAAGCAGACCGAGCCTCTGCCTCAAACGGAAGGAGATCGGGATCTCCTGGTGGTAAGACTAAGACTTTTCTTCTACGATCGGAAGATTTATGACTACAATTGTACAAGATGTATTCAAGGTTTTAAGTAACTTACAGGTGACCGAGAATGCTCTTACAAGGATTTCATGAATTGCAAGCCCTTACACTTCAAGGGTAACGAAGGAGCCGTTGGACTCATCGCTGGTTTGAGAAGATGGAATCTGTGTTCCGTGTGTGTAACTGTCCCGATGGTTACAAGGTCAAGTACGCCACTAGCATTTTTGGAGAAGGAGTTCTGACTTGGTGGAACTCTCATGCTGAAGCCCTCGGACAAGACCTGGTTTACGCCATGGCTTGGAGCGAACTGAAACTACTCATGCGTGATGAGTACTGTCCTTGTGAGGAACTACAACGATTGGAAGTCGAATTCTGGAACTTGACCATGAATGGATCAGATATAGCTGCTTACACCCGCCGATTCCACGAATTGGCACACATCTGCCCTACTATGGTGACCCCTCTACACAAGAAAATTGAGAGATACATCTCGGATCTTGCTCACGCCATTCAGGGAAGTGTTATGGCTTCTAACCCCGTAAGGTTGTTGAATCCAAAGCTGTACCTATATCGTCTGTTCCCTCTAGCCAATCGAAGTCTGACCACAAGCGCAAACGCAACCATGATGGAAAGAGGAAGAAATCTACTGACTTCACCAAGAAAACACCTGAAGTCGTGAAGGCTTATGTTGTAACAGCTCCCGCACCTGATGCAAGAAAACCTGGATACACAGGAAACCAGTCCTTATGTGGAAAATGTAACCTGCACCATACCCTGGATTGTAGCAATGTCTACTACAAAGGCTGCAAGGCAAAAGGTCACATTCACCGGGATTGCCCAAACCGTTCGAACAAGATGCACCCTGATGGAACCTGCTTTGAGTGTGGTAGCACTGGCCACTTCAGGAATAAATGCCCAATGCTCAAACGAGAACCTGCCAAAGGACGAGCCTTCGTGCTTAATGCTGCTGAAGCCCGTCAGGACCCCCACACCGTAACGGGTACGTTCTTACTCAATAATTCATTTTGCTTCCGTTCTATTTGACACTGGTTCCGTCAGAAGCTTTGTGTCTAGCGAGTTTAGAAACTATCTTAACGCCACACCAACTAGATTAGACACTAAGTATATAGTGGAACTAGCCGATGGTAAACAAATCAAGACGGAAGAATCCTTTCCAAACTGCTCATTGAACTTATCCGGTCATCCTTTCCCGATCGATCTATTGCCGGTACAATTGGGAAGCTTCGACGTAGTCGTTGGAATGGATTGGTTGACTAAAATTCACGCCGAAATCATTTGCCATGAGAAAAGAGTCAAGATACCCCTCTCCGACGATGAAGTTTTGACAATTCAAGGAGGCTGTAGCGGAACCAAGCTAGACATCATCTCATGCATGAAAGCCCAGAAGTTTATGCGCAAGGGCTACCCTGCCCTCTTAGCTCACATAACAGCTAGTGAATTCGAGGAAAAGAAACTAAGAGACGTTCCCATCGCACGAGACTATTTTGAATTCTTTCCCGATGATCTTCCAGGCTTACCTCGCGCCCGGCAAGTGGAATTCCATATTGATCTGGTACCCGGAGCTGCACCCGTTGCAAAAGCCCCTTACCGTTTAGCCCCGTCTGAAATGAAGGAATTGTCAAACCAGTTGCAAGAACTACTTGAAAAGGGTTTCGTCAGACCAAGTTTCTCTCCTTGGGGCGATCCTGTTCTCTTCGTCAAGAAGAAGGATGGATCTTTCCGGATGTGTATCGATTACCATGAATTGAACAAACTTACCGTAAAGAACCGATATCTGCTCCCTCGAATCGACTACCTGTTCGACCAATTGCAAGGTTCTAGTTATTACTCAATAATCGATCTTCATTCTGGATATCATCAACTAAGAGTTCGTGAAGAAGACGTTGCGAAAACTGCCTTTCGTACGCGCTATGGACACTACGAGTTTCTCATCATGCCCTTCGGACTAACCAACACGCCTGACGTCTTCATGGATTTGATGAATCGCGTTTGTAAACCGCACCTCGATAAATGCGTAATCGTTTTCATTGACGACATCTTGATCTATTCGCGTAGCAAGGACGAACATGAAAAGGACCTGAAGCTTATTCTGGAACTGTTGAAGAGCAAGAAGTTGTACGCCAAGTTTTCAAAGTGCGAATTCTAGTTATGAGAAGTACGATTCTTAGGTCACGTAATCAACGCAGATGGAATCCACGTGGATCCCACAAAAACTGAAGCTATCAAGGATTGGAGTCCGCCTACTAACCCTTTCGAAATGCGACAATTTCTTGGACTCGCCGGTTATTACCGAAGATTTATCGAAAACTTCTCCAGAATAGCCCAGCCATTGACCACTTTGACGCAAAAGGACAAGAAATTCGTTTGGGATCACAAAGCCAAACAAGCTTTTCAGACCCTGAAGCAAAAGTTGTGTAACGCACCCATACCGTCCTTACTAGAAGGATGTGAAGATTTCTGTGTTTACTGCGATGCCTCACTCCAAGGTTTAGGCTGTGTGCTGATGCAACTAGACAAAGTCATTGCTTACGCTTCGTGACAGCTAAAAGTTCACGAGAAGAACTACACTACTCACAATTTGGAACTTGGAGCCGTCGTCTTCGCTCTTAAGATTTGGAGACACTACCTCTACAGTACTGAATGCAAGGTTTATACCAACCACATGAGACTTCAGCACATCTTAGATCAGAAGGATTTGAACATGGGACAGCGCCGATGGATTGAACTGCTCAACGACTATGACTGTAAAATCCTGTACCACCCTGGAAAGGCAAATGTTGTTGCAGATTCCTTGAGCAGGAAGGAACATGTCAAACCCCTTCGTGACGAATCTCTTGCCATGACCATTCAAACCGGTCTCGTCACTCAGGTTTTGGTAGCACAAGCAGAAGCCTTGAAAGATGAAAACATTCGAGACGAAAGCCTCTGTGGCATGGAACAACACCTCGAAACTAAGACTGATGGATTACGGTACTTCGTAAATCACATGTGGATACCCGTCTACGGAGAACTTAGGAGCCTAGTCCTTGAAGAAGCTCATATAACCCGATACTCCATTCACCCTAGAGCCGATAAGATGTACCACGACCTGCGTATGTTATATTAGTGGCCAAACATGAAAGCTGAAATCGTTAAGTACGTCGGTTAATGCTTAACTTGTGCCAAAGTTAAGGCCGAGCATCAGAAACCTTCCGGTTTACTTGTCCAACCCATCATCCTCGAGTGGAAGTGGGAATGCATAGCCATGGACTTCATCACCAAGTTACCCAAGAGCCGCAAGGGTAACGATTCCATTTGGGTAATTGTCGATTGTTTGACGAAATCTGCCTATTTCCTCGCCATGAAGGAGAAAGATTTCCTAGAACACTTAACAAGGATGTACATGTAGGAAATATTTTCTCGACATGGAACCCCGATTTCCATCATCTCTGACAGAGATGGTCGTTTTACCCCCCATTTCTGGAAATCTCTGAACAAGGCCATCGGTACTCGCCTCGATATGAGTACGGCCTCTCACCCACAAACTGACGGTCAAAGAGAATGAACGCTTCAGACTCTCGAAGATATGTTGCGTGCCTGCGTCATTGAATTTGGTAACAACTGGGATGAACACTTGCCATTGTGCGAATTCTCATACAACAATAGCTATCACACCAGCATTTAGTGTGCACCTTTCGAGGCATTGTACGGTAGGAAGTGCCGATCACCTATCTGTTGGTTTAAAGTTGGTGACAGCCAACTGACGGGCCTAGAAGTTGTGATAGAGACAACCGAAAGAATCACGCAGATTCGAGACCGCTTGAAAGCAGCTCACGATCGCCAGAAGAGCTATGCAGATAAATGTCGTAAATCCTTATCATTCGCGAAAGGTTACAAGGCATTACTGAAAGTATTACCGTGGAAAGGCGTCATTCGTTTTTGAAAACATGGCAAGTTAAACCCTCGCTACATCGGTCCATATGAGATCACTAAAACAATCAGACCCGTTGCATACAGACAACTTCTGCTGCCCGAGCTTAGTAACATTCAAGATGTTTTTCACATCAGTAATCTGAAGAAGTGCCTTGCCGAAGAAGATCTTACCATTCCCCTCGATGAGATACATCTTGATGAATCCCTACAATTCGTTGAAGAACCCGCCGAGATCGCCGACCGCGCAGTTAAGAAATTGAAGCATAGACGTATACCTCTCGTTAAAGTTCGTTGGAACTCCCGTCGTGGTTCTGAATTTACATGGGAACGCGAAGACCAGTTTCGCGCCAGTATCCTCATACTTTTCCTATAGCAGCAGCTCAGCCATGATGACAAGCTGAATTTCGGGACGAAATTCTCCCAACTAGGGGAGGATGTAACAACCCTTAAGTTTCCAAGGACTTAAACCGATAATATATACTTATATGTTAACTATGTTACGTAACTGATTACTTGCAATGTACCAATTTTATCATACTTGCATTAAATACAATAGGAATATAGCCTCGACGTAGCCTTAATTCATGTTGAAAACAATACTTGAACATGAAGACTTCTTTGCATGGAATGGTCGCTGGAATTTCAATAATAATGAAGCGACTAACCAAATTCGTATATCAAAATATACCAAACTATGTGGTAAATGTCATGCATGATCCCTTCATCTTGGGATTTATCGTTGATATCATTATCGTTTTAACCTTCATATTAATCATAACCTTTGATCAACCTATTATCATTTTATTATTTACATATTCAATAAATAACATTAACAAACCATTTTGTATCGAAACAACAATGTGTTTAGACAATGACAACAAAACAAGACTTATGATCCAATCCCTACGTAAACATCGATTTATTTTACGTCCAAAACATTTTATTAAGCTTTATTAACGATCATGACATATGTATTTTTCACATGCATGCAATATGTACACACATTCAACGTAATTATTCAAGTTAATAACCCTCGGGTATTCTAGTTCCAAACCGAGTCATTGTTTTAATTATTTACGTCGTCATGGATAAATATTTTATAAAACGTTAAAGCTCAATCCGATTCAATTATTTTCTTTCCATCTCCCTTCACGTTTGAGCCAACCCGTCACCTTGCCCCCTCTCTTTTTCCTCGACGGTTCGAACCGGGTTTCGAACCCCTCCATTCTTCTTTGTTCGGCGAAACCAAGCAAACCACCACCATTACTATCTAGTTTACTTTGTTAGTTACTTGTAAATAGTTGACAAATTTAGATGCTAATAACATCATCTTCCAACATCATCTTACACCTACAAAATGTAGGTTAACCTTGTCACCACAACCAACCAAAACTATGGACCAAAGGTCCTTAGTTTCCCTCCACTTCCCACCTCCTTTTCCCTCTAATGTTGCAGCCATATACCACTAAAAATACCCATATATCACAAGTGTTTGAAACCCCTTGAACCTCCCTTGGTGAGCCCTTGAACCGGTCAAGCACAAGGCTCGAACCTGAGCCCCTCTTTTCTCATCTCTCGTTCCGAATCCAACCCACACACACACAAACACTTAACCTTTTTATTTAACCATACTACTTACTAGAATTCTTAACACTTTAACACACCAAAACACCTCCAAATTCTCTCTTTCTCTCTAGCTCATCTCATATCTCTCTCTCTTTCTCTCTCTCTCTCTCTCTCTCTCTCTCTCTCTCTCTCTCTCTCTCTCTCTCTCTCTCTCTCTCTCTCTCTCTCTCTGTTCTACTTGAACCATAACCACCACCAAACCAAGCTCCCAAACACCCCCATTCACTTAACACTCCCATATTTATTCATCTTTTAGAACCCTAGCCTCATATGCTACTTACATTTATCAAGAACTTCTCCTCCTTCTCTCTCCCTTTCAAGAACCGTAAGCTCTCTCTCTCTCTCCTTACTCTCTCTCTAAATCTCTTGCTTAAACAGACATTCTCGTGCTGATTTATGATGTTAGGAAGCTAGCACACTCAAGAAACATCATCACCATCATCATTCACGGCCTCCATCTCCATCTAGTGAGGGTCTATCTCCACTTCTTTTAGTGAAATCTTATTCTAGCTAGTGTTCTTGGTTTCTTTTCATGACTATAACACTCCATGTACAAGTCTTGACTACATTGTTGTCTAAACATCATTTTGAACCATAAAAGCTTACTTACTTGTAATTATCTTTATGTTTCGCCATGGATCTTGTTATTATAAACTTATGATAGCATTTACTTGCAATATTATGTTCAAAACTTAGTTTGGTTGGGCCCTTATACAAACATTTGTTTACAAAGCTTGTTTAAACATCTACTTTGAACATAGTGTATATTTGATGTTGATCTTGTAATTTTGGACCCCATAATACCTATGACACTTTTTAGACTTGTAATATAGTCAAAATATGATATCTTGGACTTTAGAAAGTTTACTAGTGCTTAAACTCACCATAGCAAACTTTTACCTACAAAAGTACACTTTAAAAACCCTAGAAAACACCTTTAGCTAAGGATCCGTTCTGACCAGAAATTTTAGGCTTTTAAACCGTAGGTTGTGATGGTTAAGATGATTTTAAAACATAGCCAAAAGATCCCTTAACAAATTACTTGAATTTGGGCACAAACCGGGACTAAAACCGACACCCGACGGGCCCGGAAACACCATTTTTGTAATAAAACCCAAATTTGGTCAAAATGAACTCATAGGGGTATTTTAATGGCAAAAAATGTTTACAAATACATATGGTGAATTTAGGAACCTAACGGTGTCATTAAACTGGCAAACGGGACCAAAACGGCAAAACCGACAGAAAATACACAAAACCGGCAAACTAATGAAAACCGACACTTGAAATAGTTATCTACATATTTTGGACAAAAAATAATCATATTTTATTATCCTTGATTGATTTCTAAATTAAACGGATAAATATCATGTAATCGGCGGTTACCGCGAAATCGTCCGGTTTTCAACTAATTAGTCAAAATAATCAATTTCTCATATGAAAATCCTCATTTTGACTTAATATTTATTTCTATAAATATTTACAATCTTTAAATATTATTATGGAATTTTGTATATTTTATTTAATTATAAATATATATTTTACATTATTTCCAAATAAACATATAACCGGACACTCTCACTTTGACTTTCCGAATCATTTAACCCTAAGGCTACCAAGACGTTAAGACTTGACCTACCTAATTAGAGTGACATTGATTGTCAACCCAATTACTTATTGTATGTTTTATAATTATTTAGGGTTACACTTTTGTTGATCGTGCTATCGATTTCCTGTTACTGAATCATGTGAGTTTTCACGGCCCCTTTTTCCTTTAACTATTTTTATCTTTGGGAGAGAATTCATACATACTTTTCCATGTTCGACAATTAGACCTTGTTAATATATTTGTTACATGTGTTTTTCCATTTTCCAAACGTGTTATCTCATGTTCATTCATGCTATAACCCAAACCTCACTATTAACTGAATTCGATTAATTATCATTTGCAAACGGTAACGTTTGAATAGATCTATTGGGTTAACGCCCCTGCTCTGATTGGTAGCTCCAATCGTGACTCCATCTTTATAGTCAAATGGTACAAATTGTTATGTCATATCTATGCGGTATCAACCGACAAAAATACCAAGAGTGGGTAAACCGTCAGTTTCGGTATTCAGGGTACATGGTAACATTTTTCAACTAGTTTTATCTGATATTGTCAACTATTAACATGAACTGTTTTCAAATTATAATTTTCATTCAACTTTTAACTGCTAGCACTTTAAACCTATGGTACTCACCAACAATTATTTGTTGACAGTTTTCTCGTATGAATTCTCAGGTACTTGAACTTATTTGTTGTGCATGCATCGGACCTGCTTGCTTGTTTCCTAGTAATTGCATTTTAGGACTTTTCATTTGTTTTCTGGAGTATGTTTTAGCCTTTGGAGATTTTTCTGACATAATACCTAACGGTGTCATGTCCTAAAAATCTTTTGAAAACTTATGTGTTGTAAATCTAAACTATTTACTTTTCTCATTACAATTAATCCGTTGCGTAATGATATTGGAAAAACTCATATTTACTCCAACAATTAAACAATTTCCAAAACGGCTCTAGTTGTTGAACCATCCAGAGTTCGTTCATAACCTTGACTGTACTAACCTTTTTCGCATCCCGACACAAATCTTACAGGGTGTGACACATACTCCCTGCGAAACAAAGCACACTCTTTGGTGGTCTCGTCCTCCTCATTACAATAAAATTAAGGAGGAACAAGGCCTTCGACAACATATGCCCTAAAGCATTCATCGTCTTCCCAAGGGTTAGAAACATTTCCAAAAACGCTTAACCTCATTTTCCGGTTTCCAAATGTCCTGTCAACGGTACCCGACCTACAATCTATTTGAGAATGACTAGTAGTTAAGAAAGGTCAACCAAAAAATGACCATTAGTTGTGAGGTTTTTTTCAACTGACACATAGTCTACTACCAAAAAATCAACCGGATAGAAAAATTCATTTACCTTAACAATGACATCCGCAAAAATTCCTTGGGGCATCTTAGGGGTTAAATCAGCCAATATCACCCGTGGTACCGGCTTTTTTCAAAGGCCCAAAGTCGTATTGATCATACAAGCTCCCCGGTAGAATACTCACACTCGCTTGAAGATCCAATAGGGCAAGAGTCATTTGAAATCACCAATTTGTATTGAAATCATTGGTGCCTTTGGATTATGAAACTCACATCCGCGGTCGCATCAAGTTGTTTAGAATTTTATGATTGTATTTTTTAGTGCACATATCTTTCAGATATTTAGCACAAGGCGGAATTTGTTTTATGGCATCCAAAAGGGGTAAATTTATTTTAACTTGTTTAAAATTTCCCACATTTTCTCTTGTAGTGGGCCCCGTTTGTTCAAAGTTTTTGCTTGCTTGGTTCAATTAGTGCCTTCGAGAATGGAACCGACTTTTCTTTTGGTTCAGTTGACTCTTCCTCTATTTCCCTATTTTGTGATTCCTGAAAAGTTATATATTTTTTTTGTTCTCCTAGGGCTAATAGACTTGGGTTCAACTGATTTTTGAACTAGTTTTGTTTGGTCGGTTTATGGATCATCTTCACTATCACTTACCCAGTCCTCCACCACCCCATCATCTTGTGGTGAAGGTTCCCCCACCTTATTTTCTATGGACTTACCTGAATGCAAAATGGTGATTTTTTTGATTGGCACATGTCAGATTACTTGGAATTAGATGCTTGATGTTGTGTATTGATAGTAGTATCATTAGGCAACTTACCTGGGTCTCTCCTTGAATTTTCAGCTGCCAGTTGACACATCTGCTTTTGCACCGCTTCCAATGTCTTATCTTGGATCTCGAGCTTTCTCTCAAAGCCTTTTTGGTTTTTGACAATCTGCTTTTTGGCTCTCGAAGATGAAATTCATCTTGTCCATCATTGAAGCAAGTTGAGATTGCACTCCATCGTCTTGTTTTTGTTGCACTTATTCGTAGCCATTTTGTTGCTGGTTGGCTCCTTGAGAGTAGTTGTTCCTCGGGTATCCTCCTTGTTGTATCTTAGTTGTCGGCTTTGATTTTATGTTTGAGCTCTAATCTACACATTAGAACATTGAAAGTCAGGATTCAATTTATTATTAGGATTACCATACCTGAAGTTTGGATGATTGCGCAAGCCCGGATGATAAGTGTTGGAGTTCATGTTTCCTTGCACATAGCTCACATCCTCGCTTCTTTTGGTTGATGGTGGACAATAATTCGCTTGGTAACCCAACTCCCCACATATCGTGCACACTGTAAATTGATTGTTTTCCTTCACCTCTTCGGGTGCCCCACCCATCTTTAGTTAAGCAACTTGTTTTTCTAGCATTAACGTATGTTGCTTCAACTTCTTTATTCTTTCCTCACCCTCATAATCTACGGTCTTGGTTGCTGATGATCTTGGTCTTCGGCCATTTTGAGCCAATCTCTTTGATGTGGCACTCATTCGTTCCATGTGCCCTCAATCTTCTGCCTCTGCATTGGTGAAGAAAGTGCCATTATTGATAGAAGTCAAGTCCCTTACACGCTCAGCAAGCATCCCATCATAAAATGATTTGATCAAGTCCCATGTATCTATCCCATGACGTGGGCACTTCCTCAACAGATCCTTGAATCTAGTGAAGGCTTCATGAAATGGTTCCCCGAGTGTTGTTGGAACGATCAAATTGCTTCTTTAGCCTTACTGGTCTTGCTCTTTGGGTAGTACTCTTCCAGGAAGGCTTATTGCATCTGTGCCCATGTATAAATACTTCCTGCAGGCAAGCTATCAAACCAGTGCCTTGCCCGATCCTTAAGGGTAAACTGGAAAAGCATCACCTTGACATCCCCCGATCTAAACATTGTTTCCCCAATTGTAACACAAATGGACTCAAAGGAGTTGATATGAAGATAGGGCTCCCCAGTCTGTTTCCCAAAGAACTCGGGTAGATGACCCAAGTATTGAGGCCTAACCTCAAAAGCTCTCCCATGTGCCCCGATTAGTGGAACCACAGCTGAAGAGCTTGGCATTATTACAGTTTTGAAATGGCTAGCTACACCTTGATCCGATACGTTCACCACTGTCCTTGGGACTCCCCCTTGGATATGAGTCTGGGCCGCTCCATTGTTGTTCTGATTTAATTGCGGGACACCCCGTGGCGGTTGATTATGTTGCAGATTTTGGGGCACATTCTGCGGGACATTCTGAGGTGGAACTTGTGCCTGGTTTCTAGGAATATCATTTGTTCCCTCACACCATATCCATACCCATCATCTTCATTCTACTCATACCAATCTTGGTACCACTGTTCCTCATCTCTTTGTCAATCTTCCTGAAGCCCATAGCCCTCAGTTGCATAACCATACCCTTACTCATTAAAAAGTGGATTTTGCCTTATGCTATGGGGTTGGTTAATATGACAAAGGGTGGGGGTTGCAAATACATAGGATGTTGTGGTGGGGGTTGTTGATGGAAGATGGGTGGTTGCTATGATATGTTTTGTCCTCCTTGGTAACGAAGGTCTTCAGCTTCATGGTGGGATGATCTAGGGAAAAGGGAGGGATAAGGCCTCATATTTCCCTGTTGAATGTCATCTAGATTTGGTTGATGTTGAAAACATGTGGCTCGTGTTGTGTTAGTGGGTATTAAGGTTGGTTTTGCGGGTCTTGTGGATTTTGGATTTTGCAGGTAAGCATCGGCCCTAAATCGAATGATGAGATAGAACCCTAATTTCTTTCATTCTTCGTCATTTCTAATTTATAGGTATGTTTCTCTCAAAAACATTTTTTAGGGGGGGGGGGGGGGGGTTGTTGCGATTTAGTTCATCGATCTTTTTTCTTAGACACACCTGAAATGTTTTTAGAGAAACATATCTGTTTGACTCAAAATTTCATCCTCGTTTTGCATATCTATATATTTCCGGCTCACTGATGTTTTTTTGGAGTTGATAGACAGATCAACCATGGTAACCATCGTTGTTTGCTTCTAATTTTTTTTCCAAGAAACTAAAGAACTTGAGCCAAAAAAACAAAACTCAGAGACCTTGAGTGTCCAGAAGGTAAATCAGATAAATCATTCACATCTTTTTCAATTTACAAAATTATTGCTTTAGTCTTCACAAGGTTAGTACTCAATATGTATTGCTATAGAATCATAATCATAGCCAAAAGAACACTATTTGTATGCATAATTCTTAATTCATTTGGTTTGTTATGTTGTCACACCATATGAAATCCTATTTACCATTTGTTTTTAATGTGATGTTAGGTTAATCCCGTCAATATCCCAAAGTTAAACTTTAGATCCAATTATGTCATTATGTAAAATTAGTAGGTTTAGTATGTATTTATTTGTATATGTCGGTTCCTTCAACCGACATATCCTTTCAAAATGTATATAAACACAAATTCGATGTTCATTCATTTATCATCAATTCAATAATGAAAATTAAGTTCTGTTGATGAAAAACTTGTATCAATTAGCGATTACAATTTGATTCCCATCAAATTGGTATCAGAGCGACAATCAGGAATCACCCATCGCTTAAGAACAGTCACTCAAAACCATCACCGGAAAATCACCAGAGTTCTTTCAAATCACGACTAACAAATCGAAAATTGGAACCAGAAAATATACGTACCGGAAATCCCTACTCGCCAACAAAAATCGAAGACCAAAGCAAAGTCTCGGGGATGCATGCGCCTTCCTCCTCTTCGACGATCAGCAGCACGGCACAAGTCGTGTTCACGCCGAAAACAAATGGTGGCCAAAATAAGGGTCATCGCACATCTTCAATCGAATCCTAGGCATGTTGTTTGAAGACATCAAGAACAAAATCGTTCCTTTGGGTTTCTCCTTTCTGGTTCGCAATCAAGGGTCAGGGACGAAATTTTTTTTAGAAGTCTCCTGCCTAATTCCGATCACGGCTCACACAAGGGTATTATAAACCCTATTAGGTTCCTCAAAAATCCCACTTTTAAATTAAGATTCACTTATTTATTGGAACTTAGAAAGTTTTGGCCTTTGTGCACAAACCTAAGTTCTCTATACACATTCGGTACAAATTTGTGGGTAATTAGAATCTGCCTTTTAAGTCTTGATTAAAACATTAGGATTTTTTTTAAAAACATGGGTGACACAAATCAGAACAACAATCGCAATGCCAATGTTCCTACAAATGGTCCAAAAATTTTAAACTTTCATTGCCCTATGTTAAATGGTTTCTAAATTTTTTATTTATCCAATATGGGTGGTTAAAGTTAAAACCATTTTAGAAGCCAACGGGTTGTGGGACTTGGTCGGCCCCATCGAGGGAACACAAGTTAATCCTAAAAAGGACAAAATGGCAATGGCATGCTTGTTCCAATCAACCAGAAGAACAAGTATTGCAAGTAGCAAAACATACCACTGCTAAGCAAGTTTGGGATGCCTAAAGACTAGGCATGTTAGAGTTGAACGTGTACAAAAGGCACGTCTTCAAACTCTCAAATATGAATGTAAAATGCTACAAATGAAGGATGATAAATCCATAGATAGCTTCACTGGAAAATTATCTAGTATTGCTACTAGGTCCACAAACTTAGGTTCTATATTTGAGGAAGCCACTCTAGTACGTAAGCTTTTGACTTCTGTACCTGAAAATTTTATACACATAGTAGCTTCCATAGTACAATATTCGGAAGTAGATTCCATGACCTTAGATGAAGCTATAGAAAGAATTAAGACATTCGAAGAAAGGGTACGTGCTAAGAAAGCGAAACAACCCGACACCTTTGATAAATTACCACTTACCCAACACGAGGGTAACATCGATCGTGGACGACTTTCTAAAGGAAGATTCCAAGCTTCACGAGGACGATGACGTGGAAGAGGCAAACATGGAGGACGATTCGGCAACAACTCTCATAAAAATTTCAAAAACCAATACATTAAACAAACCAAATCCTCCCCTAGATAAAAACAAAACCACAACAAACCAAAACAAACCCAAATGCTACAATTGTGGTAAACTCGGTCATTATGCCTCGGATTGCTATTTTCTCAAACAAAATAAAGAAACCTCAAACCTCATCGAAGAGGATGTCAAACCTACCCTTCTAATGGCTTACACTCAAGACTCGGATAAGCCACTCAAAGTCTTTCTAAATGAACGAATCCAACCAAACAAGTACAACACCTTTGACGAAAGTCTATGGTACCTGGACAATGGAGCCAGTAATCACATGACCGGAATACGATCTCATTTCTCCGAACCTGATGAGAGTATTGCCGGCAATGTACGTTTTGGTAATGGATCATACGTTGAAATCAAAGGAAAAGGCTCAATCCTTTTAAATTGCAAAACTGGGGACCAACGCCTCATTCCCCAAGTTTACTATATTTCAAGCCTAAGAAGTAACATTCTGAGCCTAGGTCAACTAACCGAAAATGGTTGCAAAATAATAATGGAAAATGATCTTCTACATATCCATAATCAAAGTAAAAGACTACCCTTAAGAGTCACTCGATCAAGGAACCGACTTTATAAGATCAACCTCAAGACCAGATCTCCTATTTGTCTCTTATCAAACTTAGAAGATCAATCATGGCTATGGCATGCACGCTAAGGTCACCTCAACTTTGAATCAATCAAGAATATGTCACAAAAGGGGTTAGTCTACGAGATTCCTTCTATTACTCATGCAACTCAATTATGTGATGCATGCCTATTAGGTAAACACATTAGATCCCCGTTTCCTAACCAAACCTTAACTAAGTCTGACTCCCCATTAGACCTAGTTTATGGTGACTTATGTGGTTCTATTACACCTGTCACAAGTTCTGGAAAGAAATATATATTTCTACTTGTGGATGACTGCACAAGATATATGTGGGCATATTTTCTAACATCTAAGGACCAAGCCTTTGAAACATTTAATGAATTCAAAAACACCTTTGAAACTGAGGTTAGAACCAAGCTTAAAAGTTTTAGAACTGATAGAGTTGGAGAATTTACATCACATGAATTTAACCAATATTGTAAGGATCATGTGATTCTAAGACAATTAACTGCTCCTTATACACCCCAACAAAATAGAGTAGTTGAACGTTGAAATAGAATCACACTTTCTGCAACTAGAAGTATGTTAAAAGCTACTAGTATGCCTCAAACCTTTTGGGGGGGGGGGGGGGGAGTTCGTCATTCTATTTATCTATTAAATAGAACTCCTACAAAAGATTTGAAGGATACTACACCCTATGAGGCTCTAAAAGGTCACAAACCAAACATAAGTCATCTTAGGATTTTTGGTTGCATAGCTTATCCAAAAGTACCATCGGTTCACCTTAAGAAACTTGTTAATAGAAGCATACCTATGGTATATCTAGGCAACAAACCTGGAACAAAAGCCTATAGGTTATTCGATCCTACAACAAATAGAATTTGCATAAGCCGTGATGTAAAGTTCAAGGAAAAAAGAATCATGGGATTGGACAAAATACACACAAGATACAAATCAAGTGTGGACTGATTTCATTATTGAACCTACTCAAACAGAAACTCTACCAATCATCCATGAACCTCCTACAAATGATGAAAATGAAAATGAACATAATAATGATGATGATGATGGATATGAGTCTCAACATACTCCACCAGACTCACCTTCTTCTCAAACACCATCCACGTCAACATCCGAGCCTAGCTCAATTGAGTCACATACTCAAGCATCTTCGACAACTGCCCAAAGTAGCCCTGCACCATTTGATTATACACCTTTTCAAGGTTTTAGATCACTTAATGAAATTTATGAACGGGCTCCAAAGATTGAAATTCCAAATAATCAGTTATTTCTAGCCGAAGATGAACCTCAAAACTATAAAGAAGCTTCTCAAGACAAAAGATGGATAAAAACTATGAAAACTGAGCTAGACTCCATCAACAAGAACAAAACTTGGGAATTAACTACTTTAACTGATAACCACAAAGCAATCGGCTTAAAGTGGATATTCAAAACTAAACGTGATGCAAGTGGCAATATTCTAAAACATAAAGCACGTTTGGTGGCTAAAGGCTACGTGCAACAACACGGAATTGATTTTGATGAAGTATTCGCTCCCATGGAACGAATGGAAACAATACGTCTAATTTTAGCCTTGGCTGCATACAATCAATGGGAAGTACATCATCTTGATGTCAAGTCTTCCTTTCTACACGGTGAATTAAAAGAATAAGTATATGTCTCACGACCTGAAGGTTTTGTGAAACCAGAAAATGTAGGAAAAGTCTACAAACTCTCAAGAGCACTATACGGACTTCAACAAGCTCCAAGAGCATGGAACGTTAAACTAGATCATACTTTGAAGTCTCTAAACTTTAAGAAATGGAACTTGGAACAAGCCGTATACATTAAGAACATCAAAACATCAACACTACTAGTCGGAGTGTATGTTTATGATCTTATAGTAGTTGGATCACCCAAGACCGAAATCAACAACTTTAAGTCACAAATGGAAAAGAAGTTCGAAATGAGTGACTTAGGTCTTCTTGCTTACTACTTAGGAATTGAGGTTACTCAATCAAAGGGTGAAATATCAATCAAGCAATCAAGCTACATCAACAAGATTATAAAGTCTTCAAACATGCTTGACTGCAATGAAACCAAGAACCCTATGGATCCAGGTCTAAAGCTAACCAAAGTAGATGGTGGAAACTTAGTTGACTTAACCGAATATAGAAGTATTATAGGTTGCTTAAGGTACTTGCTTCACACTATACCCGTCTTAAGCTACTCCGTGGGCTTACTAAGTCGCTTCATGCAAGAACCAAGAGAAATACATCAAAAGACAATCAAACAAGTACTTCGATACATCAAAGGTACTAAGAACTACGGGATCACATATCGAAAGGACAACTATAAATTAATAGGATATAGTGATAGTAGTTATGGAGTCAATACCGAAGAAGGAAAAGGTACAACCGGCATAATATTCTATTTCAGAAATGCACCAATTAGTTGGAGTACTCAAAAGCAAGGATCTGTGGCACTATCTTCTTGTGAATCTGAATTTATAGCAGCAACAGCCGCATCAACTCAAGCTTTATGGTTAAAACGACTACTAAGTGAAATAACAGATTGGAAGGTTAACTATCCTAGTGGACAACAAGTCTGCAATCGCCTTAATGAAGAATCCTGTCTTCCATGGACGAAGCAAACATATTGACACTCGCTACCACTTCATAAGAGAATGAGTTGAAAAAGATCAAATCATGGTGGAACACATAAGCGGTGAATTACAACGAGCTGATATACTAACGAAGCCTCTACACCGAGTCAAATTTGCAATAATGAGAGACCTACTTGGAGTCAAAGACCTTCAAGACATTGAACGAGATTAAGGGGGAAATTATTGGGTTAATCCCGTCAATATCCAAAAGTTAAACTTTAGATCCAATTATGCCATTATGTAAAATTAGTAGGTTTAGTATGTATTTATTTGTATATGTCAGTTCCTTCAACCGACATACCCTTTCACAATGTATATAAACACAAAGTCGATGTTCATTCATCTATCATCAATTCAATAATTAAAATTAAGTTCTGTTGATGAAAACCTTGTATCAATTAGCGATTAAAATTTGATTCCCATCATGTGATCTATATGGATTTAAACTAATGAATGAATAATGGTCAATTGAAAAAAATAGATGGTTGATCTCAATGCTTGAAATCAGCTGTTACTGATGACCAGAACACATACCTAAACGGTATGTTGCATTTTTTTAGGCGTATTATGTGTTTTTAATGTTGGTGTAGCGTGGATGTAACCGTTAAGAAGACGTTGGCGGAAGTTAAATTGTATATGTGCATGTTCAAGAAGCCTTAATCGATGAAACAGAAAGGAATGTGAAAGTGATTGATTGTTGGCAACTGCTTACGGCGTTTAGATCAGAATTCATATGAGTTTCCTTTCTTCTACAGACTATCAATCGGTTTTTATTTTTAGTTTCATGTAAATTATTACGTAAAATAGGTTCCCAACAAGGTATGTTGTCGAGAGAAACATTTTAATGTTCATCACCTCTAAACCCTATTTGTCATCTAACATGTCATGTTTTTTCATAGTAGCCTTCCAAAGAATAGGGTGGAATCATGAGATATATATAAATTTCTTGCCTATGTGCATGTGGATCATGTCTGCCTAGAATTTCCTTCCTTTTGTGTAAATATTTTAAAACGAGTTTGTAATTATTATGTTAGCAGAAATAAACGAGAATTCAATGCATAATTAAACTTTAATGACTGGAAACTAATGATTTGTTTGTCTTCAGGCTACAAAACGGGGGCATGTAGTGGTGGTTTGCTACAGAAGATCGGATCTTTAACCCATGAGTTCAGTTCGCTGAAAAAAGATAACTATCTTCCCGTATTTGGGGGTGGTTCAACCAAGTATGACATAATTCATATTAACTTCTAAATATAGTGTAGCCCCGGAAAGGTATGAACTTAGTTGAATTCTCTGATAAGTTATGTTACATGTCAATAAGTAGAGGGGGTTAAATTTAATTATTGATTAGTATAGGGGTTATATTGAAAAGTTCAGTTGTACATATAGATGGGGTCGTTGACTGGAATGGGTATCGATGAATTGAATTGGGTTATCCCTTCTTCTTCTCTGTGTTTTCTTCTTCTATTCTTTTATCATTCCCATATGCTTAATTACCAAATTGTATCATAACATTGGTATCAAACATTGGTATCAAAGCAATCAGCCTCTTGACTTGTGGGTGGGTTAGGTAGCAATAACATCATACAATCGTGAGTAGTCCCTGGAATTAGGGCTACAAAATCAGCAGTTGCGACTTTGGTTTCTAGAATTGGGCAGCAACATCAAATTTCAGTCTCAATATGCCTAGAAGAATCAGTGATCTTGTTTCATATTCAAGATCGATAATCAAGATCCAACAACAAGTGATACCTTCTCTGAACAGAGGCGATTCATTCTTTGGAGGAATTAGTGGTCGGAGGCATCAACAATCGAAAGCAGAAGAGATTTAGTGGAATCAAGTGTTTGATTCAATTCAATTCCGAAACAATTTTAATCAAGAACAACAACATTGGAAGTATAAATCTGTTTTGGGCTTCAAGCTTAGCAGCAAATCGACATGGAATTGGCATTGGAGAAGATTATGACAATTAGCCAAGAAGGTAGTGTTAAAGAATATTGCGGTTCGTTTCAAATCTTATTCGATCAGGTTAAAAATTTAGAAGAAATTTCTGAATTCTACGCTATATACCTATTCATTTGTGATTTTGAACCAAAATTTAGGAAAATATTTGCTAAGTGGCATCAATATAGCTGAACTAAGGTGAAAGAAGTGATTTCAATGGCTTTAAAAATTGATTCTAATGGCTTGCAAGATTCATTCTCTCCATTTGATCCTACTTCTTTTTATAAAAAAGATTTGGAGTTTGATATTAAAATTACTCTTGATGAGTTGATGAAGGATAATGAGTTTTTTAGGGATGGAAAGATTCAAGAAACGATTGTTGATGAAGTAATTGATGATAAAAATTTAGAAATAAAAAATGAATTGGTGGTTGATGTTAAAGATTCAGTAGGTGTACATGATGTTAAGGATTCACTAGATGTAAAGGATGATGTTATTAGTGAATCAACCATGGAAGAATTTAAAGATAGTGTGATAATTCATAAAATTGATAAGTATGAGAAGGAAGACTACAGGTTTGGGCGAGTAGTTCTTTGTGTTCTTATATTAGAGCATTCAATTCTTTTTCGATTCCATGATATCATATTGTTTAGAAAATTGAGTGATGTTTTTCTGGATGATTCGAGTAGCATTTTGAAGATATTCATAAATAAGATTCAAGTAAGAAAAATACCTGGAGCTAAAAATAATTGATGTTGGCAATGAGAATTTCAAATCTGAAACCGAATTGCATTCTTCTTTAGATGGGTATATTCAAGTGAATAATTATATTGGCAGAGGGTTAAAACAATTTAAGTTGATAGATACCGGTTGGGTTGGTGATCCGAAATACAACAGTGGTGAGATTATGGAGTTCAGATTTTTCAATTGGGTTGTATGTTTTGTATGTGATTTTCATTGTCAGCGGATGTTGATGTCAAAATTTAGGTATATGGGTCATAAATGCAGATGTTGGTTGGGCTTAGTAAGGAGCTGTTGGTGTCATTTTTATTATGATATTTTGGTAATATTAGAAAGAGCATTTGTTGTTGCTACTAGGATAAGGAAGTTGCATAAGATTTCCAATATGGATACAATTGAAATAAAGGGTAGTAAAACTCTTGTTAATGATCAGTGGATTTGGAACCAAAAAAGTGGTACGAGAGGTGATGGAAAACAAGGAAGAGCTGATATATTAATTGTTGATGTGAATCAGCATACTGCTGATATATTACTACAGAGGTATGAGTATTTGAATATAGATGCCAAACCATGAAATTTGGATACACATCGAATACGGACTAGTAGAATGGGTCAAGTGAACTTTGTTACTCTTAAATTGGTGATCATGGTACAAATTAAGATTAATGTATTCTTGGAATGTAAGCTTCAACGGGTTTGGTTGATCGGTATTAATTCGACAGTTTTTGAAACCTTTGGTTGGAAACCAGGATGGAAATTTTGTTTGGTTAAGAATTGGAAGGAAGCTCGGTATACTTCAAATGAATATAACAATGCTCAAATACATAGTGTGTGTGATCAATTAAGCAATTTTGTTTTTGAAGAAACATTAGCTGCAATTATTTTTTGTTTTGAAGAGGATAGATATCAAATCTATCATTCTGGGCCTAAGCCCAACATATTCTAAGGCCCGATAAAGAGATAACAGCTGGGCCAGCCCAAGCTCACTTTGAACCCATGAAATGTAAAGGTTGAAGCACATGCGCGCGTATGGGGCACACGCCCACATTCACAAGCCGTTGGACATTAAATTCCTCACCAGGGAATGGTCCCCACCATAACAAATTCACATTCTGCATGTGGTCCTGGAACAATAGGAACGTGACACGTGTAACAGAGAAACACCTGAACTATTCCCTCACGCGCCGTGTCCCACATGTGCTGACGTCATTTGCCTATCAGTGAAACCCTAATGGTGAGCCTATAAATAGTAGACTATAGATCATCATTGAAGGTACATGATCTCTCTCTTTCTCGCTCTCACTCCTTACATAACCAGTTTCTCTCATTCCAGTCACTTACTCTCACGTCGAAGGGCCGATACAGGGGTCCCTCTCCGGTCCACCTTGTAACGCCTTAACGCGTTGTTCTAGTGTGCAGGTTTTCCATCGCTAAATCAGAGTTGGTTCACTTGGAAAGCTCTAAGAGATCAATATTCATCCTTTGTCTAGGTTCTGGTGATTTTTGTTCTCTTCAGGTTTAAATGCACTTGTTGGCAAGGAAATACTAGCTGAAGGGGCAGCAATTAGATCTTGGAATTCTGCAAATGCTTAATTATTAAAGTGTCACAATGTTAAAATGAATTACACCATGGATATGTGGGAGTTTGGTGATGAGCTCAGGGAAAATGGAGTTAAAATGACATGCATCGGAGTATGTTTCAAACACAATGGCCTTAAAATAAAGTACACAATTCAAGTGAATAAGCCTCACTCAGGTGACTCACAGGTCTTAGAAGAATGGTATTCATATGTGGATTCAAGAATGGGTCCAAACCCTCAAAGACCATTAGCTGCTTTATCCAAATTGAGTCAAATAATGGAGCCAAATGTGGTCTACACTTCACTTCTCCAATCACAGCCATATTCAAAAGTAAATCTGCAGATTCTTAAGGGTCAAACATTTTCCATTGACCCATTATTTTCAATAGTCAAACATTACCCTCATGGACTCATAAGGATCTTGCTGATGCTTGATTGTAGTTTTTTTTTTCTTTTGTATTTTTGGGGTCAAAAATTTCCCTTAAGGGAAGGGAGTGTTGTTACATGTCAAAAAGCAGAGGGGGTTAATTTAATTGTTGATTAGTATAGGGGTTATAGTGAAAAGTTCAGTTGTACATATAGATGGGGTCGTTGACTGGAATGGGTATCGATGAATTGAATTGGGTTATCACTTCTTCTTCTCTGTATTTTCTTCTTCCATTCTTTTATCGATCTCATATGCTTGATTACCAAATTGTATCATAACAAGTTATTTCATATATTTGTTGTTTACAAGATTTAACATAATTATGTTGCTGATTCGGTGATGATGCCACCACAGTTGTTGTAGCCTTAAAAGACGATGGTGATAGCATGGGAAAAGTACACGAACATGGCAGGTATGATATTTACACAACGTGTCAATTAGTTAACTCTACTATTTTCAAGTATTTTTTTTTTGCCATGAATTCTATTTCCTGTTCAAATTAATTTTTTATTAAAATTTCTTATATATATGTTTTGCAAGTTTTTTTTTTTTAATAAAGGGCCAAGCCCGGCAAATATTATAAATGGACGAAAAATAAATACACCCTATATAAGGGGTATTCCCCTCGGATGATCCCTAAGGGTCTGTTTGGTATGTGGTAATGGAATGAACGATGGAATAGAATGGGCGACGGAATGGTATGGCCAAGGGAATGAAATGGATCATTCACATTCCATCGCCATGTTTGGTTACCATGTATGAATGAAATAAATAATTTATTCACATTGTTTGATGAGAATACAAACGAAGTAATCAAATACAATTTTCCTAATATTTCCATTTAAATTAATATATTTGTTTATATTTATATTTTTTTAATGTTTTATTAATTTATTTAAATTATTTAATTTATATTTACATTTTTTAATTTTATTTGTTGTTATTTTTTTATTTACTAATTTACGTTTACTTTTATTCTTTTTTGGTTTTTATTTTCATTTACTAATTTATTTTTATTTTGTATTTATTTATTTTTTCATTTTCGGTTATATTTTTATTTTTTTATTTTTTATTTTTTATTTTTTTATTTTTTTTATTATTTTTTATTTATTTTTATTTTTTTAGTTTTTTATTTTTTTATTTTTTGTATATTTTTTTATTTTTTATATTTTTTATTTTTTTATTTTTTATTTTTTACTTTTTATTTCTTTATTTTTTCCATAAAAAATTAAGAAGAAATCTAATCGGAATTTTCTTTTTCATTCCATTCCTTGAGGGAATCGAAAAAAACACCCCTCCCACATGGAATGAAAATCTTCAGAAATGGAAGGAATCTCATTCCTTATGTAATGGTCTATTCCATTCCACTGTGCTACCAAACATGTCATTTTTCATTCCGACGTAATGATTCATTCCATTCCACCCTCCATTCCTGCATACCAAACGCTACCTAAGTATTTCTTTAGGGACCCAAAAAACACGTCTCCACAAACGAAGGGTGTCACCCCACCTATACAAAAAAGGGGTGGAATCTAAGCTCCTATTTCTAGTAAGAGAGTTTGGTTTAAAACAATACCAAATAAACTCCACGATTCTTAATACTAGCACGATACCTAAAACAACAGCAATGATGAAACCGGTTTTTCACAATCGTTGACCAGTAAACTGTGATGAGATAAAGAACCTTTTTCATCATCCAAAAAAACACAGCATGATTGTTCTGTTCCAGTTAGAATCCGTGTTCCATAGGCCCAAAAGGTTGATGACCCACAGATCAATCTCCACCCAAAAAGACTTGTAAACTTTGTTGGGCCAGTAAAAAATATACCAATCCAGCCCAAAGTAGATCTGCGAGTGTTTCTTGGACTTTTGAGCATCAAATTGTTCATTTTTTGGGCCTGGTTATTATCCCAAGACTGAGTAGTATGCCCGTAGCAGTTTATCTTCCGAAACTCCGCCAAATTGAACCCACAGTGATCCCAGGTACCTCTGGTCTCGTCAATAGCATTATTCCAGCATCCGCTGCAGCCTCTTTTTAAACGATTATCATCAGCAGTAGAGATAATTTTCCCGCCAAGGTACCTGTTCCAACCCATCCCATAATAAACCCTCTTAACAATGTTCTTGTCAGCCTTTCTTGAAAAAAAACCAACTCTCGAGAAAGTCAACAGGAGCACAAGACCCAACCCATAATGACACAAATCCCAAATCTCACATGGACACATTAAAATCCCAGCCCAATTTCCTATCCCAGAATACCCAATCAAAATGCATAAACAATTTAAAGGATACTGAAAAGAGGTAAGGGTTTTCAAATGGATTTTAGTCTTTCTAAAGCTTCTCGAATCCTTCCCAAATCTGCTCCAGGAGCTGACCACATAAATTGCAAGGGAAAGAAGGGCAGACCATAGGATTTTAGAGGGTAGGGGGATCTTCATTGGAAACGGGTTAAAGAGGACTCCTCTAACCAACTGTTTTCACCCAGGCTCCACTTTAAGGGCAGCCTCCATGCTAGCCCTTGTCCTTTTAACTTTTAATCCCATATAAGCCTAAGCCTAAGCCTAACCGTATCTTTTATTATGGCACAAATCACTTTAAGGGGTCTTTCCTTTTTTTGATGATAACGCCAATTCCTTTCTTGCCAAATAAAATATACACAAGCACCCAAAACCAGCCTATTGATTATGCTCCATATAGCATTATTACAGGGGCTGTTAGAGAGGAGGGGTATGATTAGATCCCAGCTATCAGGCAAGTTGGCCAGTTTCATTAGGGGCTTAAACTGGGACCAGATTCGATTAGTGAAGGGGCAATCAAAATTGAGGCGGGGGATTCTATCTTGGTCCTGTTTACCAACATTACGTCAAAATTCACCTTTGGCTACGGAAAAAGACCGTGACCAAAGGTGTTTGGTCATGTTTTTTTTTCCCCATTTCAATCGACACCAAAGGTTCCGTCACCTTATGTATCCTACGACCACGTTATAATATCAGTGGTTGAAGCCACCTAGAAGTGTGGCTAAAGGGTACCAATATTTGTTGTTGTAATCAAACATTTCTTCCGGAAAGCGTGGCCAAAGGGTCCCAACGGCCACATGTTTTTGTTTAACGTGGCCTTTGGTATTATATGGTCACACATATTTGTGTTTTAGCCACATACATTATAAAAATACGTGGTCAAAGGGTTGCTAAAATCAATATATTTTGTCCCAATACGCGTGGCCAAAGGGTGGCAATAGCCACGTTAAAATATCAAAAGCGTGGCCTTTCGTATTATATGGTCACGTATATTTGTATATTTGTGTTTTAGCTACATATGTTATAAAAAAACATGACCAAATGGGTTGCTGAAATTATAATTTTTGTCCCAATACGCGTGGCCAAAGGGTGGCAAAGGCCACGTTAAAATTAAATAGTGTGGCCTTTGGTATTATATGGTCACGTATATTTGTGTTTTAGCCACATATGTTATAAAAAATATGGCCAAATGGGTTGCTGAAGTTATACATTTTGTCCCAATACGCGTGGCCAAAGGGTGACAACAACCACATTAGAAATTATAAAAACTGTGGCCTTTGGTATTATATGGTCATGTATATTTTTGTTTTAGTCACATATATTAAAAAAAAAGTGACCAAAGGGTAGTTGAAATCATATTTTTTGTTCCAATACGCGTGGCCAAATGGTCGCAACGGCCATGTTAAAATATAAAAAGTGTGACATTTGGTATTATTTGTCTTTCATATATATATATATATATATATATATATATATATATATATATATATATATAATTATGCAATTATAGAGTCATCAAATTTCGTTTTTCGTAATTATAATGAATTAAACTGCATACAATTAATTAATTAAACTGCATATATATGTGTGTGAGAAACCTTAAAATCATAATATAATTAATTATACATACATATACACTAATCAAACTTTAAATGTAATGATAATTATAATTTGGTTGGGTTAGTCTGGCTCCTTATAAGTTTTTTCATCATCGTCACGCTCTTCAAGTTGTTTGATGCTACGTACTGTACCTTCGGCTTTGTTTTCATATTATTTACCTGGAGTAACAAAACATGACAAATAAAACCCATAAGATACATATATATATATAGGGAGAGGATCATTTGAGAACCAATTTGATTTGAGAACTAAAAATAACTAATTTGAGCCACATGTTTATTACATGTATCCCCCTCCCATGAATTGTAGTGGTCCCCCCCCCCCCCCCCCTGAAATTTGTGGTTGAGATTTAGTTCTCAATAGTTCTCAAAATAAAAAGTTCTCATTTGAACCTAACCCTATATATATATATATATATATATATATATATATATATATATATATATATATCTATTACTATATATAATACATATTGCCCTAAAGG
>JBCNJP010000018.1:4461230-4513760 GCA_039602395.1 Deinandra increscens subsp. villosa | reverse complement strand
CCCCCAAAGATAAAAATAGTTAAAGGAAAAAGGGGTCGTGAAAACTCACATGATTCAGTAACAGGAAATCGGTAGCACGATCAACGAAAATGTAGCCCTAAATAATTATAAAGCATACAATAAGTAATTGGGTTGACAATCAATGTCACTCCAATTAGGTAGGTCAAGTCTTGACATCATGGTAGCCTTAGGGTTAAATGATTCAGAAAGTCAAAGTGAGAGTGTTCGGTTATATGTTTATTTGGAAATAATGTAATCTATATATATTTATAATTAAATAAAATATAAAAAAATTCCCAAATAATATTTAAAGATGGTAAATATTTATAGAAATAAATATTAAGTCAAAATGAGGGTTTTCATGTGAGAAATTGATTATTTTGACTAATTAGTTAAAAACCCGGCGATTTCGCGGTAACCGCCGATTACACGATATTTATCCGTTTAAGTTAGAAATCAATCAAGGATAATAAAATATGATTATTTTCTGTCCAAAATATGTAGATAATTATTTCAAGTGTCGGTTTTCATTAGTTTGCCGGTTTTGTGTATTTTGTGTTGGTTTTGCCGTTTTGGTCCCGTTTGCCCGTTTAATGACACCATTAGGTTCCTAAATTGACCATATGTATTTGTAAACATGTTTTTACCATTAAAATACCCCTATGAGTTCATTTTAACTAGATTTGGGTTTTATTACAAAAATGATGTTTCTGGGCCCGCCGGGTGTCAGTTTTAGTCCCACTTTGTGCCCAGATTCAAGTAATTTGTTAAGGGATATTTTGGCTATGTTTTAAAATCATCTTAACCATCACAACCTACTTTTTAAAAGCCTAAAATTTATGGTCAAAACGGATCCTTAGCTAAAGGTGTTTTCTAAGGTTTTTAAAGTGTACTTTTGTAGGTAAAAGTTTGCTATGTGAGTTTAAGCACTAGTAACCTTTCTAAAGTCCAATATATCATATTTTTACTATTTTACAAGTCTAAAAACGTGTCATAGGAATTATGGGGTCCAAAATTACAAGATCAACATCAAATATACACTATGTTCAAAGTAGATGTCTAAACAAGCTTTCTAAACAAATGTTTGTATAAGGGGCCAACCAAACTAAGTTTTGAACATAATATTGCAAGTAAATGCTATCATAAGTTTGTAGTAACAAGATCCATGGTCAAACATAAAGATAATTACAAGTAAGTAAGCTTTTCTGGTTCAAAATGATGTTTAGACAACAATGTAGTCAAGACTTGTACATGGAGTGTTATAGTCATGAAAAGAAACCAAGAACACTAGCTAGAATAAGATTTCACTAAGAGAAGTGGAGATAGAACCTCACAAGATGGAGATGGAGGCCGTGAATGATGATGGTGATGATGATTCTTGAGTGTCCTAGCTTCCTAACATCATAAATCACCATGAGAATGTGTGTTTAAGCAAGAGATTTAGAGAGAGAGTAGAGAGAGAGAGAGCTTACGGTTCTTGAAAGGGAGAGAGAAGGAGGAGAAATTATTGAGAAATGTAAGTATCAAATGAGGCTAGGGTTCTAAAAGATGAATAATTATGGGAGTGTTAAGTGAATAGGGGTGTTTGGAAATTTGGTTTGGTGGTGGTTACGGTTCAAGTAGAACTGAGAGAGAGAGAGAGACGAGATGAGCTAGAGAGAAAGAGAGAATTTGGAGGTGTTTGGGTGTGTTAAAGTGTTAAGAATTCTAATAAGTAGTATGGTTAATTAATAATTTTAAGTGTTTGTGTGTGTGGGGGTTGGATTCGGACTGAGAGAGGAGAAAAGAGGGGCTCGGGTCTGAGCCTTGTGCTTGGCTGGTTCAAGGGCTCACCAAGGGAGGTTCAACGGGTTTCAAACACTTGTGATATGTGGGTGTTTTTAGTGGTATATGGCTGTAACATTAGAGGGAAAAGGAGGTGGGAAGTGGAGGGAAACTAAAGACCTTTAGTCCATAGTTTTGGTTGGTTGTGGTGACAAGGTTAACCTACATTTTGTAAGTGTAAGATGATGTTGAAAGATGATGTGATTAGCATCTAAATTGGTCAACTATTGTACAAGTAACTAACAAAATAAACTAGATAGTAATGGTGGTGGTTTGCTTGGTTTCGGCCGAACAAAGAACAAGGGACGAGTTCGAAACTCGGTTCGAATCGTCGAGGGAAAAGAGAGGGGGAAAGGTGACGAGTTGGCTCAAAGGTGAAGGGAGATGGAAAGAAAATAATTAAATCGGATCGATCTTTAACGTTTTATGAAATATTTATCCACGAAGACATAAAATAATTAAAACAATGACTCGGTTTGGAACTAGAATACCCGAGGGTTATTAACTTGAATAATTACATTGCATGTGTGTACGTATTGCATGCATGTGAAAAGACATTTTTCGTGATCGTTAATAAAGCTTAATAAAATGTTTTGGACGTAAAATAAATCGATGCTTACGTAGGGATCGGATCACAAGTCTTGTTTTGTTGTCATTGTCTAAACACATTGTTGTTTCAATACAAAATGGTTTGTTAATATTATTTGTGGAATATGTAAATGATAAAATGATAATAGGTTGATCAAAGGTTATGATTAATATGAATGTTAAAATGATAATGATATCAACGATAAATCCCAAGATGATGGGATCATGCATGCCATTTACCACATAGTTTGGTAAATTTTGATATACGAATTTGGTTAGTCGCTTCATTATTATTAAAGTTCCAGCGACCATTCCGTGCAAAGAAGTCTTCATGTTCAATTATTGTTTTCAACATGAATTAAGGCTATTTCAAGGCTATATTCCTGTTGTATTTAATGCAAGTATGATAAAATTGGTACGTTGCAAGTAATCAGTTACGTAACATAGTTAACATATAAGTATATATTATCGGTTTAAGTCCTTGGAAACTTACGGGTTGTTATAGTATGTAGGTTTGGTCAAGGAGCTGGAAGAAGAGGATGAGAAGCAGGAGCTAATGGAAGTGAATGAGCAAATACACCTTGGTCTATTCAAGTGGAAAACCTACCAGAGCACATTGATTCAAAACTCAAACCTTCACTTGAATGACCACCATCTTTAGACTTAAAAGAGTTACCTAAACATTTAAAGTATGCTTTTGTTGGTGAAAATAACATTCTTCCTATTATTATTTATGCAGGGTTTACTAAGGAACAGGAAGAAGCATTGATGAAGGTGTTGATGGAGCATAGGGCTGCAATTGGATGGACGATAGCTGATTTGAAAGGAATTAGCCCATCGTTCGTTATACACAAGATTATAACTGAAGAAGGAGCAAAGCCAGCAAGGGATGCCTAATGGAGACTCAACCCGAACATGAGGGAAATTGTCAAGAAGGAGGCGCTGAAGTGGTTGGATGCAGGTATTATCTACCCGATTTCAGACAGCAGATGGGTTAGTCTAACACATATTGTCCCCAAGAAAGCAGGTACTCAGATAGTCAGGAAAGAGAAAGGTGAGGAAATTGCCACCCGTCCAATAACCGGGTGGCAAATTTGCATTGATTATAGGAAGTTGAATTCTGCAACTTCTAAAGACCATTTTCCGTTACCTTTCATTGACCAAATTATTGAAAAATTGTCTGGTAATTTTTTTACTATTTTCTAGACGATTATTCGGGGTACAATCAAATTTCCATTCACCCTGGTGATGAACAAAAAACCACTTTCACATGCCCCTATGGTACTTTTGCTTTTAGGAGAATGCCATTTTGGTTATGCAATGCCCCAACCACTTTTCAAAGATGTATGATGAGTATTTATCAGATAGGGTCGGGGATTCGCTTCAGATTTTTATGGATGATTTTTCAATTTTTGACACATCATTTGAGTCATGCTTGAACCAACTAACCAAGGTTTTAGAAAGATGCATAGAAACTAATTTGGTCTTAAGTTGGGAAAAAAACACTTCATGGTTCAAGAGGGGATTGTGTTGGGGCATGTCATGTCAAGTCATGGGATTGAGGTCAACCATGCTAAAATTAAACTAATTTCGACTTTACCTCCTCCCACGAATGTCAAAGGGACTAGGGAGTTTTGGGGGCATGCCGGTTTCTGTAGGCGGTACATTAAAGATTTCTGTAAAATCACCAAACCCCTTTGTAAACTGCTTTTGAAAGATGAAGCTTTTGATTTTAATGTGTTTAACTGCTTTTAACACTCTGAAAATTAATTAATTGAGGCGTCGGTGTTGCAAGCGCCCGATTGGTCGCTACCATTTGAAATAATGTGTGATGCCTCAGATTTTACGTTGGGGCGGTTTTGGATCAACGGGGAGACAAGAAACCAGGTGTGATCTAGTATGCAAGTAAGACTCTTGATGGGGGCTCAATTAAATTATACTACTACTGAATAAGAGTTACTTGCAGTTGTGTTTGCTCTTGACAAATTCAGGTCATATATATGGGGCAGCAAGGTGATAGTGTACTTGGACCGCAGTGCGGTCCAGTACTTGATGGAGAAGAAGGATGCCAAAGCGAGGTTGATTTGATGGATCCTACTGTTGCACGAATTTAGCTTGGAGATTAGAGACAAAAAAGGCATGGAGAATGTTGTGGCGAACAACTTGTCTCGATTGCCCCACGTTGAAGATGAAGATGAAGAATTAAGGATAAATGAAACATTCCTAGATGAGCAGCTACTACAAGTTTCAACTTTACCTTGGTATGCTAACATAGTAAGTTATTTGGCTACAGGTACAATTCTGGAGAAAGGGCCAAGTAGGCGGAAACTGCATTTGAAAGCTCAATCGAGCCAATACATCTGGGATGAGCCAGATTTGTTCAAAGTGGGATCGGATCAGTTAATCCGCATGTTTGTCTTTCTGATCATACGGGTAGACTTTCATTTCATGACCTGATTCTATTCATTCGATGACCTGATCGCATTGCATAAATATGAGAATATCAATCTCATATCCTAGTTTTTCTTTCTGATCATACATGTACAGTTTTAAAGTTTAAAGATATACAGCAGTGTTTACATTATTTTATTATAGAAAATCATGAGGAGCAATTATAAAAAGGGATTCATTGACTAGCCTGATTCACAATTATGAGATATCAAAAACCTTCATTCGCTGACCTTATTTTATTAGTGGGGATGATTTATTTGGATCCATGCTACAATCGTTCGGTTCTATCATATTCATTCGTTGGTTATTTTTTGAGGTTCATTCGTGGGGTTGATCAAAATTCTTATTCGATGGCAGTGTTTTATTTGTGAATGAATTTTGTACGAATGAACAAAGGCTACAGATTGATTAACATGTGACAAATGAATGATTTATAAGGATGCGAACAACAAAAATATTAGAGCTACAAATGAGAAGAAGGAAATTGAGAATAACACGGTTTTTATTGATTAAAAAAACCTACTCGAATATCTCCTTATTCGGTACTTTTACATAGCGAGATTGTATTTGAAATTATGAAGGAACGACCTAGATTCCTGAACATATAATGAGTTAAATGTCGAATTCAAGAGTTGATTGATAGTAATGGTGAAGAAAAAGGGTCTGGTGACTATACGGGGCATCAATGAGTTATTATATACCGCTGCATTATGACCATATGAATTGAAAATTGATGATTCCGCGGTGAAGGACATCAATAATTGAAGAATGAAGATTTTGTTGTGAACTGAATTTGTTCTAATTTGGATGAATTATTTACTTTTTAAAGGGAAATCAGCCCTTTAAATGAATGAGTAAATATCCAAGATCTTGAAGATGCTGTTGTGTGCTAAATCTGTCAAGTGAGTGTATGTGTCACTTTTGAGGGGGGAAATGGGTCTCTAGGTTCAAAGTGAACATGTCACGTACGAATATTTCAATTTTTTAGGGGGAAGAGGGTCCTTCATGTTTAAAAGTGAATATTCAAAGTGTTGTGAGCAAATCAAATCCACAATTCACACAACACATGGGCCCATCAAAAGCTAACAGGCTTGGGAAACTTCTAGCCCAATAGAGAGATTTTGTGATGACAAACCATTTCGGGGAATGCACATATAAAGCAAGGGATTAGGGTGTAGGGGAGGAATCATGAATATTGCTAGACAAATGTGTCATCTCTTTCTCTATCAAATTTCTGTAATTCTCTTCTCATCAATTCTGAGTTAATGAAATAAGCAATTCTTTCCCATCTCTTAATCTAATCTGAATTATAGTTGTTTCAATTGAGTGATCACTTCATTGGTGCTTTCATTGCTTCGTTAGCAACTATGTATGGCTGACGTTGAATTGAACTCCGGAGGATTTCATCACATCTTAGGGCCAAGCCTGCCTACTTTCGCTGGTGATAATCCAGATCGATGGCTCGCACAGGCTGATAGGTATTTCGATTTTTACTTCATCTCTGATATAGATCGTTTATCCATCTCTTCATTTCATTTAGATGATGATATTTCCGAGTGGTTTGATTTGGTTCAACGGAATCGTCAAGTCACTGATTGGGATTCCTTTACCGTTGCCTTATGCGAGCAATTTGGTTCACCGGATATATTGGCTCAACAACAGTCTGCACCTCTTCACATGAGAGATTCAACGAATTCTAATTCCATCGACTGTTACAATTCAATTGTTGCTACTGAATCTCAGGTTTTCGAGTCAGACCTGATTGATTCGGATTCAATCGAATCTAAGAATGTTATTAATGACTCGAGCGTTGTCAAGTCCGATCAGCAGGTCGAACCAAATTATGGGGATCTCGTTCGTGCAAAGCATGCCTCTATTAGTAGTTTTTCTAATTTCCTTGATGGATCTCGTTCGGATTTTGGGGTTGATTGGTTAGGGTGGAAATTCGGTTTTGATCCTGGTCCGATTTTGGTTTCCGTTAGTTCAGGGGAGTCCTTCTATGTGGCTCCATGTCCGAACCAATCCAACGATGTTAGTTTGGATGTTTTGGTTAACGGTGAAATGTTTCAGGTGAATTTTGAGGCATACAAGGCTAATTCGCCTTATTATTTAGACGTTAGTGATGCTCTCAATAGCAGTTATCCTAATTTTTGCGGGGTTGCTCTTAGTAACGGTGCCGAAAATCTCGACATTAATCGCTCTGAGCAGTATTATGTTCTTATTGGCATTGATTTTTGGCAACTGGGGTGGGCACCTGGTGCATCAGCTTTGATTATTAGAGGTTATGGTCTTGTTTCTTTTGAATTGATTTATGCCTACCAACTGTTCGATGTAATTCATCATAGCAAAGAGACTGATCGTCAGAACCTTATCAATTGGAATGCACTATTTTCTGGTTCTACAAAGTGTGGTAGTTGCAAAGAGGCTACTAATCTGAAGGAAAACATTACAATTGATGTTGTTCCTTTAGTTAGTATATCGACAACATGTGGGGATGTTAGAGCTTTTGAATTGGGAGGGTGGATTAAAGAGGATATAGCACCAAATCACCTCCAAAGACATTTAACTTTACTCATGGTTGTTGTGAATCTGATTGAACATTCTGGCTTAACTGAAAATGTCCTTGTAGTCTTTGAAAATACTCCTTGCATTGTCTCCATTCATGGTTTTACATGCACCGGTGAATATATGAACCGATACACCTATATACGAGATGATACAGAGGCTCCTAATCCTAACACACATACCGTGATGCTTGAGTTTCAAGTTAGGGATAAACGCCTTTGTTGGAAAGGTGGTACACCAACTCGAAGGACACTGCATGTTAACTATCTTGAATTAGTCCTCTCGATTTCACTTGCACCTGCATCCTTACTAGGCAGCGGAACTGACTTATCTCATGGCAAATCTTATATTCCTCGAGTTTTCTGCCCGTTTACACTTGTTGCTCTCGAGTTTCACGTTTGGCATAACCGGGTTAGTTGGCAACATGGGACATTACCTACTGTGATTACTCTAACAGTTCAGACTTTTATCCCTCATATTGGGGTGTTATGGGTTACTACAACTGCACCTAATAATGGGGTGCTTGACCTTCAAAGGGAAGCTCAACCCTTTTGTTTCAAAGGGAGGACACCACCTGCCGCACAACACCGACACGTATATATCGTACTCCAAGCAAAAGAATTCCTTATTTTTAATCTTCTCTGGTCCAAAAAAGTTGTTGTTGCGTGGGCCTATGAACTATGGCTTGAGCTCGCGAATGCCTCATCAGATGCATGCCCTTCTCATATGGTCTTAAGTGGACTTACTGTTGAGTATATTGACATATACGAGGAATCAAATACTCTCAAACAAGTTTCTGTTGCACAATCGAGTGAGGACATTACCCTAAACACGTCTATGATTTATATGTTCTTCAATGCAAGCGTAGTATTATCAAGTGCTTCTGAGACAAAAACCAACACAGGTGGGAAAAGCATCAATGGAGGAATTTTTGTAGATGAGAATTTTAAAGTGGATCATAGTGGGTCAGGTCTACTATCTAAGGCAATTTGTGGCTCATATTCAAACAAATCTAAGTTTATTATAATCTTCCAACGTCAAAGCCATCTTGATGGATTGCATGTTAACATGATTGAGCCATTTCGCATGGTAATTAAAAAGGTATGGCACCGTTTACACAAACTTGAACCGTTGGGAATACCTGATGGCATACTTTCTCGCCTCGAACACATTACCTACTGGGGTGCACTTTCTAAAGAATTTGATTCCAGCGGTTGGGTGCACCCGTATGTTGTCGCTCAATGTTTTATTGCATCACGTGATTATAACGGCATTTTAGGCTTTTCTTCAGCCCTTGCTCGACGTTTTCCTAATACTCCGCTTATACTTCTTGCCATGGCACATGCGATAGGCTACCAGAAAGGATCCTCTATTCTTCATATGCTAATAGTGAAGTGTCTAAATTGGATGCCCTATCAGGTTCGTAGTCTCCATGAGGACGCTTCTAATTCAATTGTTGGGTTATGCAACGTGGACTTGGTTCATATCACAAGCCAATTAGGGAATCAAATAGTGTCTTCAACTGTAACTTTCTCTTGTGTCACCGGAAAGACTTACTTTGATATGGACTTGTGTATGACCAATTGTATCGACCCGGAAATAAACTCTTTTCCAACCCTTTATGGAAGAAAGCCACCCAACATAGCCGTTAGCTACATCAGTCTCCTATCCTTTCAACTACTTGGGTGGCACTTTTCAACGGATTACTTGCACCTTGAGGACAAGGTGAATTTGAAAGGGTGGGGTAATGTTGTGAGCAAATCAAATCCACAATTCACACAACACATGGGCCCATCAAAAGCTAACAGGCTTGGGAAACTTCTAGCCCAATAGAGAGATTTTGTGATGACAAACCATTTCGGGGAATGCACATATAAAGCAAGGGATTAGGGTGTAGGGGAGGAATCATGAATATTGTTAGACAAATGTGTCATCTCTTTCTCTATCAAATTTCTGTAATTCTCTTCTCATCAATTCTGAGTTAATGAAATAAGCAATTCTTTCCCATCTCTTAATCTAATCTGAATTATAGTTGTTTCAATTGAGTGATCACTTCACAAAGGCAATCGTTTCAGGGGTATAGACGGAATTTTCTGATGGAAAATGAAAGGTCTACGTGAAGAGGTTTTGCATTCCAGTGTTCGTGCAAGCTAATGTGTTCGAAGTTTTCAATTACAGATTGTAAGCTCTCTGTCATTTGCCTAATACTTTCTTGAGTCATGAGATTCTCAGGTCAGATTGAGTCGGAAAGATTCGCTGATGAGGCCACAGACGTGATATTCTTTGATCTCTGATACATTAGGATGGAGTTAATGCTGAGGGGGAATCTCTATGATTGTGAATTTTGGATGTGTTAGTTTTCACAAAGATCATGTTGCATTACTTCTCATGAAAGATGGATTCAAAGCTATACTCCGTCAGGAAACATGATCCTGTCTCTACCGATGCAGTGAAGTTCGATGGAAGTCTTTACAATTACCTGGGTGACCGATGAAGTGAACCGTTATCTTATGTCGGTTAGAGAGTGTGTTATCTTACCACGAATGTGCTTGAAGTTAGGGAAACTTTATTGGTTGTGGTGTTGTAAAAGATTACGAACTGTATACTGCATACCTGAAGTTCAACCGCAAGGGGAATTTGCTGAAGATCATGATATCGTGAAGCAAATTAAGTGATCGATTGGTAGTGATGAAGATCAGCATTCGACAATAACGTCCAAGGGGAATCTGTTAGTGTAGGATTCTGTGTGGCCGTTACTATTTGAATTAACTCACAAATGAGAGAACAAGTTCCAAAGAATGAAGAACTGCTCATTCATTACTGGCGAATGAGACAACTAATGAGGCTCATTAGTTGACCACCCCCAACTAATGAGCAATACTATAAATAGGCTTATTGTTCATTTGTTGAGCATAAGTTTCTAATCTTTGTTGTATGAGATGGAAGGTCATGCCCGATCTCCCCCGCGCTTAAACCTTGATGTATGCTCCTTCGGTTATGTAATCATTCGAAACAATTAAGGACCCCGACTGAGTTTACATAATAATTTAGAACTTCCGTCTGATTTGTTTATTGAGTTGATTATTGATCTGAAACCAGTTTAACAACAAAAATAGTCTCTCAACTTTGAAACCTTACAAAAACAGTGGACTGGTAATAAAGGAAGATCGCAGGTCTTGAACCTACATCCTCTACTTTAATTTCACGCGTATGAACCAGCTGGACTGAGGGACAAGTTGTTTATATTTAGCAGATATTTAATAAACACTAAAATTCCGATGGTGGAGGCGCAAATGGGGGTCTCAGTGACAGTCAACTTCGGTGGTAGAGAGGAGCGCTGGATCTGAAACATCTCAGCGGAAGTAGAGAGGAGTGGCAGAACTCTGAAATTCCGATGGTGGAGGCGCAAATGGGGGGGGGGGTTGAATTCCGATGGTGGAGGTGCAGATGAGTGATCAGATGAACGGAATTATGAGAGCATCTGGGGGGAGGGGGTAGGTTTAGATGATGGTTGTTGTGATGTACAGAGAAAAGGAGGGAGGAAGAGTAAATTACTAGGGTACCCTTGGGTCAATAGCAACCACAAAACTATCTGATCAAATATAAGCCATTGGATTAAAAGTGTGATGACTTAGATGATGGTTAATTGGTTAGTGCATTAAGGGTTGGTTAATATTAATTCTCATTCCTATATATATATATAGGGTAAGGATTATGCGTAAACACCATTTTTTTTTTGTGAAAACCTAAAAACACATCTTAAAACATCTATAATATTTTCACGTTAATATTTTTTTAGAAAAAATTGCACCAAAAGTCTTAGAATTATGTTATCTTTAATTCTATATAAAAAAAAATAATAACGTTTTTTTTTTCGTGTGTGCACATGTGCATCACAAAAAAAAACTCATACTTTTAGTATGAGTTAATATATTTTTTTAAGTCGCACCATATATCTTATATTTCTGTCATTTTTTTTTAGATTTCTTTGAATGATGCACATGTGTATCACACCAAAAAAGACATCATACGTGTGGTATATATTAATAGTTTTAAAAAGAAATTGCACCATAAATCTTATAGTTGTGTTATCTTTAAATCTAAACAAAAAAAAATAACATTTTAAATTTTTTTTTAATTATATGTTGTACATGTGCACTGTGTATCATTATCATTAGTACCATAAATGCTTTAGTGTTTTTAATATGTTTTTAACATAAGGAGTTCTTTTTCACATGATAATTCGTCTTTATGCAGTACTAATGATAATGATGCACATGTGCATCACACGGAAAAACGTATTTTTTTTTAAATATTATTTTCCAGAATTAAAGATAATGTAATATATATATAGGGTAAGGATCACGTAAAAACCACATCTTTTTGCGAAAACCTAAAAACTAATATTAAAACACATATAACTTTTTCATACGTTCATATTTTTTTTTAAAAAAAAATTGCACCAAAAATCTTAGCATTATGAGTTATTTAATTCTGGAAAATCATTTAAAAATACTTTAACGTCTAGTCGTTTTTTAGTACACATGTATAAACGTTAATATTTCTTTTTAGAAAAATCGAACCAAATACATTATAATTTTGTTAGCTTTTCGTGGTTTTTTATTAGTGCACATGTGCACTAATAAAAAAAACACTTTATACGTGATGTATACATTAATATTTTAAAAAGGAAATTGCACCATAAATCTTATAATTGTGTTATCTTTAACTATGAAAGTAGATTTAACGTTTTATTTTTTTTTAAATTTTATGCTACACATGTGCACTGTAACAAATAGTTATAGTGCATATGTAGATTTATCATTAGTTCTATAAATATTTTAGTGATTTTAAATGTTTTTAACTTAAACAATATTTTTTCGAATGGCAATTCTCTTTGTGTAGTACTAATGAAAATGGTGCAAATGTGCACTAATAAAAAAAATGGAAATATCATTTTCTTTTCCAGAATCAAAGACAATAGAATTTTAAGATTTTTTGTGCAAATTTTATAGAAAAATATTAACGTATGTAAAAGTTGTGAAGGTTTTAGTGGTAGTTTTTAGGTTTTCGCAAAAAAAAAAATTAGTTATCGCAGGATCCTTACTATATATATATATATATATATGTGTATATATATATATATATATATATATATATATATATATATATATATAAGAATGAGAACCAATAATAACCCCCTCTTATAGTGATAACCAAATAACTCCATCTTAGTGGTAGGATCAAAAAGCTAGTGCCATGGATGAGTGCCAAGTGGCACTGACTTGTTTTCTTTTTCTTTTTTAATTGAAAGGGTATAAGTGGTATTTTAACCAAAAGAAAAAGTACCACCCCCATTTTTAAAGCGATAACATTTTTATCCGAAGTCGGTTTTTTATAAAAATTATACCATTAATCTCGCCTCATTTTTACCTTTAATTCGGATGTGGTCTCGACTTTTTTTGAAACTTTTTTTTCAAACGTCCGTATTAACATCAATGCTACAAAAAAGGGCAGCATCGCCACAAATAAAGGCACCAGTGCTACTTTTTGTAACATTACATGTCAGTACGAACGTTTGGGAAAAAATATCAAAAAAAGTCGGGACCACATCTGAATTAAAGATAAAAATACAACAAGTCCAACGGTATTTTTTTTATAAAAAACCGACTTCAGATAAAAAAGTTATAGCCGTTTAAAAATGGAGGGGGTACCTTTTTTATTGGGTTAAATGTCTAAAATACCCTCACTGGAAAGAGAAAGAGGGTGACACTTGTCATGATTTTGGTGGTTCAAATGGGTTATTTGGTTATTGCTCCAAGCAAGGGTTATTAATAGTTCCACACCATATATATATATATATATATATATATATATCACATAATATATAGTTGTGTTATCTTTAGATCTAAAGAAAAAAAATAACATTTTATAATTTTTTTAATTCTATGTTGCACATGTGCACTATGTAGTATTATCATTAGTACCATAAATGTTTTAGTGTTTTTTATAAGTTTTTGACATAAGGAGTGTTTTTCGCATGATAATTTGACTTTGTGCATTACTAATGATAATGATGCACCTGTGCAACACATGAAAAAAAAATACGAAATGTTAATTCTTTTCTAATTTTTCTTTCCAGAATTAAAGATAACATAATTTTAAGACTTTTAGTGTGAAATTTATGAAAAAAATTTAGCGTATGAATAAATTATTTAGGTTTTAATATTGGTTTTCACGTTTTCACAATAAAAAGTGTTTTCGCATGATTCTTACCCTATATATATATTCACATGTTATTTCATGATTTTATGTGACAATGCGTCATGTGATATTACTTAACATTTTTATTATTTTATGTGAGTCTATACATACCGTTAGTCAAAATATATATATACATGAAATTACATTCACGATTTTATGTGGGTAATCAAAGATTATATTTTATAAACAACGTACGTTATACATGTTTGGACGTACACTCGCGTATTCATCGTTACAGTCGTTCTCTGTTAACCCCGTTAGGAATAGTTAACCCTCCGTTAATCTCGAGGGGCTTATCTTACCATTTTCTAAACTCGTTTTAATTAACCAAACCTACAAGGACTGACATTGTAATTACCAGTGGCGGATCCAGGAAGAATATCAGGGGTAGCGGGGACTAACGGGGGTTCGGGGAGCGCCCCGAAATTTTTTTTAGGTAGTTAACGGGCTTTTAATCATATTTTTAAGAGACTTTTGATCATAATTTTAAGTAAAAGCCATAAAATTTCTTCCAGGGGTCGCGAAAAATTCGTTTCAGGGTCGCGAAAAACCGAAAACCTATAAAAAAAAAAATTTGCACGTCGGGGTAAAAGTTAGGGGTAGCGGCGCTACCCTGGCTTATGTGGTCCGCCCCTGGTAATTACCCAAACCCGAATTCTTATTGTGTAATAAAGGAAGGGACTTATTTGCCATTTGCTAAAAGTCAATTTGGAGACTTTTAATATCAACCGACCGTCCGTCGACTGATTCGAGTCTGGCCACTCCACCTTCAATTCTTGATTTAATGTTTCATCGGTTATACCTACGGTTCAATTAGCCTTAGTTTTATACCAAGAGTTCACATCCAAGCATCATTTCGAACTCTCAACTTCCCAAAGCAAAAAAAACCGAGTACGTCGTAAAGAAAATCCGACCACCGCCCAACTTCGAGTTTATTTTGAAACCGCCCCTGTTGCACCATGGTCGGACCTTCATCACGGTTGGCCTCGCACCATCACTCAGTCGCGACCACAGCAGCGGTTGGAGGCACCACAGGCCATTCGTGGGTCGGTTCCAGTCGTCCTCTTCGATCGGGTTCATCATTAACGTCGTTTCGGTGTTCGTTTGACATCTAAGGTAACACTAAATCTCAGTTGAATTTGAATCTAAGTGTTAATTCCCATCTATTTCGTCCCTGCGAAGTTTATGTTGTCATCGTTTAAGTCGTTAATGGCGTCGGGTCACCTAGGGTTCTTGGGTAAAAGAGAAGACACCCGACCCACATCGTTTATATATTTTTCTGGCCGCTAAAAACGCAAACCTGGAAGTGTCCGAATGGTTAAGCTGTATGCATGGGATTTAAAGGCCCTGGGTTCGACACCTGGCCACCTCGTTTAAATACTTTTTTATTTTTCATATTCCAAGGTGCTTAAACCTGTTAAAGCTTAAAACCGTTCCTAAGGGTGGGCGGTATGGGGGATAAGTTTTTTAGGATAAGTAAAATGGGATAAGTTGATGGACCAATAGGAGAGTGGCACGGGAGAGAGAAAAAAGTATATGTCTTTTTTGTTTTTTGAAGTGGTATGGGTGGGATAAGTTGGGTAGGATAAGTTGGGTAGGATAAGTTGGGGTGGGTGGGAAATTTTGTTCCAAAATCATCGGCAACCATCGGCAACTAAATGCCGATTTTCTTGTTTTTTTTGCCGAAAAATTGGTTGCCGAGGAGAGTGGTATGGTTGCCAAATGTTTGCCAAAAATCCCCCCTTGCCGAAATGCCTTTACCGAAAAAAAATACCCCCCATACCGGGTACCCTAAGCAATTTTTCCTCGTTTATATACTTTTTTATTTATCATATTCCAAGGTGCTTAAACCTGTTAAAGCTTAAAACCGTTCCTAAGCAATTTTTAAGCATAACGAGGCTCTGTTCTAATGGTTTGGAGCTTCCCTGATGAAATAGATATCATGGGCTTGAACCTGATGACCTCCATCTTTTTTTGCTTTTGTAGTTTTGATATATTTTAATTATAGAATGTTCTAAAACTCTCACGTTCATTCTCATGTTTTGATCCCGTAGACTACGTTGTTTGCTTGTAAATTTAATTATCTCGATTTAAAACATAATTTCTTTTGAATAAAGATATACATATATATTGGTTATTTATTGAGGTTCAAATGAGAAGTTTGTTTTGTGTAAGAAGGATAAGAAGCAATTTTAGCCATTGGATCTTGATCTAGTAAAAAAGGAAGGGGGTGTATTATAGTTTTAGCCACTTTTGTTGACTTTTTATCTACTTCCCCCATTTTCTTTAAACATTCATAACTTTCACATACGACATTATTTTTTTAAAAAAAATGGCACCATAAAAACGAGCATTTTTTATCTTTAAAACGCATATAGTGTTGCTATATAAAAAAATGAATTTTTTTTTACTCTTTCGAATTTTGACACAATGTTCAGGTCATTGTGTCAAAATGTTCAGATCATTGTGTCATTGTGCCGTCCTGTCAAAAGTATATATAGTGTTGCTATATATAAAATTAAATACTCTTTCGATTTTTTGTATCATATGAAACAATGATCTGAACATTTTAACACATCATTGTGTTATTGTGTCAAAATGTTCAGATCATTGTGTCATTGTGTCGTCGTGTCAAAAGTATATATAGTGTTTCTATATATAAAATTAAATACTCTTTCGGTTTTTAGCATCATATGAAACAATGATCTGAACATTTTGACCTAATATGACACAATGATCTGAACAATTCTGACACAATGATCTAATCATTTTGACACAATGACATAATAATCTGAACATTTTGACACGATCGAAAGAGTAAATTTTTTTTTAATTTTATATATAACAACACTGTACGCGTTTTAAAGATAAAAAGCGCTCGTTTTTATGGTGTAATTTTTTTTAAAAAATAATGTCGTATCTAAGAGTTATGAAGGTTTAAAAAATAGGGGAAATTTGATAAAAAGTCAAAAATACCCCTCTATCTATTGTTTTATTTAGTTTTTCTCTCTAATTCTATCTAGAAATTTTTTTAGTCATAGATCTTCATTTAATTGAAGATCTAATGGCTATGATTCCTTCTTATCCTTCTTATTCAAACTAAACTTCTCACAATAACCTCACCCTATGGATTATACTTATATATACAAATTGTAAATTTGCTGATTTTATAGAATATGCATAATTGGAATTATAAAGTAAACATTTTAGAACTCTTATTATTCATGTAAAATATATATAAGTAAATTGTATATTTTTATGGACTAATTATAGACCTTTTTTCTACTTTGGGATATATGTATTTGTATATATTAACATATACTTTGTTACTTGATTTCGTGAAAATATATTGCTAGTCTATAAAGTATTTTTCATCGGATTTCAATAATCCTTTTTTATGCGTCCTGACCTAATGACTTTCGTCACATGTCGTCGTCTGACCTCATTTATCATTTACGGTTATTCTAGACTAAGTCATATTTGCTTGAACACACACTTATGCATATATGCTCGTTAGGTGCTTGGTAGATTATGCAAGACCCGTTATTTGCTACTTCCTATGGTTGTTTATATGGAATTGCTGTCCACCCGAAGGTGAGTTTCACGACCCCTTTTTACCTATTTTAATCCTGTTAGGGGAGATTAACATGCAAACACTTGAACTGTTAGATAATTATATCACCTGAATGGTAGTGGCACACTTATGATAAACTCCGCACTTTTAGAGTTACTGTTAATGTGACATCAGCGGGAACTTATTTAGTAGATCTACTGGGTTTGGCAGCCCCACCCGGGTAGTCGCGCTGACACGATCGGATATCGAACGAGTGTAGTATACTTCTTAGTCTTAACGAGGCACAATTGAACTTGTCGAGCTTCAGTAACTGGATAGCTAATTTATCTAGTCAAACGTGCACTGATTTCTTAAAAATAGCCTAGCTAGCTATTGATATATTATCTGGATTTTATACTGAACTTGAACATGAAATTGAACTGTTTTTGAACAGTCGACCTTGAACTTAAACTTGAACTGTCAATGAATAGTTGTTTTACACTGAACTGGGACTGTTGTTGAACAGTCGATTTACATTAAACTTGAACTGTTTTTGAACTGATAAACCTGTGAACTCACCAAACTTTGTGTTGACACTTTTTAGCATGTTATTTTTCAGGTTGCGGATGTTCGAGTATCACGAGTACGCATGCATGAGTCTTTGAAACACTTTTAGTGTCTTTGGACAAATCATGTCACCTTGGGTGATGATGTTTTTATTTGTATTTACGCTTCCGCATTTGTAAAAAAAACTGAATTTATAATTTAATGAAATATGTGTTGGGTGTTTACAGTGGGATCCGGGTTACCGATTTTAATTTTAAAACCGATTTAATAATTAAATTAATTCTAAATTAATTTAGCAGCGGAAACGAATTAAAACGCAGATGCAACTGTAACAGGATCAATCACCGGACACGACAAACACATAAAAATATTTATTTAAAATAAATAAACAATTAAATTAAATATCTAAAATTTAGATATACCTTAGCGGGTTCCGAACAACCGTTCGAGACACCCGAATTCAACGGGCTCGCGCTAGGACGAACTGTGACGTCTGACTCGAACCTTCGAGACAGGTCGTCGACGGCGGCGGCGGCCATGGGTGGCGGCGACGGTAGTGGCGGCGGTGGTGGTAGAGATACCACCGGTGGTGGTGACAAAACTTTCTCCGTCGGGATGGCGACCGAAACGGTCCCCACGATGATCTCATCACCGGTGACCGGAGGTGACAAGGTGGCGGCGGCGCGGAGGACGCAGCAGCGGCGGCAGCGGCTTGAGTCGCGGCGGCGGCTCGGGCTGCCGCTTCGGCTTCGGCTCGGGTTGCGACGGCTTCGCTTTCGAGTCGGGCGCAGATGGCGGCGAGACGGGGTTCCATCGAAACTGGCGAGGGACTGTGGTGGTGGTGGTGGCGATCGACAGTGGGCGGCGGCGGAGGGCCGGCTTCGGCTTGGGATCGGCACAGAGAGAGAGATGGGAGATTAGGGTTTTTAACTTATTATGCAATCTACCTCCTCCCTCTCTCTTTTAATATTAAATCGCGGACCGGGGCCAGACGGACTGGGCCCGGTCGCGATTCCCTTTTAATCCACCAACCGATTAGTCTGTTAATCCGGTAACAGCTGATCGGTCCGTCTTTTATTTACCGAGTGATTTTGAGCCGAAAAAGTTTTGTCGTTTTAATTAAATAAATAATTAATATTTATTTAATTTATCATTTAGTTCGTTTATATCTAATTAACAATTAATTAGATTTAATAGTTCGTTGACCCGGGTGTAACTCTTACGGGTCAATATCGGTCGGGTTCGTTAATTCGTCGGGTTAGGACACTCTATTTCCAACAGTCTCCCACTTGGACTGAACGCGACAGATTAATGAGCGCAGTCAGAGGCACTCTAGCTATGCATGGCTACACCAACTAATATTGACACTTTAAGTCGTCAGCCAAAGTATATCTGATTGACAATCAAGCAGACTCATGACTTGTGCATTCATTGTCATATGTTCCTTTCTGTATAAGACATTGATGAATTATGAGACATGGACTCTCATGTTTTATTCATCAATTTTCGTTCTCGATACAATTCGAAGTGATCCAACAAACACACAATAAGTTTGGGTGAGGCCTCACACTTTTCACTTGGAATCAACGAGGGCGCCTTTATGTCTAACTGTTGCCGAAGCAAGAGTACAGAATCCCTTGTTGAGGCATACAGCTCCCACTAAACCTCAGAGCCATTCCCAAAAATAACCGTTATGGCTGGCAGTTACGCGACAACGTTAGGCTATAATCAAAGAATGTTCTTTAGTAGAAGGGAGTTCGAATATGCGTCTCAGGTCTAAGGATACATTAGAGCATGCATTAATCAAGCAAGCAAGACTTCCATGTTTGCGTTGCATGATGCGAGTTACGTCCAACGTCATTCACCAATGAGGTCCGTGAGTTTGAATGTTAAACAACTTTAAGGCTCAAACAGTCACAATAGTCTTACTTTAGTATAGCTCCCACTAACTAATCGACTACGGACATTTAGGACAAGAACTTATTGTCCAAGGATTAAACGTACAAATATTGAACACAGTTATGTAATTCATTATTGCATAAAACCAGATGGAATAAGAATAATATAGATAACTGCTGGTGTTCATACATCCAAATACCGAATCAAAACATGTCTTTAGCTAATCTAAGCCCTATCGCTTCTCTGTGGCGTATATGAGTCTCCTGAGTCATAGGCTTAGTGAAGGGATCAGCTAAGTTTTGATCTGTGTGTACTTTGCTTATTTTGATTTCATTTCTGTCGACTACTTCTCTTATGTAGTGGAATTTCCTCAGGACGTGCTTGGCCTTCTTATGAGACCCTTGCTCTTTGGCTTGAGCTATAGCGCCTGTGTTATCGCACAGCATCTCGATGGGCTGCCTTATGCTTGGCACATCATCGAGATCGGATATGAACTTCTTCATCCACACGGCTTCTTTAGCAGCTTCTGAGGCGGCTATGTATTCGGATTCAGTAGTAGAATCAGCTACTACTGGCTGTTTTGAGCTTCTCCAAGAAACAGCCCCTCCGTTAAGAGTGAATACGAATCCCGACTGTGAGCGAGAGTCATCTCGGTCAGTCTGAAAACTAGCGTCAGTGTAACATCTTAAAGTGAGCTCTTCATCAACACCTCCGTATACGAGAAACATATCAGTAGTGTTTCTCAAGTATTTTAGTATGTTCTTTACAGCCGTCCAGTGAGCTAGTCCTGGCGTCTGTTGGTACCGACTTGTCACGCTCAGTGCATACGAGACATCCGGTCGTGTGCAGAGCATGGCATACATGATAGATCCAATAGCAGAGGCAAATGGGATCGATGCCATTTGGCTTATCTCGCGCTCCGTTTTAGGTGCTTGAGATTTGTCCAAGATAGTTCCCTTAGTCATGGGAACGGCTCCTTTCTTGGAGTTGCTCATGTTGAAACGAGCTATGATCTTGTCAACGTATGTGCTTTGACTGAGTCCCAAAAGGCGCTTAGATCGATCTTTGTGAGTTTTAATTCCCAGAATACAAGCGGCTTCTCCAAGGTCTTTCATAGCGAAACAAGATGAAAGCCATTTCTTAACATCGTTAAGCATGGGTATGTTGTTTCCTATGATCAATATATCGTCCACGTACAGTACGAGGAACGATACAGCGCTCCCACTTGCCTTTCTGTAAACACAAGGCTCATCTTTGTTCTGATCAAAGCCAAACTCTTTGACCTTTCGATCAAAACGAAGATTCCAGCTTCGAGATGCTTGCTTGAGTCCATAAATGGACTTGCTTAGCTTGCAAACCTTGTTTGGATTCTCTGGATCGACAAAACCATCAGGCTGAACCATGTAGACATCTTCTTCGAGTTGTCCATTCAGGAAGGCGGTTTTAACGTCCATTTGCCATATCTCATAGTCATGGTATGCGGCTATGGCAAGGAGAATCCTGATCGATTTGATCATGACAACGGGCGAAAAAGTCTCATCATAGTCAATCCCTTGGGTTTGAGTGAAACCTTTCGCTACAAGCCGTGCCTTGTAGGTTTGCACATTTCCATGCATGTCAGTTTTTCTTTTAAAGATCCACTTGCTCCCTACTGCCCGTGTGTCGGGGGTAGCTCAATCAAGTCCCAGACGTGATTGTCACGCATGGATTGCATCTCAGCGTTCATGGCTTCAAGCCATTTATCAGATTCCGGATCTGATATAGCAGCTTTATAATTAATAGGCTCATCGTTAGAATCGGCTATTAACAGAACGTCGAAGGCCTCATGATATCCAAGGTATCTATCAGGTTCATATCGTATTCTTTCGCTCCTACGAACGCTTGTGCTTGTGTTTGGGTCTGATGGTGCGACAACAATTTGTCGGTCAGTCGCAGCGACCGTCTCAGGGTTAGGTGTATCTCGAATTTCTTCAAGATCCACTGGATCACTATTCGTTCCTCGAGCAAGGAATTCTTTTTCAAGGAATTTACCTTTCCTTTTGATGGAAACAGTGTTTGCATCAGGATGGTAAAAGTAATAACCGGCATTACAATAGTATCCAACGAAAGTTACCTTTTCGCCTCGGGGATCGAGCTTATTGTCAGATTCACTGGTGACATAAGCATCACATCCCCATACCCTGAGGTATGATAGTTTGGGAAGAGAACCATGCCATATCTCATATGGGGTCTTCCCTACTTTCTTGGTCGGTGCCAGATTTATTAGGTGAGTAGCGGTCAAGATGGCATATCACCAAAAGGAATGCGGCAAGGTGGTCCTGCACATCATCGATCGAACCATGTTAAGCAAAGTTCGATTCCTCCTTTCACTAACGCCATTTAACTAGGGTGTGCCAGGTGGAGTAGGTTGTGAAACGATTCCACATTCCTTCAGATGATTCAGGAATTCAGCGCTTAGGTATTCTCCGCCTCTATCAGATCGAAGTATTTTAATAGTTCGATTCAACTGATTTTGTACTTCGTTTTGAAATTCTTTGAACTTTTCAAAAGTTTCATGTTTGTGTTTCATCAGATAGACATAGGCATATCTGCTGTAGTCATCGATGAAAGTCACGTGTAACACCCCAATTTCACAGGTACATAATATATATAGTAAATACGTGTCTATATTATCAATACGTAAGTTTGATTGATAAAAATGGTAACTATGCATTAGATAAATTGCATGTGTTAGAAATACGTGTTTAATGGCCAAAATGATGAAATTTGTATAAACGAATGAGTTAAACGGTAAGGAAAGTAAAATATGAGATAAATATATGTTTATACAAATAACATGATGATATATGTGTGAATTGATAGTTACATACATGTGATAATACCTATGGAAAAGTAGAAGGGCCAAAAGTGTAATTTATGTAAAGTTATAAACGTATACGGATATTATACGCATCTATAACTATTATGAATATTTAAGGCTTAGGATATAGTAAAAATATATCCTAATATGATCCATAACATGAAATAATAAGTGTTGAAAAGTTTGAGGGGCTAGAACGCAAAATAGCAAAAGATATATATAAAAATATAAGTGTATATATATATATATACGTATGTATACGTATATCATCGAGGGTGTCCCGAGCCTTAGAAACTTTATTAATCATGTTTTATAATAGTTCGGTACATAAAATAACAGTTTGGTAGAAGTTAGGGGGTTAAAATGTAAAATTGAAGTCCAGGGACCAATTCTGCCATTCTGCCAAAGATGGCTCGCGGTACGCAAGGCCTGGCAAGAAAAACGGCGCGATACGCGACCCGTTTGCGACCCATTTGCGACCCAGAACGCGTTTTTTCGACTTGCAGCTCACGTTTTGACGAAATTAACCAAGGACACGCGTCGTTTTTGAGCATGAGTCACCCTAGACACCTGTAGGAACCAGAGGCGCACCCTACTAGTATAAATCCAAGCTCCAATCGGCCAAAAATCCTTGCCAATTTCCGAAATCCAAACCGAAAAACCCCAATTTCGAATCAGAAACTTCACGGGTCGATTTCTCTCAAACCGTAAAGAGTTAGAAGCCGAAATTCAGCTGTTAAGCTTCTATAGGTATGATCTAAAATAACCTCTTTCAGTTTTGGCTAAATCGATTCCTAAGTATGATTTCCAAAACTATGCTCAAATTAGGGTTCTTGAGCTTGTTTGGGTAAAATTGAATGATCGGGTGGGAATTAGGACCTGAATTTTGGTAGGTAATCCTAATTTGATGTGTTTTAAGAAAGCCCTAAGTTTATTTCAGAATTGGTGAAGGTTTGGTATGAGTTTTGGAAACGGGTCAAGATTAGGGTTTTCATGACGTTGTTCTACCCAAATCGAGTAAACGGTTTTGAATTAAGCTTTGCCATCTTAAAGTATATTATAAAATGTCATAATGGATAATACCCTAAGATGGTTCTATATAAAAATGAGTTTTGCTACAGAAACGAGAAAAATGGGTAATTAGGGTTTCGGAATATGGATATTTAATATAAAATAATCCGGAAGGTATGGGGATTTGAAATTTGGTATGGTAACATGTTTACATATATATTAAGTATATATGAGTTCAAATTTTGGTAATTTATAATTAAATTACTCGGTGCAACGATTGTAGTAATTCCGCCTCATGGTCGTCAATGACGCCTACACGGCCGGTAACGATCGTCACCAAATTCCAAACCCCGTGACTATTCCTCATAGTAATTCCGCCAAATGATCGGTCATGAGGAAACACGAGCGGTAAACGTTAAGGAGCAAAGAATTGATAAAGATATAACAAAATATGTAAAAGGGGCAAAATGGTCATTTTGACTATTAAGGGTATTAACCAATAAAAAGTTGGGTTTTGGATAATGAGGTAATTCTTAAATGTGATTTGTAACATTTAGGATATCTTGATAGGGACATTACATTAAAGGCATTAAGAAACTGATTCACAAGAACTTAACCCCAGAATAATAGCTTTGCAAAGCTAAGGTGAGTTCTATGAGCCCTCTTTCAAATTGTTTAATTGCTTTAAACCGTTTTGGGCTGATATACATAACGTGGTGTTAAAATATTCTCAATTGTTATAATTGCTTGTTATATGTATTGATTGTACGATGATGAGTAGAGGAAATATAGATTGCCATTTCGATGTTTCTAGTAGAATAGAATAAGAATGGTAATCAAAGAAAGATTGGTAAGTAAGGGACTTCTGAAACAAGAAGTTAAATAGTGTTGTCCCAATGGTGTCAAAACCAAGCGGCGTCAAAGCCAGAAAGCGTCAAAGCTAAAGTGGCGTCAAAGCCAGATAGCGTCAAAGCTATATAGTGTCAAAACTAAAGGGACCATTGCTACACGATGTGTTCGTAAAGCAAGTAAAAACACTATTTCCCTAAGATAAAATTTAATATGAGACAAGGATGACAAAGCAACAGAAGGTTAGTTTATTCACAAGGTTAGAATATGTGAATATATGTGCTATATGCTTTGTGTTTGATTGTCTAATTGCAGAAATGTGTTTGACAAACCTAAGTGCCTTCGAAAGGTAAAGTTTTCCCAAAACGTAGAACTCACCAGCGTAAGCTGACTTGTTAAGTTATGTATGTCAGATGAGGCTGGACCTTCGGATCGAAAAGGGAAGACTGAGATGTGAGCAGAAACTAGGTGGCATATACTATCAAGACAATGTCAAGCTATCAAGAGAAGACATTTCTGAAAACTGGCGTGGAGATGTTTATTTCTCTTTTGTATTTGTCTCTCTTACTATGTAATACTTGGCATATGAATAAAAGTTTTTATTTCCGCTGCTTTAGTTATCTCTGTTGTACCTTGTGTTCATGAGTAAATCCGATGCGTGACCGCTCCTAGGGCCAAGTCTGGGAGTGGGCGTCACATCACGAAGTATCGTTCATGATTTCTCGTCTCGGTTCGAAAGGGTCCACACACATCGGTGTGAATAATGCCTAACAAGCCTTGGGCCCGTTCACCTGTGTGGGTGAAGGGTGACTTGGTTAATTTTCCAGATAAGCATGACTCGCACTCATCGAAGGAATCTGCATCTTGGGATTCGAGAATGCCAGCAGTTTGCAACTTCTTAATGCGGGCCTTGCTTATGTGACCAAGTCTATGGTGCCATAACGAGGATTCGTTACTATCAGTTTTGCTTCTTTTAGAAACATGATAGAGCTGCTCGTTTGTTTGAACATCTATCTCATATATTCCATGCCGAGGATTAGCCTCGAAATAAAAGATATCATTAAGGTAAGCAGAAATCACATTTCCATTAAATTTATACCGAAATCCTTGTTCAAACAATGAAGAGACATAAATAATGTTTCTGGATAAACCAGGTGCATATAAATAGTTAATCAAATTAACTACAAGGCCAAAAGAGCATGAAAAAGAATAAGTGCCAGCAGCAAGTACTGGGACCCTCTTCCCGTCACCAACGATGAGGTCCATGCAGCCTCGTTTTGTCTTCTTCCACTTCTCAGGTTCCTGCAAAACATTAACAATGTGATAACCACATCCAGTATCAAATACCCATGAATTGGAGGAAACAGTGAAAAGTTCAATAACATTTATTGACATACCTGATGAGCAACCCTTATTAGGGTTCTTGGTCATCTTCAGCTTTGCAAGATAAACGGGACAGTTGCGACGCCAGTGTCCCATTTTGTTGCACTCATAGCACAGGCGCTCCTCGGGAGGCTGCACCTGTGGTTTCTTGCCTTTGCCTTCTTTAACCTTCTTGGCTTTGGAGATCTTTGTATTAGCAACTTTGAGCACGCCCGGCGTGGTCCTGATCTTCACGTTGGGTATCAACGGAATAACCTCCTCGATCGACTGAGCCGAACAATTAATCGCAAGAATACGATAATGTTCAGGCAAAGATCTGAGTACTACATCAAGAGCCATCCCGTCAGAGATGGAGTAGCCAAGGTCGATCAGCCTGTCGCGATACGCTTTCATCAGCATGACATGATCGTATGGAGAGGAGTCGTTAGCCATAGAGCAGTTCACGAATTGTGAAAGTGCATCGGCTCGCTCAGTCCTCTGACTTAACTCAAATAAATCCTTGAGTTTACGAATGATGTCATAAGCAGACATCCCCATGAAATTGTACCGATAATCCTGAGTCATGCTAGATAACATCAGGTCAGTGACGTCCTTATCATCGTCAGTGTGCTTTTGGAGCTCAGACCGCGAGTTCTCATTTAGCAAGTAAGATGGAATACTCGCGATCGGTCGGTCAATGACATAGAGTTTCCCGAAGAGCCTTAAAAGGTTCCTCAGGGTTGTCTGCCATGCGAGAAAGCCAGCCTCAGTGAAGGGGTCGAGTTGTACCATTGAACTTAATGGAGGTGAGTTTTCTTTAGCCTTCTGAAATAAGCAAGGTAAATTTAATCAGTATTTTCGATGTTTATATTTCTTTAAAAATAAGTTGGTAAAGGTTATTTTTAAGAAAACGAGAATTCGTTTAGACGACATTACTTGAGACCGCCAAATGAGCCTCAGGAGCAAAGCCGTGTAAACAAACTGACAACGATTGTCAATTGTGAGACTCAAGTCACAACTCTCGGTATGAGGCCGCTATATACATACAATTGTATTTTGCGATACGTTTAGCCTCATCCGTGCCCACTCTAGCAATATACATCCGTGGCGCGGTGTTGAAATACTCCAACACCACGAACATATACGTCTAAAGCGATAGTAATCCTAAATGGTCGATGTGATGACACGGTGTTGAAATACTCCAATGTCCTCACCTTGGAAGGTACCCTCGGCACCAAGTGCGGTGTTGAAATACTCCAACACTGATGCTCCGGTAAATACGTTCCAAGTTCGACTTGAGATAGGATGGCACGAACTATCAGTTTTAAGAATTACCAAATAGGGATATTAATTACTTTTAATATTTAATTACCGTCAGACACGAACGATAAAACCCTATTACCACTCGGGACTAGTAAATTAATTTAACCTAATTAAAATTACTAAGTTGTCGCGAATGGCTTATTGTGTGTTAAACGGCATAAGGTCTTGATCTCGCTCGAGCCATACAAGCGAGATCATAAGGGACAAATTTAAAATAAATTAAATTAAGTAAAACGGTGAACGACCGAGATGGCAACTCTGTGCGATCTTGAATCCTGTTCAGCTCCCACTTGCTTTGACATCCCTCTGGCGTGTGTCCAGTCTTCGACATTTGGTTACATACAAATTTACAATTACTAAAACTACTTCTAGTAACCTAGCTCTAAATTTGTACAATTTCGAAACCCTAAATCCGGGTCCAATAAACCAAAAACGAAATACAACCAATTGGGCCAACAACTTGGGCCAAACAGAGAAAGACAAAACACGCCAAACACATTCACACATGAATACAAAAGATATAGAGGGGTCGGCCGTAACACACAATAATAAATTATTTAGAATTAAAATAAATAAATAAATTAATTCTAATTCGCAATTTGGATTTAAGTCGAAATTGCGAACTACCGGTTACGAAAAGACCGGTTCTGGTTTGCGCGCGGTGATAATGGCTCTGATACCACTGTTGGGTGTTTACAGTGGGATCCGGGTTACCGATTTTAATTTTAAAACCGATTTAATAATTAAATCAATTCTAAATTAATTTAGCAGCGGAAACGAATTAAAACGCAGATGCAACTGTAACAGGATCAATCACCGGACACGACAAACACAGAAAAATATTTATTTAAAATAAATAAACAATTAAATTAAATATCTAAAATTTAGATATACCTTAGCGGGTTCCGAACAACCGTTCGAGACACCCGAATTCAACGGGCTCGCGCTAGGACGAACTGTGACGTCTGACTCGAACCTTCGAGACAGGTCGTCGACGGCGGCATCGGCGGCGGCGGCCATGGGCGGCGGCGGCGGTAGTGGCGGCGGTGGTGGTAGAGATACCACCGGTGGTGGTGACAAAACTTTCTCCGTCGGGATGGCGACCGGAACGGTCCCCACGATGATCTCATCACCGGTGACCGGAGGTGACAAGGTGGCGGTGGCCGGCGGGTACAAGGGCGCGGGCCACGACGACAGAACCGGACGCGGTGGCCTCGGCTGCGCCGGCAGCGCGAGGACCACCGGTCGGTGGTCGCGCGGCGGCGCGGAGGACGCAGCAGCGGCGGCGGCGGCTTGAGTCGCGGCGGCGGCTCGGGCTGCGGCTTCGGCTTCGGCTCGGGCTGCGGCTTCGGCTCGGGCTGCGACGGCTTCGCTTTCGAGTCGGGCGCAGATGGCGGCGAGACGGGGATCCATCGAAACTGGCGAGGGACTGTGGTGGTGGTGGTGGCGATCGACAGTGGGCGGCGGCGGAGGGCCGGCTTCGGCTTGGGATCGGCGCAGAGAGAGAGAGAGATGGGAGATTAGGGTTTTTAACTTGTTATGCAATCTACCTCCTCCCTCTCTCTTTTAATATTAAATCGCGGACCGGGGCCAGACGGACTGGGCCCGGTCGCGATTCCCTTTTAATCCACCAACCGATTAGTCTGTTAATCCGGTAACAGCTGATCGGTCCGTCTTTTATTTACCGAGTGATTTTGAGCGGAAAAAGTTTTGTCGTTTTAATTAAATAAATAATTAATATTTATTTAATTTACCATTTAGTTCGTTTATATCTAATTAACAATTAATTAGATTTAATATTCCGTTGACCCGGGTGTAACTCTTACGGGTCAATATCGGTCGGGTTCGTTAATTCGTCGGGTCAGGACACTCTATTTCCAACAATATGAACCATTTTTTATTAATTACTGGTCGTTTGGTGTAACTAATAGACGACAATCCTGGTTTGTCACGCTCCATGCGGTGGTATTCCGCATGTGGATTTTTGGGGGTGTGACAGAACATGCCTGCTTTGGCACGAGTAATCATGGGGTGAGTAGAAATTGGAAGTTGAAATGAACTAGAGGAAGGAGGTGGTGAGGTATGATGAGGGACGAATGCAGTGGTGGATAAGTCACCATCAGAGGTGTATGGCGAGGTGGCACTTGGGCTGGATGGGCCGGAGGTTGGGCTTGATGGGTCAGAGGAGTGGGGGATGGAAACTGGAGTTGATAGCGGGCTGGGTGGAGCTTGGGGAAGTTAATATGCTTATATGGGAGGCATGTAAAACAAGGTGAGGATGGAGAGGGGTTGGACGTAGCAGGGGCTATTGGATTGGTCGTAGCAGGTGGTTTTGGGCTAGTAAAATTAAATAATTGATTGCAGAGTTTGGGAGACGTTCAAAGAATGAGGACATAAGTAGGTTAGGTGATTTTTCGGTTGTTGGATATTCTGAGAGAGGAAACGAGCTTTCATCAAAATGAGCATGTTAGGAAATATAAAATTCTTGAACTAGTGAGATCTAGACACCGATAGCCTTTATATTAAGCAGATTAGCCTAGAAATATGCAAGGTAGACTTCTAGGGGCTAACTTGTGTTTTAAATAATCAAATATGTATGGATAAACAAGACAACCGAATACTTTAAAGTTGTCATAAACGGGAGTATTATGAAATAACATCTCAAATGCGGATTTACCTTGAAACAAAGGGGTAGGTAAACACTTATTAACATAGGTGGCGGTGCTAAAGGCGTCAACCCAATACTCCGTAAGCATGGAACAATGAAGGAGCATAGACAAACCCATTTCAACATGTCGATGCTTACGTTCGGCACGTCCATTTTGTTGTGGAGTGTAAGGACAAGAAAGACGATGGAAAGTGCCATTGTCTTGAAATATTTTCCGAACCGTTTGATTGACAAATTCCGTTCCTCCATCACTTTGAATTTTTTTTTTAATATATGTTGAGAATTGAGTTTGAACTAGTTCATAAAAATGGTCAATATATGATAGAAGCCCAATTTTGATTGTAATGGATAGAACCATGTAAAGCGAGAATAGTCATCAACAAAGATCTCACATAATAGCGATAACTGTCTTTAAACACAACCGGAGACGACCCTCATAAATCACAATGAATTAAGTCTGGAGGTTTGGACGCGTGTTTGGGGTTATCTTTAAACCGTAACTTATGCCCTTGGGCTTTTTGACAAGACGGACAAGTAGAAGATTTAGGTAACAAAGATGTAAAAGACAAATAACCCTTTTTATTTAGGTGAAATAAAGTCTCAAATGTCCTATGGCCTAAACGAGAGTGCCAAACTTCAAACGAGACTTGTAAGGGCTTAGTAGTAGTAGCAACAAAAGCTTGACATTAAGGATGGAGCACATAGGGTTCGTCTTCATATTTTCCTTGAGCTAGAACTTGCTTTATGACTTTGTCCTAAATTATGACAAACGGATAAAAGAATAAGATATCAACATTATTGTCTCGAGTAACAGAACCAACCGACAAAAGATTCCTTATCAATTGCGGGATAACCAAAATATCATCAATTGAGAGGTCCTTAAGACTTAAGAAGAACCAATATGAGTTATAGGAAGTGTATTACCATTGTCAAACACAACATTAGTCGACCCATTGAAGGGGACGACATTAGTCACATGAGCGGTGGACGAGGACATATGAGCGGATGTGCCAGAATCTACAAACTAATTAGGGGTAGAAGCTAGAACGGTGCACTGATTTTGAAAGGCTTAGACCAGGTTCGCTACAGGATTCGGAACAACAACATCATTGGTAAGTTGAGGGCAAGAATTCGCAAGGTGGCCATCACCATTGCATCACTGGCAGGTGGTGCGAGAGGTGTTAAAATGACATTGACGGTTGTTTTTTGGTCTTGATAGGTGCCTCTGTTACGACGCACATGGCCAGATGAGTTAGCGGCTTGCGTAGTGAAGGTGACGGGGTGGGGTAGCAGTGACCGGGAAGGATCGCATGAACTTTTCATGATTTTCTACTTACGAGAGTAGATCACGAAAGGAGTCAGCAGTTTGTGAAGCCTGAATTGCAATTGAAAGGATCAAATGAGGCTCCTAATCCACACAAGAACAGATGCTTCTGTTCGGCCTCTTCAAGAGGATGATCGATGGCGGTCAAAACATCACAGATAGATTTGAATCTCATGCCATAATCCACAACCAAACTAGTTCCTTTGGTGATCAAACAGAGTTGATCACGAAGATTTTGAACTCTTACCATGGAGGCATTTCGATACACACTTTCAAGTGCAACCCAAACATCGCGAGAGGTTGCAAGACCAATTACCTCGGTAGCGGCGTCTTTATTAAGCGAAGAATTCAGTAGCATAAGGGCACGTTGATAAGCTTCTTGCCATACGTGATACAGATAGTTGTCGGATGCTTTCCCTTCAGCATCGAGTAGCATGGGGGCAGGGAGAACGGAGGTCTCGTCAATATGACCAAGTAGCTTTTGGTTGGATATGAGGGGCACCATTTGATTCTTCCATAGTAAGTAATTAGAGGAGGCAAGTTTGATGGGGATCATGTGGAGGGTGGCGGCCATTGGAAGAATAGAGTCTTGAGAAGATGATGAGGAAGAGATGATGAGTGATGTAAGAATAAGAAGGACCGATATGGCTGATACCATATAAGAATTATAAAGCTTTTCTCTATATTTCACAAATACAAATGATGTACAATATATAGGAGTAGAAAGAGTAACCTAAAGAACATAAATCATCCAATAACCTAAGGATATGAACCAACAGAAGATAAATAAAAAACAAATGAAGAATAAATATCTATGAATGAATGAGATGGTTCATATGGTTCACGTTTTGAGACCTACTCTCAATATATGTTGAAGTACCATACATATAATCTACGGGTGGAGGCTGAAGAGGATAGGTATTAAATATTTAGGCGTTCTGCGAGCCGGGCCCTACCCACACTCTACACATACTTGCGGGTCAAGCCCAAATCCACGCAATGCGGGAGAACCAATATAAAACAGTTACGTCACATGACATGCTTTCGTAATATGTGTGCGTTTAAAACACTGTATGAATTAGGTATGTTTTCCTTCTAGAAGGTACACGCACGTGCATCCACGCGCTCTGATGACATCCTGACGGTGAGAAACCCTATTTCTAATGCATTTATAAGTACCAATGCATTGAGGTAGTTTTCTTCTCTAAGCTTTTATTCACTCTGATCCCGTGTCACACATACTCATCCTCTTTAATAGAGTTACTTAATCTCAAGCCGGAGGGTTGTTACAGGGACAATCTCCTCACTATGGCACCTTAATGCGCTGCTACTTGTGCAGGTCTGATCACGCCATTTAAGTTGTGTTGCTGCTCCATTGATTGCTCCATTTATTATCTAATCCACACGTGATGGTTCAAAGAACAAATTAGAGATCCGATTTGATTGGGACAACTTGATCGACTTTGATTTCTGCAGAGGGTATTCATCTTTTTTTCATCTTTGATCCATCGTAATTCTTCACCGCTTAGAGACTAATACTTCAGATTTCTTCAATTTAAACTTTCATATGTGCAGTAACATGGAAAATTTTCATGGAATGATATATGATTTAGTCAACTTTCATATGTGCAGTAACATGGAAAACTTTCATATGTGCTCACATCAGATTATGATAGAAATCTGAGTTGATTCAGCAAAGCGGCAATCAAGATCATGTGAATGGTGAATAATGAAACTGCAGTTGCTTCCCTGATTGAAGAATGTGGAAGGTCAAAGTAGAAAGTCAAAATATTCAAAATAATACCTTGACTTGTGTAAAAGTCAAAGATTTAGTTGAGAACCGTTGGATATCTGTTTTGTTCTTACTGTGTTTTTGTTGACTTACCCGTTCCTTTTGGTGTACAGGAAACACAGCCACACAGGAGCAATATCCAGCGAGCACGTTTTAGAGTACTGGGTATATGATGTTTACGTTGTTTTTTTCGGGCCAATGAGGTATTCTCAAATAAGCCCAAATAAGCCCAAATTTTTATTTACCCTCCTTTATTTCTAACGTAAAAAAATTGATTTTGGGGTTTTGGTTACCCCTTCTTTGGCCGTCATTATCACAAACAGATATAGAAGGTTCCGTGTTTTTGGCTGGTTTTAAAAAAGGGTTATATAATAATGAAATTTTGAATTTGTACAGATCGAGTTCTGATGTAATTTTGTTGGGTGATTATCTTTTTCTTTATTTTGACTCCATTTGTTTGTTATATAATGATTATTGTATGTCTGTATATGTTTAGAGGAAACTTTATATTGTTCAAATTGTGATAAAAGTGAATTTGAGACCGCTTTAGTAGTCTCGTTGTTTTACTCTAGTTTTGAGAGGTTTTTATGCTAAAATTTGATGTCTTATTATTGGTTTTTTATATATGTGGACTTGTTTTGATTACATATATATTGAAACAATTTGGGCGTTGCGTGCGGCGGCGGTTGATGGCGAATTTTCCTGGGTAGGCTAATCGGAGGGTCGTGGTTCCAGTGGTGTGGGAGGTGAGATCCCAAACGCTGCCGAAAAAATATCTATATTAGGGTTTGGACGGGTTTAAGAGAAAAACTTAAAATTTATAGCTATGATACCATGAAACAATTTATATAATAAGAACCATATACTATTTGACATTATAAAATAACCTCTGGCTTATTTAATTTATCTAACATTTATTATTACCCACCAACCATCAACCATTTTAACATATTTAGATAAGCGGCTTATACGAGTCATGTTCAGGTTATATGATTTTAAGCATGAAGGTTCGTAATTTTTCGACAAAATAAAAATACGAGGTGGTTCGGGTTGAATAATCCAACCTGCCAACTCATAAATAGGGGCGAAACTAGTTCATGCCTAGGGGTACCATGCGTTACCCCTTAAATTCGTACGCGAAGTGATTTTTTTTTTTTTTGGATTTTTAGGTTTTTATGTACGTGTGGTACCCCTTAAAAAACCATTAGAACATATTATAAAGCAATAACATGTTTGCATAAAATCATTTGCCAACTCTCTGCCCATTCGTCCGGGTAGGGGCTACCACCCCTTGGAGCCTGCTCTTTCGAGGTGCTGCCCCCGAACCCCCGCCAGAATATTTTGTGCTGCCCCTTACAAAAAAAAAATTATAGTTTTGCCCCTGCCCGTAACCTATCAATCCGACACAATTGACACCCCTACAATTTTATATGTTGCATAATTAAATAACTTAGTACCTTATAAAGAATTTTTCATAATAAAATAATCTAGTGCATGGGTTGTTTCCCTGCTGGTTCATGACAACGTATCAAGGTGTAACTATACTTTGACCATAAGACCCTACAACTAAATGACATTCACGCACACTTCATTTGTTACTAACATAACGGTTCTCCCGATAATCACCTTTACAGGCGAATAACATGAGGGACGTGAGAGGGGATTTGAGGTTGAGAGGCGGTCCCCCTCACCTGCTAGTAACAATCTTAAGGGAAGATTATTAGTAAACATGTTACTAACCCTGCAACTGGTAAGTCCTCTCAAGTGATATTTTCTTTAGTTGTTCAAGCTTAAAAATCCATTTTTAACTGTATTTTATTTTTCTTTTCTTAGTTTATTTATATAACTTTAAACCTTAAAATAAGATTTGGTTAGACGTTAACGGAATGACGTATAAAGAGCCCTCATTTTCATACATTATGTCTTTGAATGACCTCGGTTTCTTACCGTTATTATACTACACCGCGATGGGTACACTTGCCCGTGTATGTGGTGTATAGTAATAGTTCGTAATCGTATTTTATAAATTTAAAGCTTACATGCAGTAGTGGTGTTGAAACTGGCCCATAAATGTCATATGTTTATATACACCACCTTTCTCATGTTTCCTTGTCTGGGATATTTTCCAGACTTGTGTTTTAGTCACATATTACACTCCAGACCCTCTATTTTGCTCCATTCATCAAGTCTTGCCATAATTTAGTTCTTACAATATATATAAGGTCAGGTTCATTGTATACCTTCTCACATGTGAAATAACTCTTTTTCACATGTGAAATATTCTAAATAATGAGAAAAACGGAAAAGGAAATTAATGACAACCATTAGATCAAGAGATCTAATGATAAAAAAAGATGTCTACATGCTTTAAACTTATGCGGGTGTTTACAATGAGCTTTTTACTATATATATATATATATATATATATATATATAGGGTGAGTTTCATTGTAGACACTCTCACATGTGAAAGTACTGTCTTTCACATTGTTTTTCACATGTGAAATTTTCTGAACAATAAGACAAAGAAAAAAAAAGAAAATTAATATATATATATATATATATATATATATATATATATAGTGAAAAGTTCATTGTAGACACCCTTATAAGTGTAGACAGATAAACACATTTTTTCACCATTAGATCTCTTGATCTAATGACTGTGATTAATTTTTTTTTTCCTTTTTTACACTTTTCAAACAATTTCGCATGTGAAAAAAACAATTTCTTTTTTTTTTCTTTTTTTATATTTTTAATTTTTTTCATTTTTTTCAAACAATTTCGCATGTGAAAAGAACAATTTTGTAGGCCTTTTCGTATGTGAAATAGCTCTTTTTTACATGTGAAATTGTTTGAAAAGTGTGAAAAAATCAAAAAAAAGATTAATCACAACCATTAGATCAAGAGATCTAATGGTGAAAAAATGTGTCTACCTGTCTACACTTATAGGGGTGTTTACAATGAACCTCACCTATATATATAATAGATTTCGGGATGTTACAATTCCCTCCACTTTTAGACGTCTTACTTTAAGCATGATCACTAATAGTAGTCATTGCAATTTAAACACAATTGTATACTTTAACTATATACATAATAATAGATGTCTTACTTTAAGCATGATCACTAATAGTAGTAATTGCAATTTAAACACAATTGTATACTTTAACTATATATATAATAAAAAGTTAACCGAATTTACTTACCAAGTCACACACGAGCCTTGAACCGAAAACCTTTTTGTGCCATGAGCACTTGCTTTGAGTCCAAGTATTCTTTCAATACTTGAAGCCCTCAATTCATGGCTCTGATACCACTTGTAACACCCATCCTAATATAACATGCTTAAACAATGTTTTCAAATTAGATCCAAGAAAATTTTTAACTTTTAATGATGACTTTCATTAATGATTTAATGTAATGTAATTCACCAAAAACATAACCAAGATATGTTATAGTTTAATATCATACACATGACAATAAACAACTTAGAAAAGTATAGTTTCCATCTTTGGTGTTCGGTTCTTTAAAATCTTCGGCTCGATCATGACACGCACCCGAACTACTCTCTTCCTGTCACAATTACCAGTAAAACATATTTTTAATTGCGACACCTGAACTAAAAATTCAAAATAAGACCCAACAAAAGAGTAAACAATCCAAATTAATCAAAATTGAAAGCTCTCGCGTGTCGTCAGCCAAAGAGGTATAATCGTCACATGTCGCCAGAAAGAAAAGTCACAGAAAGTTTCCAGTCTATAAAAAATATGGAGTTAGCCAAACTTTTTAGGCTTCTCAACCCTTGTCTAGGTTTTTGGCCTCAAATTCTTACCCTGAATTTGTGCATGAATAACAACATATTTCCACACGATTTCAACAACTATTGCTGGCTAGGGCTCTCGTAGGGAGCTCCATTTTCCTAGTGGGCTCCCTGTGAGGATCGGAGCTTTTTTGTTGGTGGTTAAAAAAATGGTATATTAGGGTCGATGATTGTCAACTAAGACCGTTAATGGACAATTAGGTTCATTGATGGTTAAGAATGTCATTGATTGTAACATGTACAATTTACCCGATTGAGAAATCTCACCCGTTTTGAAATTTTATGATTTATCGATTTGCGAATTATTGAGTACCGGAAGAATTTTCGGGTATTATAGCCCGAATAATGTTTTAAATGATTTATAATCGTTTTTCCAAACAAAATACTTAATTTCAATCGATTGGATTCAAACTGGATTTCTCAAATTGAAAATATAGCAATTCCCGGTTTTACTCGATTTCGGTACACGATTCGACATTTACCGGGAATCTCGTATTTTTGTATCGTATGTCAATTTCAACAAAATTATGAGTTTAATAATCAATTATCATGTCACGAGTCATCCCACACTAGATCGAATCGCGAAACGTTGGTGCATTGCCCAAAATCGATACATATGCCAAAACTGACCAAAACGCGTTATATGCATTATTATATCAACCGTTAATCGTTATCTGACATATTTATAATCAAGAAGTGAGTTTAATGTGATAAACATGTTGGTATGATTAAATGGGTAATTGGGGAGAAAACGGGGCTCGAAAACACGGGGCGCGACCGGAGGAGGCCAATCCTGGGCGGTTCGCAGACCGTGAACCAGCCCAGGGAACCTCCTCGCGCTCCGCGACCTGGGTCTAACGGGCGAAAACCTAAAAATCTTGTTATAAATTCATCCTAAACTCCATAGCCCCCATTTCTTCCCACTTTTATGCACATATGAACCCTAATTTGGCTGTAACCATTCAAAAACAAGATCTTTGAAGTTTTGGAGCTCTAATTTGGTGAAATCAAGCAAAGATTAGTGTCGGTTTTCATCTTTTGGTGCGTTTTTCTCAATCTATATGCTTCTATCTTCATGTTCTCTTAACATGATATGATCAAGATCAGACCTTTATCATGATTCTAGCCTTGATTTAGGTTTTAGATGATAGATCTAGTAAATCCATGCAAAAAATATATGCTTATGTGTATTTTTATGAATTTTTATGATAATTCTTGTTGGATCTTGATACATATTGGTAAATCTTGGTTAGGGATGATAAAGATTATATTTTTATGCATGTATCATGTTGAAGGAATGTCATGCTTGATAGATCTAGGGTTCTTAAGATCAAGACATGATTTTTATGCTTAAAGTATAGACTTTTATTAATTTCTATGTTAGATCTTGTTAGATCTAGGTCTTATATGAGAATGTATGCCTAGATATTCATAGAAATTTCAACTTATATGTAGATCTAAGGTTAGAATTGAGAAATCATCATCAAGACTATGGATCTAGGGTTTTGTTAGTAAAAGAAGCCAATTTGATAAATTTTCATGAAAAATAAATATATATTCTTACATTCATGTTTAGATTTATAGAAAACAAGGTGGAGATCACCAGCTGCACGTTGCGGCTACAATAGTCTTTGCTTTTGTAACCGGTTTTGGATTGTGGTTCTTCCGTTCACTGTCGTGGAAAGCTACAAAGTTACTATGAAGCTTGAGTCACACCAACATAAATGATTTCACAGGTGTACGTAGCATGATTAGTCACATTTTGGAGCAACAATACAACATTACAATACTATTTTTGACATAAATGTTCAACAGTACCTATAGGCTATAATGACAATAAATGCATACCATACGATACTTTGGTTTTGTAGGCGTAAGGGTGCAACATGATATACTCTTGATAGAGATTAGAATACTTGGTTATTGATTTCGCTCCTTTAATTATAATGAATATTGATTTCACTCCTTCAACTACAAAGAAATCATTTTTGTCACACATTTGATGTACTGAAGTTCCTACAATCAAGCCATACATTTCCCCACCTACAACAACATAACACAATATCATAAATTCGCCATTAGAAAGCAACACCCATAACAAAATAATGTAATAGAGATTTGAAAGGAATTAACTACAAAAGAATTTGTTACCTCAGACAAAAGTGGATAGCCTTTCATGTAGACAAGATGGTGACGGGCCAGCGCTTCACGACAGGCCACCCATTTACCCATAAGTTTAAGTAAAAAACGTTTTAATGTAGTCAAAAGTATAAAACTATAAAGAAGTATTGATCAAAGTCAAAAACTCCAAAAGTATACTAAAAGCAAAAGTAGAGAAGTTAAAAGGTATAAAACGTAAAAGTCTAAAAGTTTCGTGGGAAAGTATAAAACTATTAAAAGTATACTAAAAAAACAAAAGTAAGAAATTTTAGGGCTATAAACCATCAAAGTCTAAAAGTTGTGTTCAAAGTATAAAATTATAAAAAAGTCGTGTTCAAAGTCAAAAACTCTATTGAGTATCATAACCCCTTTTCCTTTTAAGTTTTGGGGTGCAACATGTATCGTATCAACTCATGTTCTTAAACTATTTACATTCTAAACCACATGCGAATTCTATGCTTGATCTATGTGCTCTTGTATTTTAACTTGTTTGGATCATTACTATGGACTATGGTTGTGTGTATTGCTCTTATTTGTTGCTCATGTTCATGTTCATGTTCATAGACGTATCACATTAACTTATTTGAGCCGGGGTTAGAATAATGAATCTGTTGGTTTGGCAACCCACTTGGCCTGCCTCACGTTGGCGCCTTGTGATTGAAAGCCTAAGTCGAGGGCTTGGGTTACGTCGACCCCCATGTGCTTTAATTCGATACTTGTTTTCTATACTTGTCCTCATTGGATAACATTGAATCGCATGTTCAAAACTATATTCGTATATATAACCCTATGATTACTCACCCCAACTTCGTAGTTGACCCTTATTTTGTACATGTTACAGCTTTTGCTGGAAATGATGATGATTCGCAAAGTGAAACTAAGACTCTCACTGAGTTTTGTGAAAGAATGGATGGCCAAAGCGAATATACTATTCTCTCAGAGGAAGAACTTGAGGAATGGATAAGTAAGAAAAAGAGGCTCATGGAAATTGAATCTTCTCGCCATTTAGATCTCCGACAAAAGGCTCGTATCAAGTGGGCCTTGGAAGGGGACGAGAATACTGCATTCTTTCATGGCTTCATTAATTCTAATTTGGCTAACTCCCGGATCCATGGTTTGAAGATTGGTGACACTTGGGTTGACGATCCGGACACCATTAAAAATTAGACTTGGGCTTATTTTTCTAATTTGTTTGCTAATAATCGTCGATCAAAGCCTACTCTCAATTGTGATGGCATTAAAAGTATAACAGATGAGCAGGGGGATGATCTTATTCGGCCGTTCACTAAGAAAGAAGTTAAAGATGCAGTGTGGCTTTGTGGTGGTGATAAAGCACCGGGACCTGATGGATTCAACTTTGACTTCATCAAATTTTTCTGGTCTGATCTTGAGGATGACTTTTTTAATATTCTCTGGCGTTTCTATGATACCGGTAGAATCTCGAAAGGATGCAGTTCTTCTTTTTTTCATCTTATTCCAAAGTCAAGTGATGCAGCTCAACTTGGGGATTACAGGTCGATTAGCCTTATTGGATGTATCTCTAAGGTCATCTCTAAGGTACTAGCCGAAAGACTCAAACCGAGTTTACAGTGTATTATATCGGAGACCCAAATCGGTTTCATTTCGGGACGGAATATCATGGAGGGTCCGTTAATTATCAACGAAGTGGTCTCTTGGCTAAATTATTCAAAGGGGCAAGGGATGATATTCAAAGTAGATTTTTCAAAAGCCTTTGATTCCGTCGACTGGAGTTTTCTATATGATGTGCTTGGCTTTATGAATTTTCCAATAAAGTGGAGAAGGTGGGTGCAAGGGATTCTCTCTTCGGCTAGGGCCTCGGTCCTCGTCAATGGTTCCCCGACTCTTGAATTTCAATGTTATACCGGAGTTCGACAAGGAGATCCACTCTCCCCATATTTATTTCTTATTGCTATGGAGGCTCTTGATTGGATGTTAGTTAAGGCTCGGAGTTGGGGTTATTAGATGGAATTCAAATTCCAAACGGGGGACCTACATTATCTCATTTATTCTATGTGGATGACGCCGTCATCTTGGGTCGTTGGAGTTGTGCAAATTTTGCAAACTTGATTCGCATACTGAGATGTTTTTACTTTGTTTCCGGGTTGAAGATTAATTTAAAAAAATACGCTCTTTATGGTGTAAATGTTGATATCGAGTCCATCAAAAACCTTGCTACGAAGTTTGGATGTAAAGATGGCTGCCTTCCTTTCTCTTACCTCGGAATGGTGGTTGGTGCCAAGATGACCCGTAGAAGTAGTTGGCAATGTATCATTGATCTATTTGAGCGTAGACTTTCAAGATGGAAGGCAAAACATCTTTCTTTGGGTGGTCGTTTGATCCTAGTTAAAAGTGTGCAAGATTGTCTTCCTACTTACTTCTTTTCGCTATATAAAGCTCCTAAAAAAGTTCTGGATGTGCTGAAAAAGATTAGATTTAATTTTCTATGGGGTGGTAATAATGAAAAAAGGAAAATCCATTGGATTCAAAGGAAGGAGGTTTGCACTGAGAAAAAGGATGGTGGACTTGGTTTGTCTAAACTCATAGATATCAATAGAAGCCTCATTTGCAAGTGGCTTTGGCGGTTCAAAACGGAAGAAAATCATCTTTGGAGGAAGGTTATTCTTGGGATTCACAGCCGACAAGGTAGCTCTTCTTTTTTTCCATTAGATTGAACATCCCCGGTGTTTGGAAGTCAATTATTTCGATCAATGTGGAGCTCTCCAAAGCTGATTTAGGCATGCAGAACTGGCTCGTGGAGAGCAATGGTGGGTGGACGTGGATCAATGGCGATGGTAATTCTGGCTTCTCAACCAAGTCCATGCGAAATATCATTTATCGAAAGAACTTGATCAGGAGCACTTGCTCTTATAAATGGTCTCAACTTGTGCCTCTCAAAGTTAACATTTTTTCCTGGCGGGCTCTGCGAAATCGAATCGCAACGGTGGATTCATTAACAAAAAGAAATGTCCATATCGCATCCTCTTTTTGTTGTATCTGCAACTATGATCTTGAATCGGTGGTTCACTTATTCTCTGGCTGCTATTTTTCCAATTTAATTTGGTGTTGGGTGTCCTCATGGTGTGATATTCAGCCCATTTATGTCGTTACCTTAAATAATCTTTTCAGTTTGTCGGATAGCTTATCAGCAAACAAGAAAGACTTGGTATATGCAATTATTCTTATATCATGTTGGTGCATATGGAAGGAGCGAAATGTCACTCTTTTTCAAGGTCTAAACCCTTCGGCCCCCAAGGTGATCAGGGATATCAAAATGCATTGCAAGTTATGGATTGAAAGTAGGAGTAAAAAACCCATAGATTGGTCAAATTGTACACTACTATAATTTTTTGGTGATGTAATGTTGGTGTTGGGCCTCTTCTAGTGTCTTGCTAGGAGTGGCCCTTTGGAGTTTAATAAAAATCGGATGTTAAAAAAAAACATATTAGGATGCATGCGGGCATAGTTGTGACCTAAATTTAATAAAGTTAAATGATATTATTGATGTATTCTTTTTGGATTTTTGTATAACATTTGATTTATTATGAAACGGGTTGAATAAGAATATTGCAACATTTAATAATGTTGTGTGCATCTGGACAATCACCGCGTCCCAACATTTTCCGTCATCGATTGGGGTATGACATTGATTATCATTTAGAGTTGTTAATGGTCCATTATAGTTGATAATGATTATTTATGGTAGAATATTTATTGATGATGGTCAATTATGACTAATGACATTCAATTAGAATCATTGATAACCAACTTTTTTTTTTGAACGACATTGATAACCAACTAGGCTCATGGATGTTTAAGTAATAAACTATAGTGCCTTTAGCTCAAACAAGAGACGATGATAGTCAAGTATAATGATATACAGACAGTTTGTAAAAATCGGCTTGGGCGGCCGACTTCTCAGTGAGTACTCGTACCTCGCAAGGTTGTCTATGCGTCTTTTAAGGAATAGGTTAACCTCGGACAAACTCAGATTAACTCGGTCTAACTCGAAAAAAATCGTTTAAACTTGAGAAAAGTTCATGAGGCTCGAAAAAAGTCGGTCAAACTCAAAATCGATCAACCTAATGTTGTGTTCATATATATATTTTTGGCTTTTTAATTTCGCAACTACCCTCTACTTAATAAATTATTATAAATTAATCATCTAATTACACAATTATATGTGTGGCCGGGTTTGTATATTGGGATGAATATAATGAAAACCACTTTGAGTGGGAAAAACCGTGGAAACTACCACAAAACGATTTTTTTCTTCAATTTTTTTGTAGTGATTATATGCGTCAATACAAGCCCTATGGTGAAAAAAAATCAAAAAAACGCCTAGTAGTTTCTTTTTAAAAACATTTCTGAAATCTGACGTTATGTCATGTTACATATGTAACATTTGCCTGTTACATATGTAAAATGCCTTGTTATATATGTAACAAAATCTGTAAATAATTTTTAAAAAAAAATCTCTAGGCGCTTTTTTATTATTTTTTTCACCAAAACCATCAAAAATGAATGTAGAATCTATAAAAAATACATCTAAAAAAATAACAAATTTTGAACGTCTTTTTTGGCCGGTTAACCTCTTTTTGCAAAAAAATCGGTTCTTAAATACCTTTTTTTTTTAAATTTACTTGGCGTTTTTTTATTTTTTTTCTTCATAAAGGGTGTTTTTTTAAGTTAGAGAGTCACCATAAAAAAATTCGAAACAAAAAATGAATCTTTTAGCTTAGTTTTCACGGTTTTTCTAATTTAAATAGATTTTTATTTTATCATTCTCTTATATACGAACTCCATATGAATTTAAAATTTTCACATATGAAATTAATTGCTTTTCAAATGTGATAGTTTATACACTTGGCAAGACAAGTTGCGGATAATGCTTTCAAAACTACCAATCAACGAAAGCTTCCATTTATTATCAGAATTGTATTATTATATGTGTTTATTGTTTAATCATACGCCCATATCCACATGCTTCAGATGCATTAACTATTTTCAAAAATGCCATTGGAGTTGTACCCAATGGTAAGAGACAAAGTCTCTTTGGTGGAGACCAAGGTTCAAACCTTGGTAATGGTGTTAAATTGGTGGAATAAAAAAAATTAGCCGTTAAAAAAAAAAAAAAAAAAACTATTTTCAAAAATGAATCAATACCCGTTTTATTATTTCAAGAGATGTTTGAGTTGAACATATTCCCACAAAGTTACTTCAAGAAATTAATGTGCTATTAATTTCATTCAATAACCCACATGGGTAATAACATGATTGATCACCCACCAAAATGTTGAAACCATTTATTACCTTGTGATGATACGATGATGATGTATGTTTGGATCGGGCTCGTCTTACACGGAAGAAGAACGATCCAAATATCTATCTGGCTTACCAAGAGTACTAGCACGGTTAAAACCATAGATCGCGGCTAACCCACTACAAATGCCCTAATAATATCTTAAAAAGTTAATCTCTTAATAAGTTAGTTAATTACTATACTAGTATATTTTTTGGACAACAATTCTTAAATTTTATATCCCCGGCCTCTTCGGTGATCAGACTGAAGATATCCAAGATGTAGATTGGGTTGAGGTGTACATATTTCAACGAAAAAGTTAACCATGAAGCTTTTTTCCCCTAAACATATGGCTACACTTGTAGCGGGTGTGTGGCGATACGATTCACGAAGAGAGGGTGATGAAGTTTAATAAAAGAGGTGCTGCAAAAAAATCAGATTTACTTTAGTTCAACACTTTCCTTTAATAAGCTTGCATGCAAATATAGCTAGGGGATCATGTTTCAAAGGTGTTCTATCTAAATCATAAATGTCTAGTACTGGAGGAGCACGTTGAGTAATAATGTTTATCAGAGGCCCTACTATTTTTACACGATAAAATTTAATATTATATTATTCTTGTGGTTAGAATAAACTCAAACGACATTTGACTAGTGATGTTTAAAACTAGGGACTATGATGCAAGTCTTAACTTTTAAACCTATGCTTGGTGCGACCTTAAACAATCACTTGAAATTGACATGAGATTATATTAGATTGTTGATCCATCATCAAATCCTAGTATGTGCTAAAGGTGTTTACGAGATTAAATAATACTTGATTTAGAAAACAACTTTGTTGAAGTTTTCAACAAGACTTATATTAGAATTTCTTATTTTAAAAAAATGTGTATTCTTATTTTTTAAAAAGATTTAATATTACAATTTATTAGGTCAAATCATTTGTCAATGAAAATATTGAATAAAAAACAATTATTTCAATTATTCTCTCCTCCGTTTCGACAAACACCTCCTAAAATCACGTCTGGTGCCCAACTCATCTTATTGGTGGGATAGTGTCTACGCGCGATAATAAATAATCATGTATGCTTTGTCGCTCCACACCAATCCTGCTCCATCCAGCCTAAGACTATTTGTTATAAACCTATCGTTGTGGCAGTGTCTATGCACGACAATAAATAATCATGTATGCTTTGCCGCTCCGCACCAATCATGCTCTGTCCAGCATAAGACTATATGTTGTAGACATATCTAAGTACTAGTGTTTTTCAGCCATATCAATATTACATCATATTTTCATAGAAATGTTTCCCTCACTCACTCAAAGCAAGCAAGAGATACAATACCCTTCAAAACCAATAACATCTTCTAGTAACATCGTATTTCTACTTTTAATAAATAGTCATTTTAAAATGGTATTTGACCTAATGGTATTCTAGCATTGGATAATGCTTTGCTTTTTAAGCGATGTGTGTTCAACCTGTGATGGACACAAAATTTGCCATTCAAAATTAAAAAAAAAAACAAATAGCAATTTCATATCGAATCAGGTGGTAGCGCGATACCTAATCAGCCATGTTACATGTCGAATCAGGTCGGCAGACCCAAGTGCCATATCGGATCGGGGCACGATGTAGATACACATACCCGATAACGCCTAAAGGAAACACACACTACACTTTCACTATGTGCATCCTAGAGAAAGCACATGATATTATCTATACAAGCTAGCTAGACAAGGCAGGAGGACAAAAATTAACCCTAGCTAGGTACTTTAAAGGCAAAGCCCTCACCTTTAATGCCAAATGTTCCTAGTATAATAATATTATACATTTGTTTCAGTTTATCCTTTACACGCCTAACTATTAGACAGTTTTTCTCGACTGCCGTACCAGTAGATTGAATATTATTGACCAGTCAAAAGTTAATGATTATTTGCCCAACTATAAATAAAAAAAATGTTATAAAACTAGACAAAATTTGACCAAAACCCTAGAAAGAACATTTGTGTCTAGAATGTAGAAAGACCAATCTTTTCTAAAACACCCAACTCACATCTTCTATCTCTAATTTAATTATTAAACATACCGGAAATTATGGTTGAGATTTAGTTCTCAAAAGTTCTCAAAACAAAAAGTTTTAATTTGAACTTAACCCTATATAAGGAAATGATCATTTGAGAACCAATCGGGTTTGACAACTAAAAATAACCATTCTAAGTCACTAGTTTATATATATGGAAACCCCCCATGAATTATAATATATATATATATATAGTGAAAGCTTCATTGTAGACACCCCAATAAGTGCAGACATGTAGACACTTTTTTTCACGATCTAATGGTTGTGATTAATTTCTTTTTTCTTTTTTTTCTTTTTTTTTCTTTTTTCTCATTATTCAGAAAATTTCACATGTGAACACATGTAAAAAAAGTCATTTCACATGCGAAAGTGTCTACAATGAACCTCACCATATATATATATATATATATATATATAGGGAGAGGATCATTTGAGAACCAATTTGATTTGAGAACTAAAAATAACTAATTTGAGCCACAAGTTTATTTACATGTATCCCCCCTCCCATGAATTGTAGTGGTCCCCCTGAAATTTGTGGTTAAGATTTAGTTCTCAAAAGTTCTCAAAATAAAAAGTTATATATATATATATATATATATATATCCAATTTTCCACTTGGATTTAAATAATCCCAAGTTTTTAGAGTTGGCCGGCAATAATCCCACTTTTAATAATAACTTCCAATGGTCCCAACTTTCAACATATTTATTTTTAATGGTCCCGCCGTTAAAAAACTTAACACCGTTAAGTTTATTGTTGAGGTGGCACCTGAGCTGAATATTTACTTATCTTTTTATTTTTTTTAATCCCTGCCACGTCATATTAAGCCATATTAAGTCAGCCAAACACTACCTTTTTTTTTTGTGTTGAGAGAAACCAAACACTCTCCTTATTTTCTTTGTTTTGTGAGTGTCGAAGGAAAACAGATGTAACAGAAAACCGACGACTATCCGGCGACCATCCGGTGACTATCCGGCGACCATCCAGCGACCATCTGGCACGAGAAATCAGAGACCTTTGTAGGGAACCAAATATAGGGAATCAGTCGTCGATCAACTCACCGGGCATTACCGCGCGACGATGATTCCTCCGATGCTCACCGTCAAGTACGGGTCACTAACAAGTCCATATTCGACAAACATCGAGCTCCGGCAATCGTTAGATTGAGGTCGCCGTGATTGAATGAAAAGATTGATCGAGTTCGCCGTGATTGAATGAAAAGATTGACCGCCGGAGATACGTTACAACGATGACGACGGTAGTCTCGTTGAACGTTGAAGCTTCCGGCTTGTATTTCAGTTTCAAGAAATAAGTTTATTTAAAAATTAATTAGGCACAAAAAACAATTATCAACACACAAAGAAATTAAAACATTGAAGCTTCCGACTTGTATTTCAGTTTCAACGGCCGCCGGTTTCTGTTGCTGTTGTTTCTCTCAACACACAAAGACAAAGAAAAGAAGAAAAGAATGGGAGTGTTTGGCTTGGTTAATAAGGGGGGTGTTTGGCTTGGTTAGTATGATATAGCAAAGATTAAAAAATAAAAAGATAAATAAATATCCAACTCAGGTGCCACCTCAGCAATAAACTTAACGGTGTTAAGTTTTTTAACGGCGGAACCATTAAAAATAAATATGTTGAAAGTTGGGACCATTGGGAGTTATTATGAAAAGTTGGATTATTGCCGGCCAACTCTCAAAACTTGGGATTATTTAAATCCAAATTTCCATATATATTTGGAACGGCGATTAAATTAAAACAACGGAGGACAACTAGCAAGACGTTAGAAGCCACCAAACCAAAGAGAATTACGAAGAAAAGGAGGACGAGTCATACCAACTAACAGACTGATCATTACATCTATTACAAAACCATAAGAAACTCCAATTCTTTGTCTCTAAGAGCACCCGTAGAACGGAAGGGGGTCTAAGGTTAAAATTCGCCAAGTTCCTTTCAATCCAGATACACCAACACCCGGTTAACATAATGATCTTCACAGCCTTCTTTTTCCGATCCGACAAGGCCCTCTCTTTATGAACCTCTAGCAAGCCCGGCACCGAGAACGCGTAAATTTGGGGAATTCGACACCATTAGGCAACGAGGGTCCACACCAAATCAGTACACGAGCAACCAGTAAGCAAGTGGTTAGCGTTTTCAATCCCCTCGTTGCACATCCCACATATCGTGTCGTTGACGGCAACATTCCGAAGGCTCAAGCCCTCTTCATTGGTAGTTGGTCATAACAAGCCCGCCACACATGAAGATTGACCTTCAAGGGGACCAACCTGCACCAATCAAACTTAAAGTTCCCCTCCACGGCCCCCGAGGACAGCGCCAGATCTCTCAGGTTTTTAACGAAAAAAATCCACCATTGCTACCCTCCCATCTCCAACTGCCATTGTGTTCCAATAAGAACCCCTGAAAATAAATATCATACCTATTCAGCTCCGACACAGCTTTATAAATAGCCTTCCAGTTTCCAGTAGCACCCAACTGAAGAGGGACGAATCTAGGGGATCCCGGCCGAAAACCCTCTCTAACCATGAAACCCTTGAAAACCTTTTATAATATATATATACTAGTTTTTTATCCCCGTGTATTACACGGGTGACTTTAAAAAAAAAACTATAAATACAATCATAATATACGGCAATTATGTATTTTTATATCTTTAGTAATTAAATAATTGGTTATTAAAATATTTTGGAATGCAATAAATAAAAAATTGGAAATACAAATCACTTCCATAATTAGGAGAATTGGCGGGAAAATTTGTTGAGAATAAATGTGGTGGTGCCACGTGGCAAATTGTGATGCCAAAAACTTTTCTTTTATTTTTATAATATATATATATATATATATATATATATATATATATATATATATATATATATATATATATATAGAGAGAGAGAGGATTATTTGATAATCAATTGAGTTTGAGAACTAAAAAGAACTATTCTTAGCCACTAGTTTATATGTATGGAAAACCCCCCATGAATTATAGTGGTCCCACCTGAAATTAGTGGTTGAGATTTAGGTCTCAAAAGTTTTCAAAACAAAAAGTTCTCATTTGAACCTAACCATATATATATATATATATATATATATATATATATATATATATATATATTGATAATAGGTATTTTATCGGTATGGGAAAATATAGATTGGAAACCCTCTTTAACCTTGAAAACCCTCTCTAACCTTGAAAATCCTGAAAACCCTGTGTTTACATATGTAAAATCAAAAAAAAATTGTTTTTATTTTTTAGATGGATTCTACATTAAATTTTATTACTTTTGGTGAGAAAAAAACGCCTAGTGGCTTTTTTGATAAATTTTTTTAAAAACTTTTTTACTTGTTTACGTATGTAAATTCCCCTGACTTTTTTTACATATGTATTTTTCCAAAAACGGATTTTTTTTTTAATTTTATCAAAAAATTTAAAAAAACTGCCAGTTCTTTCTTAACCATCTTTTAGATCATAACTTGAAAATACATTTTAAATAATCTAGTATTTTTTTGTTATATTTTTCAACGGGACATTAGGGTATTCGGGGTTTTCACAGATAGAGTGGATTTTCAACGGATCCATCCCCTTATCGGTATCATGTGTATGATATTTGTTGGTATTTGATATATATATATATATATATATATATCTGTGTCGCTGTATAGTATTACAATGATGTAACAGTTATATTTTCTTCATGTGTCGCTGTAAATTGTTACTGTGATGTAACATTTATATTTTCTTAAATACTTTAACCTGATGAGGATAAATTATAATACATCTTTGTAACAATTAAGGACTTGAGATTCAATAAGGAAAAAAAATATATTTTTAAAAACACATTATTGATAAAACAGAAAAATATGTTACAACAGTGTAATATATTTGTAAATTACCACTATTATAAGATGATTCAGAAAAATAAAAATTATGTGTTGCTGTATATTGTTACAGTGATGTAACAGTTTTATTTTCTTTCTGTGTCGCTGTAAATTGTTACTCTGATGTAACAGTTATATAACATCTTTGTAACAATTAAGGAATTGAGATTCTATAAGAAAAAAAAATATTTTTAAAAACACATTATTGATAAAACAGAAAAATATGTTACAACAGTGTAATATATTTGTAAATTAACCGGATCATGATCATACTTGTCTTGGACGCTTGGGTTGGGTGATTCGACACCATCAATTATCTCTGTTAGCCATCACAATCGAAGAACAATGATCTACATTATTTTCATTTGCATTAACCGGATAATGATATTGATCGTCTTGAAAGTTTGGATTGGGTGATTCGACGCCATCAATTGATTCATGCTCTTGGTTATAATCAGATGGATTAGACACTGGATTGAATGATTCGACATCGTCAAATGATGCGCGATCTTTACTTTTTCCAGATTCTTTATCTTGATCTTCCATGGCTATGAAGATTGTGAATGTGACCAAAAAACGTGATGAACTATATGCAGATGAAGAACGACGTGATTAACAAAAATGTTGGATTAGGTTTTAGAGATTCATGTGATTAATAAAAACGTTGGATTAGGTTTTAGAGATTCACGATTTTTTTTTTGTTGTGATAATGTAAAATCCCTAAAAAGTTTAAATTAGTTATCTCATTAATTTTTAAATATAGTTTACTAAAATAGAAATGTTAAATTTACCTTATTACCCTTTCATTAAAATAAAAATCAATAATTAATGAAATTATGTGATTGGTGGAGAATGGTTTTCTAAGTTTTCCAAAAAATAATGGGTTTTCCATTGATCTTCTTCCTGGGAAGGGTTCCGTGTAAACCCCTTAAATTTTGTAGACCCCGTAGACCCCTATAAAACTCAATAAAAATAAAACTCAGTGTTGTAAATTTGGTTTTTTTTATTACGGTAAGCTTTTAAGAACCAAATAAATAAATAAATAAATTAAAAAAAAACAAAAAACATTAAAAATCGAACATTTTAAGACAATGAGTTTTAAAATAATGAGTTTTAAACGCAACACTGAGTTTTATTGAGTTTATTGAGTTTTAAACTCATTGATTTTTAAAACTCATTGTCTTAAAATGTTCAATTTTTAATGTTTTTCGTTTTTCTTTTTTTTAATTGTCTTTTTTGTTCTTAAAAGCTTATTGCAAATAAAAAACTAAATTAACAAAACTGAGTTTTATTTTTAGTGAGTTTTAATGAGTTTTATTGAGTTTTATAAGGGGTCTACGGGGTCTACAAAAAATAAGGGGTCTACACGGATCTTTTACCTATATATATATACTAGCTTTTAATACCCGTGTCACGCACGGGCGGATTTTAAAAAAATTAATATTTACAGTAACATATTATAATAAATGTAATTCGATAATTGGATTTAAAGAAAAAAAAAATTAACATTGGAGAATGAAAAAAAGTTACAAATTTGAAAATACAGACTTATAGACAACATTTGATGTTTGTTTGTCACTTTTCCGTTTTCATCCAATATGATAAGTTTTAGTCCATCCATGCTTTTGACCCTTGATAATGGAACGTAAAACTGACCATGGCTATTATAACCAGAGGTGGCAAGATGGGTTAGACAATCGGGTTGTTTATGCGGTAATCTTTGTGTACAGGCCGTATGGAGTTGAGTTGACACAGAAACACGTTTTTCTCCCGTTTTTTAAACTTTTTATACATAAGTAGCATGTTACCTGTGATTACAAAAATATAATGTTACAATAATAATCTAAATGTTACATTAAAAAGATCATGAAGGTTACAAACATGAGTCTTTTATCCCTCAAAAATTCTGATAATTTCAAAGCATTAAACCTAACAAAAACATAAACTCATCCATGTTATGATTTATGAACATCAAATTAAAAAAAAAAATCATATAAAACTAACTTTGAATTTGACCTTGTAAATTGCATCTATGAGATTGCCATTTCCAGTTTTCCATAAATCTGATAGGGTGAATGAGACCTGTAATCAATTTTTATCAAATATTTGATTGTTTTGTATTCTAAATGAGATGAAAAAATGAAGATAAATTGAAAAAAAAAAGTAACGAAATTGTGATGCTACCAATTAAATCATATAAGTGTTTAGTAGACCATACTTAGATTGAAAGGGTATGCCCATTGATATCGTCCCTACCCAAAACTAACACAGATTTTCAGGTGAAGCTAACCATACAACCTAACCATACAACAGCCTCTACCTTACAATTTCCCAACCCAACTTCTTATAAT
>JBCNJP010000018.1:4424839-4460730 GCA_039602395.1 Deinandra increscens subsp. villosa | reverse complement strand
ATCAATTTTTTCTCTCCTGTTGGCAGCCCATGATTGGTCAGATTCATTATTCAAATGGTTGCCTTAGGCGACCATACCCCCCACTAGGGGTGTTCATTAATATCCGAGTCCAAATCCGTATCCGAATTATCCGAAATTCCGTATCCGAATTATCCGAAAATTTCGGATATCCGGAATTTCGGATATCCGAAATTCGGATATCCGAAAATTCAGACTTGGACTTGGACAAGAATTTACAAAATTTTCGGAAGTTTCGGATACCCGGTATCCGAAAATTTAAATAAATTAAAATAAATTTTATATTAAAAAAATAAGAAATTATTGAATACTTGGACTATGTTTATTTGTTTTGTCGTTTTTTAGGTCGAACTTATGTTTATTTGTATTTGAAGACTTGGAATATGTTTATTTGTTTTGTCGTTTTGTCGTTTTTTTTTGTTAAATTGTGGTTTTTTTTAAAAAAACTGGATTTTCGGATATCCGTTTTAACTATCCGAGTCCAGTCCGAAATTTCGGATATCCGAAATTTCGGATATCCGAAATTTCGGACTTGGACTTGGACAACGAAAACTGATATCCGAAATTTTCGGATATCCGAAATTCCGGGTATCCGGTTTTTGAACACCCCTACCCCCCCCCCCCACCCTAAGTACAATGTTTTTCCAATAACCAAAATTTGCTACTGCTCAGTTGCGACTGATCACTTACTACTGATGCATTCAATAACTCTTAGTGAGATGAATCAATAGTTCAGTTTTTATCTCGAAATAGATGGAAACCTCACAATTTGTAGTGAGATTCACTACAAACTTAAATAACATTTATGCGTAATCGCTAACATCTTAATACTAATAAATCTTATCTTATCTTAATACTAATATAACAATAAAATTTGTGCCACATGTTTCATTTATAAAGGGTCCACATCATTATCGCCACATGTTAAGCTCACATTGAATTACCAATTCAGTAAATAATCAATTAGGATTAGTTACAAATTTTGTCAAAACTAAACTTTTTTTATAAAATTTTGATAAAATTAATTTAAATGTGATTAATTTACTCAATAATTTTAGTCTTTTTTTAAAGTAATCAACAACTTGTGAAACATAATAAATTTCTTAAATGTATTAAATTATTGTTTAATATATTATAAGAAATTTATATCAATCATAATTTTCAAATTTCTTGATCATTATTTTTTTCTTTGTATTTATCTAATATTATAAATCTATATTCAGCTCGTGTAGTACACGGGTTACTAACCTAGTCTTATCTTATCTTATCTTAATACTAATAAAGCAATAAATTTTATGTCACATGTCACATTTATAAAGGGTCTACATCACTATGGCCACATGTCAAGCTCACATTGAATTACCAATTTAGTAAATAATCAATTAAGATTAGTTACCAATTTTGTCAAAACTAAATTTTTATTTTAAAATTTTGATAAAATTAATTTAGATGTGATTAATTTACTCAATAATTTTAGTCTTCTTTGAAAGTAATCAACAACTTGTCAAACATAATAAATTTATTAAATGTATTAAATTATTGTTTAATATATTATAAGAATTTATATCAATCATAATTTTCAAATTTCTTGATCATTATTTTTTTCTTTGTATTTATCTAATATTATAAATCTATATTGAGCTCGTATAGTACACGGGTTACTAACCTAGTATGTTATAAAGAAAGATATTAAATATAAATATTTAACTATTTATCAATTAATTCAAAATTGAATTTGATGAAAATTGGAGTTAAGCAATTCACAATTACTTTTAATGTGTGCATCGTCAGAACCTCTAAATCTGTTTGCACTTAGTTAAATTGGATCTTTAAAACTTTTAACTGTTTACCAATTAGTTAAACTGGATTGCCACATAATCATGTGTACCTTTTGTCTATGTTATCATGTATAACAATCACATAATCATTACAATTTTTCTTTTAGTTGTATTTTGATATTTAAGGTGATATGAAGTTACCATATTGGGGTAAAGTTATCCTTTTAAAGGTGTTTAAAGATGTTTGGTTCATATCAATAAGCATAAGAGATGACATCAATAAGGCAACAAAATTATGGCTGCAGAGTTATGTTTCATCCTCTTGAAATGTCACATTTCAACCGACAGTGGAAACGTCGGGGCATGATTAGATTGCCCATAAGCTCATGACACTAATTTAAGATGACAATATTAATATAACTCATACTTTTATTCATAATAAAATGTTAATACATACTTGAAATTAAACAATATTAATATAACTCATACTTTTAAGATGACAATATTAATATAACTCACATTGAAATTAAACAAACAAAAACATCAAATATTAATATAACTCATACTTTTAAGATGACAATATTAATATAACTCACATTGAATTACCAATTTAGTAAATAATCAATTAAGATTAGTTACCAATTTTGTCAAAACTAAATTTTTATTTTAAAATTTTGATAAAATTAATTTAGATGTGATTAATTTACTCAATAATTTTAGTCTTCTTTGAAAGTAATCAACAACTTGTCAAACATAATAAATTTATTAAATGTATTAAATTATTGTTTAATATATTATAAGAACGAGTAAAAGACCCGCGCGTTGCGGCGGGTTGATTGTTTTTTGTCAACGTACATTACACACATTAAAGTCATTACATAAAACATGAAACATCGTGAAGTCGTTTTGAAAACATTAACGGAAGTTAACTGAACTCAAGTAAGAAACCAAACATGTATACATTACATAAGATAGTTCAACAATCTATAAGCTAAAAATAAAGTACAAAAATAACATGCAACGAAGCAGGAAGAAAAAAATTAAGAAAAGAAATATGAAATCGCAAACCAAATAACCCGAATGCTCCAAAATCTACGGACCTGATAAATAAAGTACATAAGCTATTTCAATTCTTGAAACCACAACAATAGATTATCTTCTAGTAAATAACTAAATAAGCAATCTAAACATGACGAAACTCTAAATTTAAGGAAAAGATCATGTACCTCGCTGCGAGAACGAATGTGATGATGAAGAATAAACCTTCATGTTTACAGAGAATAATGAAGGTATTACGCATGGGTTCTTACTTTTCTTTTCACAGAAACTATAAAGAAACATGACTTTGATGTGACTGACCACTGAGTTGTGCCTTTTTGAAGGACCAAAAGGTGGGACACGCTTCCCTTTTGGTAGCATGGTGAAAAGCAAACCAGGGTTGTTTGAACCAATTGCATCATACTTTTTGCGGTCGTGCTCTATTAGGGCTTTAATGAGCCGAACCCAAAGGGGGTCCAAGTGCTAATAAGCAATAAGAAGTAAACAAACTGTAATACGTAACCACTATCATATTTTATATAGAATTACAATAGAATACCTTTTGATGTACCTTCTGAAACTCCCCAGTTACTTGTTTAATCTGATCTTCTTCTTTGGATGCCTACCTATTATAGACCACACATGTTAAGCAATTTAACAAATAAGAATTATATTATATTATAAAATTAAATGCCCAATAAAAGAATAATGGAACATTGGTAAATATCTGATTCAAGAAGTGCATATGTCATTATGTCGTAATTGAACTTGTACAATCTGCAAAAGAGAAAGAGTTAAATATATTAGAAAGAATTTAGAATCTGAGTTTAATAAAGAAAACATTGACCCAACAGCAATATAGGCTCAGAAAAATTTCATCATAGCCTTACATATACCAAATGACCATCAAGTAAATAGGATTCCAAGCAATTTTAATCCAACCAATCGTGAGGTATAAAGAATATTCAGGAGCAGCCAACCTTTAGCCAACCAAACATCAGTCAGTCTTAATTAAGAAATACTGAAATCAACTTTCAACGATGAGTAAGGCTATGATATTAGAATTGTTTGGAGTTATTCAATTCTAAGACTCCTGAATTTTGAGAACAAAAACAGTAGTAGTCATATTATATGCCATTATCCAAATTCTTATTTTAGGTTGAAAATATTAGAGATATGGTATTATATAAATGTAAAAACAATAACTTTTAAGGTCCAAATATGTCTGAGCAATCACTATATTTGAATGTAGTGGACTTGAAAGTTGAAGTTAATTCTTTGGTTCATTGGATTAATCACAGTAACTTCATTTTGTTGAGCTTGGAAAAAAATGTACATTAGAAGTTGACTTTTAGTAAAAGTCAGACTATGGAATTAGATGACCTGATTTATATATAAACTTGGTTCTCTACATACATCATAGTAACCTGGATTTGTTGAGTTTAGAAACAAATGTACATTATAAAAGTTGAATTTTAGTAAAATTCAAATGGTGTGAGAGTATTTTTGTTGGAGAATGAGTGTAAAATTCACCTTCGTATTCACTGACTTTCATTGATGTTAAAGCAATGACAGCAGGATATTCTGCATTCTCGAGAGCTTGCCTATTCACCCTTTCTGCTGGTAATATTATCTCTTTCCATAATGCAACGTCAATCTTTCTACCACTGTGACATGTCATTTTTGTCTATAGGCGGTTTGTATTGGTAAATTTAAAGTGAAGATGTTACAGCAAGTGTTGTTATATGGAGCTTACCTGTGATAGAAAGTTATGTAATTAGATGAGAAACCTGCAATACTAAATCCTTTAGCTACTTGCCACTAATTTTTAACCCAAAAGCTCTTCTGTGTAAGATCAGGTCTCAGTTATTCTATTAGGATATTTCTAATTTTGTCCATGAAACCCGGTATACAGTTTGAACATGAGAAATTGACAATAAAATAGCACAGAATATAGATTCCATGTTTGATGAGGTAGAAAAAATAACAAAACAAAATCCTCTTACTTTGACCACTCTAGCTACTACATATCTTAGGAAAAGCTTAGCATACAGTGTCTGAAAATGTAATTACTGTATGCGAAAGATTGAAAACAGACTGTACTAAGTTTATGCATACGGTCTGATATACCTATGAGATTAACAATGGAGATTCATAGTAATAACGACACTTTCTTAGGAAAAGCATACAATAAGCTTACCAAACCACCAATCAAACCACTGAGCATGCAAAAAGAATATAATATACCTATGAATCTCAATAGTGCAATTGTCATAAGATTAAAAACTGAATCTGAACAGTACAAACAGATAAATAATGGTTAACAAACTCAGCACATAACTACACACAACTATCACAAAAGCAACATCACTCAACCTAGAAGACATGCCACTTTTTACATACATATTATAAACTTAAAGCTAAGAACAGTGGACGAAAACTCTTTGGAAAAGTAAAGCAGAGTTGATATTGAAACAAAAGGCATACCTTCACACCAGCAACACGAAGAACAAACTTAAACCTGCATAAAATTAATGTAAATTGAATAATAAACATACAGACGCGGCCAAATTTGGAGCAGAAAAGGAAAAATATAAAAATCTAGAAAATGTAATCAATTATACGTCCTTATGAAAAGGATCTGATGGATACCTGCATAAATAAAATTTTCTTCAAATAACTAAGGTATAGATATCATAAAATTGAAAAATTTGAGTAAACAATCTAACACTAAATCAATCAGTACAAAAAAACAGTGGCAAATCAGGTACACATGAAAGATTTATGATTAATTATACCTCTTTGTGAAAAAACTCCAATCCACGCCTGCAACAACAAAACTACGGTCAAATAATAACATCAAAACTCAATACCACAGCTAATCAAGACATGCAAGACCAGAAAACCCCAATTGACCTAATGAAAGGAGGAATATCCAGCGATGAAAACCCCTGATCTGAGAAAAAATGTAGAGGGAGAAAGCCGATCGATCTAACGCATAGGCCACATATGAAACTGAACATCGCATCAATGGCGTACAGGTCATCGCAAAGATAGGTGGTCGCTAACTGCTGCCGCCTTCGACGGAGCAACGCCTTAGCGGCTGCCGCTACAACGTCAACATCGTTGGACGGAAACGAAACCAAGATAGAGCACAGAAAGAAGAGAAGAACCCGATTTGGCATGAATAGTTCCTTGCTTGTGTACAAATCGGTTCATCTAGCCGCATTACCGGAATCGGAGCAACAAAAAGACCCGATTTCATTTCAGATGGCTTAGATCGCAGCCTCAACATCGTCTGAGATGAAGCGAGAACGATACGATTTTCATTCACATCTAAATCAGTCGGCGGCGTTCATATGAAATAGAGAGAGAGAGAGAGAGAGAGAGAGAGAGAGAGAGAGAGAGAGAAAGCGTTGGTTTATACAGATCCAGTTCATATGAAATAAGAGAGAGAAGGCATCGGTTTTATAAAAACCATCAAAAAGCCCACAAATATGAAAACCGTCAAAGCCCACAGATAATGGGTGAAAAAGAAACACCTGTCATAAAACAGGCAGTGATAAGTGGCAAACACCACAACTGTGAAAAAGAAAAATATGAAAGGGTATAGGATTCGAACGTGAGACCCTCGAGTGGAAACCATCTGTAACTACCACCAACACACATCTTAACATTGAAACAATTCCGAAACATTAATTACAAAACATGATGAAATAACTGAAAACTTAAAAAAAATAAAACAAAAAACAAAAACACGTGGCACCACACAAAAATCACACGTGGAGGGAATAGTAAGGCTTTAGTGTACACCTCAGCCTTCATAAATGATATATAGGGTAATTTATATCAATCATAATTTTCAAATTTCTTGATCATTATTTTTTTCTTTGTATTTATCTAATATTATAAATCTATATTGAGCCCGTATAGTACACGAGTTACTAACCTAGTATGTTATAAAGAAAGATATTAAATATAAATATTTAACTATTTATCAATTAATTCAAAATTGAATTTGATGAAAATTGGAGTTAAGCAATTCACAATTAGTTTTAATGTGTGCATCGTCAGAACCTCTAAATCTGTTTGCACTTAGTTAAATTGGATCTTTAAAACTTTTAACTGTTTACCAATTAGTTAAACTGGATTGCCACATAATCATGTGTACCTTTTGTCTATAGTATCATGTATAACAGTCACATAATCATTACAAATTTTCTTTTAGTTGTATTTTGATATTTAAGGTGATATGAAGTTGCCATATTGGGGTAAAGTTATCCTTTTAAAGGTGTTTAAAGATGTTTGGTTCATATCAATAAGCATAAGAGATGACATCAATAAGGCAACAAAATTATGGCTACAGAGTTATGTTTCATCCTCTTTAAATGTCACATTTCAACCGACAGTGGAAACGTCGGGGCATGATTAGATTGCCCATAAGCTCATGACACTAATTTAAGAGTTGAAAGTTGCTAAAATTGTGAAAAAAACGCAGCTGTATTAAGCTGATTGAACTTAATTTTCATCTCGAAAATTAAGATCGCAACCCTGTTGCTAACAGTATGAGTCTTAATAAGTTTCACCGCACAGTTTAGTAGTTGCAACCCCATTGCCGTTTGCGAGAAATCAAGTTTTAGCATTTTACTCCAATGGTAAAATAATCGTTTATACGTTTTACTCAACAGTAAAGGTCAGTTTAATAGTTTACTTACTTAGTAAGAGAAAAATTTTTGGGTTCTCACAACAGATTCTTATTCTCTCATATCAGTTTCTACCGATTCACACTTGAATCGCTTTAGGTTTTCGTATCAGTTTTTCTCAATCATTTCATATTTTTCTCGATTATCACATGCTTTTCTCGATTATCACATGCTTTTCTCGATTATCACATCATCCTCTTCTTTTAGGAAATTTCGCCCCGAAATTTAAGAAGTGGACTCAATTCACAGCGCTAACAGCTTGAATGAGTAAGTTCTCACACTCCCAGGCAGATTCTAAGTGCTTTCCATCATTAGAATCCCACTTTGCTTGGGATTTCTAATTCCCGTTTCGTTATCCCTACCTGATGCTCTATAGGCTTCATCCTTCGTCAATCCCCAAATCCCCAAGTGGAACTATGAGCAATTCGCTTGGTAGACACTTTCTCAAATAGGCTCAGATGCATGAAATATGTTATGAGTTCAACTCATGTCTTTCGATAAGCACGTTCTATCGTCGATAAGACCAATACACTCTATGGTTTCGAAGGATTCCTTCGCTTAATGAGCTTAGCTACCCTCGTTCTCCTCAAAAGAATGATTCTCTTTTCTAAGAATAAATTTTCTCGTGCTCACGCACGCAGCTTTTTGCTAATTTTGGACAATTCTTTTTCCTGCTCATTATGAGTTGGCCACTGCCTGCCTCTTTCTCACAGGTCAGTGATTCATAGTTATGCCCATCTCGTGCTTCAAATGACGCTGCCTCCTTGCTGTCGCGGCAATAGTCGTTTTAGGAATCTCTTCATCCTAAGTAGGTTAGAGCTCGTAACCCTTGCCGAATCAACTTCGCATGTCCAGAGCTTGACTCTTGATGCTTTTTACAAGAACACTCCAAGGTTATGGGTAAATCTTGGTTTCTTGAACCAAAGGAATCAAATAAAAGCATCACGACAAGATAACCTCTCTCAAGCGTAGATGAACGAACTATTTCGATGCATCCGTTCTCGTATAAGCTGAGAATACAGATTTTGTAAACCCGGTTGACAATCTCCTGGACCATACCACGTTGCTACTAAATCTCAGAAAATTCTCATCACGATGTCTAATTCCCATTACCTCTCTCTTCCACTTCGGAATCACAAGTTGCTTGACCAAACCCGATGGCTTTTAATTTTCGGTTTTCGACCTTCAAATAGGCCAAACAGTCATTTATACGTCCATTTCCTTCCCTGGAAATGAGTAGACCACTTCTAAAAGACGGTGCTCCTCCTCCCAACTCAGTCGTACGAAGTACTTAAACGTATGGGCTTCATTCGCGGTTAACTACTCTATGGTTTTTCACATTTAGACTTTTTCAGTTCTGCAATGAACATCGATTCTAATTCGATCGACTCTTATGCTGACGGTCTAAATATCACAAGACCTTAAGTTCATGTCCCAAGTTTTCTCCTTTCCGGTGCCTTGCCCGAACATTCAGGTTCTGACTTGGCAACTTGAAATGATTCGTTTGTTGCCAAACACAGACTTGCCTTGGTCTTTCTTAATCCGGGCATTGACTATCACGCTAGCCCTCCTTGGATATCGTCGAATGGTACGTTCCCAATCTACCGAACAGTTCCTCTCGTTGATGGTATTTTACGAATAGCTTTTACCTGGTTAAAGATACGCTGAAGATCCTTGTAATCGGTCTAAATCTCGCATTCGGTACTGTTCAAGGAATAAATCCAGATCTTCAACACAACTCTAGTTTCAAGACGTAAGTGATGTCTCTATCACGCATCGAGACATCCATCCCGTCCCCGAATGGAGTCATCATAATCTACCGTGGAATCCCAACATTCTCTTAATAAAAATCGAATGAGCATGATGCAAGGCTTTTACCTCCTAAGCTGAAGACTAGATCTCCGGCTCCTTGTTCCAGTTCCCTTCATGTGGATATGGCGCTCCCTCGCGAGTTAGGACGATCAAAGTTTGAGCAATTTGGACAAAGGAATTCTCTACGATTAGCCTATGATTGCATGCTAAACTGACGAATTAACGTACTTCGGTCAACATTCCGATACAGGCCAATTTCTTAATTGCCTTGCTTGCTTTGACAGCCCGCTTGATTGCTTGTCTTATAAAAGACCCGACTCGAAAATTGCTCACATAATGCAGTTTTCAGTCTCGAAAGTCGTTCTTTTGTCTACATGACTGCCCAATCGCATTAGCGCATGCACTCTCGATTCATAAAACTTGTGATTACTCACAACACACGGATTGAGTTTCGGAAAGACATCGGCGTTCGTCCCTCTTGGACCCCCAATCCTTGAAGCTTAGTTCTCGAGTCAGTCCCAACTAGAGGGTTAATCTTGATGCTGCTATCAGACCATCATTTCGCAACAGAATGCACTGATCCCTAAGTAATCACGTCTCCGAAATTTCTGTCAACTGGTGCGCGCTCGAAGAATCTCATTTTGCTTTTCAACGAATGAAGGATGAATCTTCTTCCCGGTAATCCTGTCGATTATATTTCACTCTTTCTGAGGCTTATTTGATCCGAGTCAATAGGGCGCTTGAGCATTTGGCGTTGCTCCATGTGCCATATCGAACCAAATCTCCAACTACAGAAATAAAGGAATTCTAATAGACCTCATGGTACACACTCAACGGATTTTAAATGATTAGGGATCTTCTTGAGAAAACTCTTGAGTAGCCATCCCTCACACCGAATTTGACTAGATACGCTTCACTACCATACAATCCTCTTCTAGTTGCTTCAGCTGGCTGCTCCTGACGACCTCGTCAAAGTTCCATAAAGGTAGAAGTAGCAAATTTCAGGCTCGTATAACGACCCAACGGTCATAACGTCGTACCTCCGATGGCACAGCTCGCACCACTTGCATACCATGCATAAATTCTACAGGATACTCGAGTCCTAACGAACTATTCACAACTCAATTGGCACCATGGATTTAATTCAATTGGCATTGAACGATAATAACAAAACAAGTCACATATTAAGGAAAAGTACTTACCACTGGTGCTTTGTCTTGCTTCAGGCTTCATCCACCTTGACCTCGATTAATCCCTTCAAGCTTGTTCCACCATTTCCATCGCCGGTATTGATGCCTCTCTTCAGTCTTGGGCAGTCTCTCTTAAGGTGTCCTATTCGGCCACACTTGAAGCATCCCAATTGACTCCTCTGAATTCTTTTCCTACCTTTTATGTCGTTCCTACAATCTTCTGCTCTATGCCCACCTTTCCTGCACTTGCGGCACTTCACCTCGTCACAGCTTCCCGGGTGATGGAAACCACACTTGCTACATTTGGGTAATGTTCCCTGGTATCCCTTAACTAGAATGTCCGAACCTTGACCCTTTTGACTTTCAACTTTGCAACGCATTGCCATGTGTCCAACGGCTCCACACTTGTTACATTTCACTCGTCCGCATTTACCTCGATGGTTATACTTGCATTTGTGGCATTTCGGGTGTTTTCCTTGGTAACCATCCTTCGAATCTTGCCTAAGTCGCCTTTTCTTGGGGTTTTCAATCTCTAAAAGTTGTTTCTGGCTGTCTTGTTTCACTTGATCTTGAGCTACAAGAGCTGCTGTCATACTCTGAGCGATAACGACTCCCAAGTCCTCAAATGTCATTCGGAAAGTTCCATCTGGTTCTCGATAAATCCTTGCCATTGTCGTCTTCATTCACAATACATCGTCAATGATTAAGACCCCTGGTATTTATCATTCAATCACAAGTAAACATCAAATGGCAAAAGAGAACGCATAACAAATTCAACTACCAATTCAAAGTAAAACAAAATCGCAACTGTCTAGCAAATTTCATTTAATTCAAATCGTGGTCGATTTTTCACATGTCAAATAGATAGAAACCTACTACACTTCTTACATCGCTTCACGGAGCATCTAAACATAGAACTAAAATACCCACTAGCTACGCGATAACCAATCAAAGTCTCAACCAGAAATAACGGAACCCTCACTCTTCGCGCCATCCTGATCCATGGGTGTCGGTGCCGGCTTGGGCTCAGGAACTGCAGGCTCGTCTGCGGCTCCAACTCCGCCTCGATGGCTGCAACTCGAGCAGATAGCTACTAAGTGCGAAGAAGCAACTGCTGAACTCAACTGCATATCTCCTCACTCTGCTGGTATCAGGCTACAGCCTCCCTCAACTGGCGATCGATATCGGCTGCTCCCAACTGTATGTCAGTGATATCTCCCCTAGCACGAGGAACATGGTCCTAGTGCGCAGAGTAGTCGGCCACTAATGCTGCCATGGCTCGCTCAGTGGTACACGAAAAAGCAGGTAGGGTCGTACGCACCGCAAAAGGCGTTGGTACTCTGTGGAATCTCAGCATGTCGTCCACGTAAGCCGGATAAGTCCTCCAGTCGCTAGTGTCCACCCTCCTCTCTGATACAGTCGACATGGACAAGCTGGACTCCCCAAGTGGCCATCTCCCCCTGACCCCAGCTAGTGATGCCGGTGCTCTCGTATCTGATGACGATGAATCTTCGGATGCCATGTCTGCGATATACATCCCATGTATATTACGATCAGTAGTCACTTTTTGAATAACCAAGCAGTTAATTCAAACAAGGACTACCGATAGTGGATACGATGACGTGATAGAGAGATAGAAGTAACAGTAACAACTCAGCAAGAAGTCAATATGTATAATAATATAATTACGTATACGTATATGTACCTACAAATATTTCAATAAGTGGCAAACAGGAAAACCGCGTATATGTGCGACTACGTGTGTGTCTAACTGACTCTAGTCATAGTTGGATCTAATGCAATCATAAGTTCGCTATGACTGCCGGCTCTGATACCAATTTGTCACACCCCGCCCCGAGGCCACCCACGCCAACCACCGTGGGTGCCTAGGACGGGCGCGCGAGCCAAACCAGGATCTGAGTCGTCAGACACATCAAACATTCTATATGCTTGACACAAAACCAGTTCAGGTTTTCCAAAACAGTTTATCAGAGTTCACTTATTTCTAAAATAGTGTGGAAGCATTTTCAAAAGATTAATTTAACATTTTTGCGGAAGGGGAAAGCATAAAAACAGTTTAAGTGAATCCTTTTTCTGTGGCGAAAATTGTAATTAGAGTGTTTACAAGCCATGCAGACCATTAAATGATGATCCTAACGTGCGTCCTTAGCTGACCTCCTAAGAACCTGAGAAGAACATACTAAAAAGTGTCAACGCTAGGTTGGTGAGTTCATAAGTTTGAGTAGATAAACAACAATTATCAGAAAACAGTTAAATAGTAAGTTACCCCCGAAGAGCATAACCTAAGCAAGAACCACCCTGAAAAGCAGCAGATTTATATACCCGTGGGTAGCGAACCCAGAAGACTTTTTATAACCCCATAGGATTCATGACACCATTACTGACAACAACGCATGCCTTCCAGCCAAACTGTTTGCAAGTTTGACCGCGCTAGAGACAATATAACACCCGCCCTGCTCCAAGCAGTCGAGTGGGGTTTGTCAAGCCCGGTAGATCTACCTTATAATTCCCCGTTACAAACTATTCATGGTTCACCTTGTGGAAGGACTTAACGCAAACGTTTCCTCCATGGTGTATAAAATAATTTGGTATACAACATCCAATCGAATCATAAAAGTAAAGTTACCATATGTCTTCTCCCCTAAAAAGCTTTAAAACAGTAAAAAGAGGGGTATGAACTCACCTTAGGGTGCAAGTAAGCTATTCCAAATCAACCAACCACCGAGAAGTAGTGAAGACTTCCTAGACTTCATCTATGACACATAACCGTGTGAGTGTTGACTAAGTTTGACCAACCGTCCGACCACGCGCGGACAACCGACAGGTGGACTCGATTACACATTGGTGATTGAATTTAGGTTTTCTACACATAACCTAACATGTTTCACATACACAATATATTATACCTTGTTAAACATAATGCGTCACAATTACTTACGACATTATCCCGCATATACGATGTACGATCAACGGGGAAACCGCACAAAGTCTTGCCATCCCGACCGAGGTAGGAGACTTAGGACTTGTATACATGTATAACTCATAACCAATTTGACTTATCACATGTAAACACATAGCCATGTAACTTCATGTTAATAATCATGCATTTGCCTAATTTATCTACTTTCCGATAAATATATATTTACTTCCTACGGATCAATCCCATGATCATACACCATTATCAACTTATGCAAGCCACATAGATTATCACTTAGCATATATCAAACCATATCATAAATTCCTATCCACATGCATGTAAGCTAACTTTCCCTAATTGGCCATTTTCACCATATTTTCATGTAAATAATTTTTATAAAATTAACCACATGCTATTGATCATCAAGTTTATAACTTTATACTTCATCATGCATCAAATAACCTAGATTGCATACTCACATAGTAGATCTAACACAAATCATATGCCTTTATTCAAGATCTTACATGCACGGCAACCGACATCATGTCTTCATCATAGATCTCACGCAAAATCAACCACTTTATGCATCATCAACCCTAGATCTATCATTATCTAGACATTACAACATAGATCTAGCGCAAATCATCAACCTTTATTCACATGCATGCATGATTTTCTATCAAAAACCCTAGATCTAGCTCAAATCACAACATCATGCATAAAAGCTACATTTTTATCTAAAGATGCAATCTTTATCATGCTTAACACTAGATCTACACTTGATATCATCAAACCATTATAGATTAGACCTAGATCTATCATAAAGCATGAATCTTGACAAGTTAAAAACAAGCAAAACACCAGAAAACACATACCGAATGATGTAGGATGAGAAAGGATGTAATCGGGGCTAGAATCTTGAAGGAAAGCGTAAATCTTGATGGTGAATGAATATGAAGATGATAAGAGACGTAAAGGGGCTGTGGAGTTGTTTAGAGCTGATGAGAGTGAGTGGGGGTGGCTAATGATGCTTAAATAGTGGAAAAATTAGGGTTTGCTGAAAGCTGGGTTCCAAGCGTATCGCTTGCAGCCTGAATAGTTCTACGCCATACGCATAGAACCTCCCTTCTGGCAGCCCGTTTGACTTTTGTTGACCGCAGCCCATTTTGTCAGTTTTTCGAATTTTTGGTCACGGTTTTCGACGTTTTCTCCCATTTTCAATTCACCATCATTGTTATAACATCAAATCCAATAAAATCAAGTATCAACATGCCATATAACGATTTTCAATTAAGCAATTAAATTCACATACCGATTTTCACATAATTCACAATATTTATTGATTTTCAATTAATCACCAATGTTTCGAGATGCGAACTTGTGTGTGATGTTTGTGAAGTGTTTTAAGGCTACTAGACTCTTCTAATACCTTAATTGACATACTACACCTATATACACGACTCTCGGTTTTGCCGGTTTCATCAGTTTTATCCGTTTCTGAGGCTGGGGTCCCACCCGAAGGGCCGGATTGTCACAAGAAACACGCAACTGATGGTACCTAGAGTGAAGATAAATCTTTGAAAAACATGAAGCGCTTTGAGTTGATCAAACAAGTCGTCAATTCAAGGAAGAGGATAGCAATTTTTTATAGTGAGCTTATTAAGCTCACGATAGTCAATGCACATACGGAAAGTGTCATCCTTCTTTTTCACGAAAAGGATGGGTGCTCCCCAATCCGAAGAACTGGGTCGAATAAAACCCATGTCAGAGAGTTCCTGTAGTTGCTTGGAAAGCTCTTACATTTCTGATGGAGCGAGGCGATATGGTGACTTCGCGACGGGAGTAGCGCCTAGTGTAAGGTCGATACGAAAATCCACTTGGAGAACGTGAGGGATACCCGTTTCCTTGGATCGAACTTCCATAATATGGGCCAAGAAGGCCACACATCCCTTGTGTAAGTGCTTTTGGGCTTGGGTGCAAGACATAAGTCTAAGCCCACACGAAGGTTTATCGCCGTAGACTTCGAGGGTTTGGCCATCGGGACTGGGGATGCGAATAGTCTTCTCAAAGCAAAGAACTTCAGCACGGTGACGGGACAACCAATCCATGCCTACTATTATATCAAAGCTCCCGAGATGCATTAGAATCAAGTCAATGGGAACAGTGTGATCATGGAATTGAATCACGCAATCAGGGATAACAGAGTTGATTGAGATATATTTTCCATCAGCCACTTCAATTGATATTGGTACGTCGAGACTAGAGCGGGCACATGAAAGTAGAGGCTCAAAATCTAAGGACACAAAACTCCTATCCGTACCCGTATCAAATAACACAGAGGCATAATGATCATTAATGAGAAATGTACCATTCACCACTTCTTGGTTGGCTTGGGCTTGGTTGGCATTAATGTTAAAGGTACGACCACGAGCACCTTGATATCCCATAGGAGGAGCCCCATGGTTGGTCTTGTTAGCTGGAACATTGGCATTGGATAAGTAAGGACAAGCATTGCGAACATGGTTAGGGTCTCCACAATTGAAGCAAGCACGAGCCCTAGGAATGATAGCAGCAGGCGGAAACAATAGGCTGATTCATAGATTGATTAGCAAGCTGAGCATTAGCAGGCTGAGCATTGAGAGGTTGAGACTGAACTGGGTGACGACATGTGTTAGCAAGATGGCCGAAATGGCCGTAGTTGAAACACTTGCGGCATGTTACATTAAGTGGATGGTGACGTTGGCAAGTGTTGCACAAAGGAAAGTAACCAGTATACTGCTTCTTGGTAAGTTGTGCCATAGTAACCACTTGGGCAACAGGAGTGGCAGGAACTGTTAGTGTATTTGAAACTGCAAAGTTTTGGCTACTTGAATTCCTCTTCTTCTTATTAGACTTGGAGGACTCGACCATGACTTCCTTGGTTGGTTCAGTCGTAGCCTTGTCAAAAGCCTTGTCAGAAGCCTTTCCAGAGTTTTTCTAGGTGCCTTTACGAGTCAAAGTGCCATTCTTGATATGATTGTCAGTCAGGGTAGCAGCCAGTTGTTTGGCTTCAAGAAGTGTTTTGGGATCACGTCCCCAAACGGTGTCTGAGATCTGCGCTGGAAAACCCTTATTGTACTTTTTGATAGCCACCGACACAGGAGTGACAAGGTGAGGAACCAATTCAGAAAGGTCATCGAAGCGGTCATTGTAAGCCTGGTTTTCACCGCCGTCTTGCATGAGGGCCCACAATTTGTCTGCAAGCTGACGAAGTTCACTTGCAGGACAAAACTTCTTTTTCATCAAATCTTTCAATTCGGTCCAGGACAAGGCCAACACAGCATCAGTTCTGCGGGCATGCTTTTCCCCATTCCACCACGTAAGTGCTCTTTTTTGGAGGACACTAGTGGCATGACGCACTTTAAGGTTTTCGGGGCAATCGCTATTGGTAGAAGCGTTTTCAATGCCCTCAAACCACTGTAGTAGGCCAGTGGCGCCTTCAGAACCATAGAATTTGGGCGGGCTGCACGGATTGAAGTACTTGAAATTACAAGTAGGAGGAGTAACTACTTGGTTGGAAGGAGAGACGGGGGTGGCACCAAGGTTTTGTTGGATTTGCAACATCATATTCGGGATGACTGCCGACATTTGCTTGGCGATTTGGGCAGCCAACTTAGCGCCAGAGCTGCGACGACCAGTACCATTGCGACGAGTAGACATGCTGAAACGGAGAGAAAGAGATTTGTGAAACAAGGAACGTGAAACAATCAATTGATAAATTTGAGGGTAAATAATAGAAAACAAAAAAAAAACAAATTGTGAAAATCTTGATGCTACATAAATCATGAAATCGTAAGCAATATTGAAAATCATAATCGTGAAATACCATGGAATCGAGCAGCATTGGAATGTCATCACTAGGAATAAATCGTAAATAAAATTGCACAAGAACACGAAGTCAGGTTGACTTGTTTAAAACATATGTATTGGCTCTCATTTTCCAATTGAGAAACTACCACCTTCGACTAATCAGAGTTAATATGGTTCCTAGCAATGTTTTTATGACATGCTTTGGCTTAATAGGCTACAACACTCTCATCAAGGCGTCCAAGGTAAGCATTCAGGTCCAAGGGTAGGTCCGGATTTGTACGCAACACTTACCTTTTGACAGAGACCCCAACTACTAGTACGTTCACCCTTCTAGTTACTACATGTCCATTGCTAAAAACCTAACTCCGACAGAAATTTGAAAAACTAGACAAGACCCTAAAATGGCACATAAGGTACCATTATCAAGGAAAGAGGCTAGGAAGCCTTAAAATTTCGTGTATGTGTGTGTGCTGAGTGCTAAGCTTGAGTTTGGAGGATAGCGTGAAGTGTATGATAAAGTGTAAGGCACTTCCTAACTAATGCAAAGTAAGCATAAAAGGGCAATCCCTAAACTAAGCATGCAATACATGAGGTTTTGTGTTTTGGACTCCTAAGGTGAATAGTCTAGGTTATTCCATTTCTAATAACCTAATTCCTTATAGCCATGACTCTGATACCAATCTGTCACACCCCAATCGATGGCAGAAACGTCGGGGCATGATTAGATTGCCCATAAGCTCATGACACTAATTTAAGATGACAATATTAATAAAACTCATAGTTTTATTCATAATAAAATGTCAATACATACTTGAAATTAAACAAACAAAAACATCAACAAAAGTATTATTAAATCATAACTAGGTCCAGGTCCTATGTGAAAGCAACTTGAATCAAGCATTCTCATTTCCTGCAACACGTATAAAATAATGTCAACTATAAAGTTGGTGAACAATCACAGGTTTCGTACATAGCATATAAGTGAAAAACATGTGTCGTGTCATACGTAAGAATACATGAAATATAATATGCTAGAATCATTGACAAACCATGAAAGTAGGAACACACACTCAATTCCAGACCGACTGATCGAGTGGGGGCTACCCGATAGATCTATCCTTGTTTATCCCATTGAATCACATAGAATAAATGATGAATCGGTCCGCACACAGATGATAACCAATGATAACCATAAATTGACAAATCATGCTAGACAAACATATAACACATAATATACACATATAGCACATACGCATTTGTAATTTGATAAACAATTAAAAACCAAATTTGATATAGGATACATGTTGCACCCCAAAATGGAAAATGAAAAGGGGCAAGGATTACTCACATGATTCAAGCGACGAAAAGTCCATGAGCGAGATATAAGGTATAGGTGAGATTCCCGAGGTCACCCTAGAGGATGGATAAATGCCAAATGAATAAAGGAACAAGAATTTGAGGGGTTTGGATGGACTTGGGGATATTGACTTAGACTATAATTGTAAATGTGCCTTCATGAATTGCAATTAACACCCCAAAATTCTAAACGTGCTTTGGACTATAAATTACTAACACTCTCGCCAAGATGTCCCAGGTAAGCGCCCAGGTCCAACTATGTGATTTATGCGCATCTCTTACCTAGACAGAGGTCCCGCCTACCAGTGTTTTCACCATTCCGGTTAGTACACGTTTGTTTTGGAGTATTTGGGTCATTCCAAGTTGTTCGAAATAAGAATTTTAAAGTGGTAAATTCTAAATTCTTTAAAGGCGTTTAAATTCCTAATTACTTTGGAAACTTTAAAGGAAAAATCTTAAATGTATTTAAAATATCCTAACGTCTAGGAGTCTTTAATTATTTTTAAAGAGCTTTAAAATAAATTCTTAAGCATGTAATTTTTAGGAATATTATGGTAATTTCTAATCCATGAACATATTCTAAGGCAAAAGAGTTTTTAAGGCTTTCTAAAAGTCTTAATCATGCTACTAGGTCCATGTGCTCAACAACATTAGTAAACAATAACTAGTTTTTAGCATAAAGGTCTTTGAGAGGTATTTTTATATGCTAAAAAATAAGGTTTATGTACATATGATGATAAATGTTCAATTTGTGGCGTGCAATAATCATACAGATATGTTGCGCACATTTAGAAGTGGGAAATGCCTTCAAGGTATTTTGAAATTCTTTGTAGTTGGTAAATTGCTAAAATTAATAAGTAAGGAGGCTATTAAGCAACGATTCAATTTTTATAGAGACAAATGAGTTTTGATGTTGTTGGAACACCTTATGGAACATATATAGCATATTAGAAGGATTAAATTGAAAATAAAATGTTAATTATAAAAATTAAGCCTAAATCCCCAAAGTCTTATGAACTTGAAGGTTGCCTTTTTGATTCGGTCAACCCGCTCGAAAAGGGACAGCGGGCTTTCGTGGCCCTTGGTAAAAGGAAGGAGATGGTGGTGAAAACATACCCGAACGATGAAAAGAGAAGAAGAATTTGGACGGGCAAAGATAGGATCGTTGACTTTTGAATTCTTGAATCCTTGCACCAAATACGAAATTGGGAGCACCAATATGTTGAGCAAGGAGTGTAAGGAGCAGGTGTATGACTATTTATAGCCAAGAGGTCGTTTAGGGTTTCAATTTTAAAAAAGGAATTTCTTGGAGAAAAAGTCTAATATTTGAATTAATGAAGAAATCAATTAAAATCACTAATTGATTGAAGTTTTTGGATGAAAATGATTTGATTAGACGTGGGAAAAAGATATAATTAATTAGAGGTCATTTTTGGGTGTTAATAGAGTTGAAAGTTGCTAAAATTGTGAAAAAAAAACGCAGTTGTATTAAGCTGATTGAACTTTGGCTGTGATTTTGATGGATAAAAGAATTGAGCAACGGATTATGTCAACAAAAGGCAAGTTGGCCCAGTGGTTTGGGCTCTGGGTTTTGACAGGGAGGTCCCTGGTTTGAACCTCACTGCTTCAAACCTTTTTTTATTAAATTTTCCAGCACCATGTAAACATATATTTTTGCTACCCACACATTTTTAAATGTGTGACACATACTTGTAAAGTTGTAATATCATAAAATATTAAATTGGAACATGTGAAATAACCAAATACAATCTCGAGTTTGTCAAAATTACATAAATGACCCGAACTTTCATTATTTACCGTTTTAGCTTGAAGTTTTATACAACCACACTTTATGCTTCAATTGTGTGCTTAACTAGTATTGCCCATAATTTCCACACATATATAACATACTAAAGTCTTGGCTTAACTTAAAATAATTGAAAGCTCGCGATAATTTGAAATAATCAAAAGTTATATATATTGAAATCATTGAAATCATGAATAAAACGAAGTGGGCTTCTTTATTGAATAAATCCTTGAAATTACATTGAAATGAAATACGAAATGGGTACAATATAAATGGATAGACCATGGATGTTACATGAAAGTGCCATGCAGATACCTTTTTTATTAAATTTTCTAGCACCATGTAGACATCTATTTGCTACCCACACATTTTTAAATGTCTGACACATACTTGTAAAGTTGTAATATCATAACATAATAAATTGGAACATGTGAAATAACCAAATACAATCTCGAGTTTGTCGAAATTACATAAATGACCCAAACTTTCATTATTAACCGTTTTAGCCCGAACTTTCGTACAACCACACTTTATGTTTCAATTGTGTGCGTAACTAGTATTGCCCACAATTTCCACACATATATAGCATACTAAAGTCTTGGCTTAACTTAAAATAATTGAAAGCTCGCGATAATTTAAAATAATCAAAAGTTATATACATTGAAATCATGAATAAAATGAAGTGGGCTTGTTTATTGAATAAATCCTTGAAATTACAATGAAATGAAATACGAAACGGGTACAATATAAATGGATAGTCCATGGATGTTACATGAAAGTGCCACGCAAATACATTTGCTTATTTTTAAATCATTATAGCTATTAAGAACCAGTTTTAATGATACATAACACATCCATACACATGCACAAAGCATCTATACAGCTGGATTTAAGAAAGGTACCCAGATACACGCACATTAAGCATATGTACTGTTGGAGAAATTAATCTTGACCCGTTAAACCCCTGACCCGTTAAGCATATTAGAAGTATAGTTAGGACATTATGTAAATAAATAAATGTATGTCACAAATTGTATAGCCTATGATGAATATTAAGGTAGTTAATATCGGTGGGATAGGCGGTTATTTAACCAACCGAAGTGTCTTTTTATAGGGGCAGTTATTGCCGCCAAATTGGGGTATAAATACCCACTGGATGTTGATATTTAATGTAATGCAGTTCTCTGCATATTCCCTCTAATTTCTCTCTGTACGTAAACATACAAACACACACAACAATGAATGAAGAAGAATTTGACAAACAACAAATGTTCGATTACATTTACAACATGGTATCAGAGCTAGGTTTCGATTACATTTACAACATGGCATCAGAGCTATATTGCGGACCTATGGAAGAAGTACCAGCGAGAAGTGTCGAAGGCATGGAAGATCCCGTGGAAGGAAGTTCGCCGGCGAGGAGCGCCGGGAGTACGACAAACACATCAGAAAGTTTTATGTTTGTAGGGGATATTGCAGCGGGACGGGTGGAACCAGACCGCGTGAAGGGACTGGTGGAACCAGAGATTTGCGAGATTTCTGATAAAATCGAAGGCATGTCGATTAGAGGATCAGGAGTCATCGGCGAATCGGCAAAGTCCAAGGAAATATGCAGAAGTTTGAATGTACGAGAGAACATGTCAGACATGATGCACACACAAGAAATTAATTTGGATGTTGGAGTGTTGTATAACCGAGTACAGGGAACAACAATCTCAAGCGAAGAAGAAGACTTGATCGTTAATAATCTGAATGATCCGGCCAACATCCCAGATAAGTATCTTCCTCCCAAATTCTGGTTTAAACGAAATTATGCGAAAGAAAGGTTGTGTTCATACTGAAAAGAACCAGGCCACAATAAAGAATTATGTCGTCAAAGGATACAGGAATCGGAATTCATTCTGATGGGGACGGATAAACAAGGTAGGAATGATATTTGGTTGGTAAGTTTGATCAAGAAACATCTGTAACTGGGTCAGAAAGTTTGTTTATAAAACTGGAAAGGACACTCGGTATGGAGAAAAGAACAATAGAGGGAAAGAAGTTGTACATGAAAGGAATGGTGTAACAACTGTGAAAACTGTGATAAATCACGGGAAATTTTTTCCGTTTATGAACTGGACTCGGTAAGCCCAGTTAGGCCCAATAGGCCCATTAATGGATCTGTGGCACAACAAAAGCCCAATTTCTATAATAAATGTCTGGATAAATTATTAGAAGTATTCTAATTAGTCGTTATAATATTTGGGATATTTTAGAACAATAAAAGATGAGTTCGTGCAGAAACAATAACCGACACTTAACGCTCGTACATCACTGACAGTGACGGAAAGGTCACTGAGACATAACTAGAATATCTGGTATTGCCAGATATTTGATCATTGATGTTCTGACTGTTATAAATGATAACCATGGGAATCGATGCGAGAAAGGGTGAAATTGGTAAACCGTCTGACTATGCATTATTATCCGATATCGACCGTTTAATTGTTTGAGATGATTTTATGGAATTTGTGGGACTATAAATATTCAATAAGAATTACACTCATGAAAATATATTCGGTTCGCAAAACGGCAAAGAACGACACTCGCGTTGGATAAACAGTTTATACAACCGAATAATTATTAGATTGTAAATAATATGACATTTTAAACATTTTGAGAATGTTTACGAAGGTTTTATAATATTTCAGTATAATATTTCAGTAACATTTTGAGAATGTTTACGAAGGTTTTATAATGTAGCGACGATAAGGAGTTGGGTTTTGCTTTTATTTTTTTCAGCCTTTTTCTTGCTCCTTAAGTCCCGATTTGGGCATGCATGTGCAGATCCCAGATGTTTGATGGGGTTTGGATGATGGTTGTGGCGGCTCACGACTACAGAGGGCTGACCGGCGGCGGCCATGGCCTCCGGCCGCCGGAAATAGTTCCAGATGATGATGGTGAGGTGATGATTGGATAGATAACGGGTGTAGAGATGATTTGGGGTGTTTGGATGTGAGTTTTGTTATAAAATGAGTCAACTCGGTACCGAGTCAACCGAGTCGACTCGGTGATCGAATCTGGTCAACAATTATGACAGGTCAAACTGAAAAACTGGTGTCGTATTCTTGTTCGTTACGAAAAATCGTGTGGAATGGACTACTCATGGGTTGAATTCGAAATTGTACACGTTTTATGGTTAACCCGGGTCCGGGTTCGCGTACAGACTGGAAGGTATACCGAATACGTTATTTCATTGGTATGATAATGATAGTGTATATACCACAACGGTATTTGGACAAAAGCTATAAAAGCTTTGTAAAATTATTTAAACGTTCGGTTTGGATAAAAATATAAAAGTGAATAAAAATACACTATCGGATGAAATAGTCGAAGCGGACCATCGACATATTGTTGTTTATCAACGATCTACTGAAGGCTCGTTTGTATCGAGATAATATTTATCTAATGGACCATGAGAATTATTTAGCTAATCAGTCAACGTCCCGAGACACCTATTTGAATAAGATATAAATTTTTATAAAATTTTATAATTAACTAATGGTTTGACCTGGATTATTATAATTGATGAAAATGAGTATATTGAATATGTTTTGATGAAAAGCCTATGATTTGGAAATTAATCCACTCAAATGATTGTTATTGGTCAAACCGGTTAATTACGGATATCTATGATCATTGAATTGAACCGGACTTTGCATAAGTTCTGATAAATTAGGAATTGATAATTGGTTATCAAATTATGGTTAGGATTGTTGCGTCTATGACCAACTTGGAATTACGTGCCATCATGATTCCGTAACATTATTTGTTGTTCACCTGTGAGTCGTTAGCTTTTACCCTTATCTTTTAACTTAAATGTTTTTGAGGCTGCAATATGAACTTGTTCAATTGTCAACTGATTAAACTGTGCCGTAGATGTATGTGTTATATCTGAATTATGAACTGTGAAGTTTTTGACTGTTGTGATTTTCCCCTTGTGGGTTAGCTCGGGTCATTTAGGTAACTCCTATCTGATTGGATTACCACGAGGCATATATATAGTTCTAAGGCCATAGGATTAGCACTGGTTCACATATCATCTGGATTCTCTAACACTGGATTTAGGGAAAGATATGTTATATATGTTTGGAACATATAGGGGGACTCGGGTGCACGTGTATGAGTTTTGCTCCTGGTTGCTGGTTGACCTTAGACAGGGCTCTGTTTCATAATTTGGTACATGTTTTAAAACATTTAAATAATGGATGTGAGTCATTAGCTACGTCTCACCAACAAATTTGTGTTGTTGACATGTTTTAGTTCGTATTTGCAGGAAAGTAACTGGACTACAGGTGACGTGTTAAGGGAAGATAGGTGGGTTGTTGAGAAATAGTGTCATGGCTACCTTCTTTGAATTTGTATCGTTTCTTGATCAGTCTTAAAGTTATCTAGGACCCATTCTGTACAAAGTAACGTTGTTGTCTACTCTAAGAAGCATACCTATGGGACGTTACTTTATGTTTATGACGAGACTGACTGTCAGTTTTGTTATTATAGTGTGCGTTTATATTTGTGGTTTGGTTCATATGTTGCTTCCGCAAGATCTGATACAGGCAGCCAGTCCCACACCTCTCCCGCACCTGGCCCGGGTGCGGCAGGGGTGTGACAAATAGGCAATGTGGAAGTGACTTCCAGGGAGGATATGTTCATGATCGAGAACGTGTTATTCGCTCCATCATTTGAAAAGAATATATTAAGTGCCGAACAATTGTGTAATCAAGGATTTGAAGTCACTTTTGATGGAACAAAATGCTATTTGACAAGGGAAGTGGAAGACATTAGTAAAGGAACACCCTCCTTGATGAGTTCCGATGAAGGAAAAGAAAGGATTGAAGACTGTCACTTCGAGGCTTTGGATAATGAAATTGAGAAAAATATACGTGGGATTGAAGCAAGAAAAGTAAAGGAGATTTCCCCTTTTAAACCATGTGTAAGTAGTTTGAAAGAATGTATGGTCTTCATGGATTTGTTAAGGATCATGTGTCTTGGGGCAATTGAAGGAAAAAAAATCTAGAGAAGATTTCGAGCACGCGGTGAAATGGTTCAATAGGAAGTATTTGAAACAAAAGAAGCCGTTCCTTGCAATAATGAGTGAAAGGAAGGTAGATTTGTACAATCTCTTCATGATTATGCAAGCTTTCAGAGGATACGAAGAAACAAAAAAGAAAGGAGCATGGCCACACGTAGCATGCATGTTGGGATACAACGAAAAGATGGCTGGATGTGTAGACATTACATACTTGATTTATTTGGAATTAATGGAGTTCAAGTACAATGACTTCAAGAATAAGGAAAAGAAGGCAGAAAGAGGAGAATGTAACAGCAGTAAAGAAAGAGGGCTGAAACGGATGCATGATGAAGGCTGGAATGAGTGGAAACCAAAAAGGAAGAAGGTTCCTGCGCTTCGAGATTGGCCTGCGGGATGCGGACCAACGAAGTGAAGGAAGCAAGGCTGCACGGGTTCAAGGTTGGGGGATAGTACTGTTGGAGAAATTAATCTAGACCCGTTAAGCCCCTGACCCGTTAAGCATATTAGAAGCATAGTTAGGACATTATGTAAGTAAATAAATGTATGTCACAGATTGTATAGCCTATGGTGAATATTAAGGTAGTTAATATTGGTTGGATAGGCGGTTATTTAACCAACCGAAGTGTCGGTTATAGGGGCAGTTATTGCCGCCAAATTGGGGTATAAATACCCACTGGATGTTCACATTTAATGTAATGCAACTCTCTGCATATTCCCTCTAATTTCTCTCTATACGTAAACATAAGAACACACACAATTCTCACACAAAACAATGAATGAAGAAGAATTTGACGAACAACAAATGTTCGATTACATTTACAACATGTACAGATGACTTGAAGAGAGGTACACAGACAGGTGTCAGATGCTCAATGGTACACCGTGTATTGAATAGTAACAAATTAGAGTGAAACCAAGTGTTGGATTTTGTTATATACAAGATGTTGCGATCCGCGCTTCGTGGCGGATCAATCAGATGAACTTTTTGGGAAGCCCCAAATTGAGAAACTCATCAACAACTCATACAAAATTGCAATATTTATGAATACAGTGCATACATAAATAAGAATCAATATCACACTATGAATCATACATGTTGCACAAATCTGATGCTCAAGAATAGTTATTCCTATTGTAGGTAATAGATCCCCTTTAAGAAAGTGGGTTCTTACCTGAAAAACATTATGAGATATTCCATGTAAGGAATCATTCTACCATGAATATATAGTCAATTGAACCCAAACATTTCACACACATGAACCATCTTTGTGTCTCAAAGCAACAATAAAACATATATAATGGGAATTCCATATAAAGAAAACAAATGGAATGTTTTGCAGCACATACTATATTACCTCCTCATATTCATGTATATATATATATAAGAAAGAAATTCCATATACATGGTCTAAACAATAAAAAATGGAGTGTAGAATAAATAAATAATCATATTTACCTCCTCATATTCATGTTCTGCGGCCTCATTTTGTTTCTGAAACATAAATATAAAACAGATATGGATGATCATTAGAAAAGTAAAATAGATATGGATCATCTAATATAGGCAAACAAAACATGTTAGCACTGACCTTAACCAAGTACCAGCTTAACAGCAAGTTAACAGCCCTAAATCCATGTTAACAGGAGCCCAACAGCAGCTTCAATGAGAATTTCACTCGCAAGACCTGCATGTCATAAAGAAATAGGGTATTAACCACTAAAATCATCAACATAAGACCCAAAAATTAGCTTAAAAGACGACTCATAGTTAAAAACCCTGACCCGTTAAAATTATATAAGCATATTTTGGATGTTTTCTTACACATATAAGCACCATCTCACTGACCAAAAGTAATTAAAGAACAATCACACATAAGACAAAATAAATTACAATAGAGATTAAGAGTTCAATTCAATTCTTGAAGATTGAAGGTGCTATTTCATTAGTGTAGTAACTAATAGCTAAAATAACATGATTTATTATAACAAAATCTACATTTTCTTTGCAAAAAATATCCTATGTTGATCTCCAACAATTATCATATTTTTTTCGTATTCACTGTCACTTTCCCTTGTTCAAAACATAAGTTTTATTCTACAAATAAGAAAAGCACATGAATGGTTCATTAAATAAAAATGCACAAATTGCCATTGGTCGAGAGGAAAGAGGACATGAACGGAAGATGGCACACAACCATCAACCAAACCAAAGACATAAATAGATGATAACATTTCTGAGCCACGCATCATCACAAACACTCTCTATACATAGAAAAACATATTAAAATCACTTGTAAAAACTTTGTATAAGACTGCATGAAAAAGCAGGACCCCAAAAAGAAAACCAGACAACATGCTTTTATGAAAAACCAACAACAAAAATAGGCCCCTTTTGATTTGTATAAGGAAATAGGATGAAGCGAAGATGGCACAACCATCAACCAAATCAAAGGCCTAAATATATAATCAAATTTCCGACCCAAGCATCATGACAAACACTAAAATCATTTGCAATAAGTTTGCATTAAACTGCATGAAAAAGCAGAAGAAAAAAAAACAGAGAAACTGTTCTGATGAAAAAACAAAACCAAAAAATAAGCCCTTTTGATCTGTATAAGGAAAGAGGAATCAGATTTCTGACCCAAGCATGCTTTTATGAAAAACCAAAATAAAAAATAGGCCCCTTTTGATTTGTATAAGGCAACAGGAAATGAAGCCAAGATGGCGCACAACCATCAACCAAAACAAAGGCATAAATATATGATCAAATTTCTGACCCAAGCATCATCAAAAACACTAAAATCAGTTGCAATAAGTTTGTATAAAACTTTGATCTGTATAAGGAAAGAGGAATCAGAGATTTCTGAGCCAAGCATTTTCACAAACACTTTGTATGCATAGAAAAAAATAATGACAAACCCAGCATACCACTCACACCACAACAAAACAAATACGAGTCACTAAAATCATAGATAGATCATCACCTTAAATAATCGAGAACAAAGAGCAGCACCGACTTACAACACCTGCTACAGCCCCTAAAAAAACATTAGATCGTGAAGTTGAACAATCCAAGAATTGAAGAACAATAACAAAACCAAAAATGCTAATTTTAACACTAATCTATAGAACATAAGCATCCAGTGCATAAAGAACAACCTCAAATCTAAAATCTGACTCAGAATTTTAAAGAAAATAACCAAATTAAGCGTAGAAGAAGACAGCGCAGGAGAAGACATACCTTTTTTTCGTAAGAAGCAATACCCAAGAATTGAGGAAGAAACCGTGTATAAGAAGAGAAGAAATCAGACGAAAGGCGTGGAGGATGCGTGAATGAGCAATCAACCATACTCATCATACATGCCATGGTCCTGTCAAACAGTGAAGGGGCAGCGATAGTCAAAAAAGGAACCGGGAAAGAGGCATAGGGTGCCACGTCTTCAACCACCACTAATGTCTCTTCAAAAAGGACCAAGGCTGCTTCTCCTCTTGTACCAAAGAGCTTGAGCTCTTGTACCGGCTTTAAAAAAATAGGTGCTTCTCCTCTTCTACCAAACAGCTTCACTTATTGTACAATAGACATAGCTTCTACCACACCAAGTTGTACACTATTAGCGTTAGTAATATTATATGCCCATATAATATCAGACCAAGTTGTATAATGTTAGGGTTGTAAATACATGTATAAATATAAATGTTTAAGATGCTCAATGGTACACCGTGTATTGAACAGTAACATATTAGAGTGAAACCAAGTGTTGGACTTTGTTATATATGTATAAATATAATTGTATATAGATTTATGATTTACGCAATGGCTCAGATCAGTAACCAAGAGAAACAGCAAAGAAAAAACAGATACAAAAATTATTACCACGCCAAAGCACAACCCACAATTCCTATATACCCTCACTACTTAAATGATTATCATAAAATGACATATAGAATCATAAAGGAACAATCCAGAAATGAGAAATAAAAAAAAGGCCATCATCACGGCCAAGTTTCAATATCATGAATCGGAAAGGGTCAACTCAGAAAGGGAAAAAATAAAAAAAAAGGCTCAAATCACAAAATATCATCATAGCCAAGTTTCAAAATCATGATTAAACCAATTGTTCAGACTAGTAACAAAGAGTCGCTGACTCAAATAAAATTAAGATCATCAAAGAAAAGTTCCAGAGAACAAAGCATCTACAGAACAAATCTCTCTGTAACAACAGAGCATTACAAGCATACACTTAAAACTGAATAATTAGGAATGCTTATCCCACAAGGTACGCATAATGGGCTTGTACATAGACCATAATAATTTGTATCTCCAAAAAACTCGGATCTATAGTATGATAAAAGAATTGGTTGCGGATATTGAACACTTACCTCACCAAAATCCTTTAAAAGCCCAAGTCTACTAAAAAAACTTAGATCCATAGTGTTAGAGGGACAAAAAAAACTCAGATCCATAGTGTTAGGAGGCCAGTGGCTGCAAGTAGAATAGAAATCGCCTTGCCATTTATAAATCAAACACATAAAGACCATAATAGAAACACCATCACCAGAAAAATACAATGTAGGGTCGTGGTTAACTTCTTAACGTCACACAAGATTAACCAGGTGGAAACAAGTTAATCTTTGCTCTCACTCAAGTAATTTAATATTAACTCAGAGCTAAACAAGTATGTAAGAACACAAGTACTGAAGAAAACTTAGCACTACAATTGTATTAACTTGTCAACTATTAGTTTGTGATTAACAGTTACAAAACTAATAGCAAGACAATATTTGTAGTCTTTAATGGAAATCAAGGACAACCCTTGATTTTCCTAAAGGTCATCTTGACCGTTAATTACACAAAATACAGTATACGGTTACTACAACGTCATACATTAGATGAAAATGTCAACAAGACAGTTAAACGGCTTTTGTAGTGGTGGGGAACATGTTGTTTGTGATTTAGACTGTAAGAGTGCTTTTATCAGATCCGAGATAAGTACTAAAGAATAGTCAACTCTGAATCAACTCTCCTTCCGAGATAACTATAGTTCATCCTTATCAAGTACTTATCCGAGACATGTTCTTCTTCCGAGATAACTGCTTGCAATCTGAGACAACTTGATTATTCCGAGATAAGTGAATTCCTCCGAAACTTCTTGGTTTATCCAGAACAACTGATTCTCTCGGAACTTCTGCTTCCGACTTAACTTCCTCCGGATCAAGTTGTACTTAGTCATTGTCAGCCAAAATTTATCCAGGAGGAATATTTCCTTAAAATCTCCTCGTAAAATGATGCTACCAAAATTTTTTGTTGACTCAAAATGTATATACATGTATGTACAAATACCACTCACCAACACATAATCAATATTCCGCTTCAAGCTTGCCACAATCTCTCTATATGCAGCATCCACATATCAGAAATCAAAATTGAGTATTCATGGTGCTTTCCAATCATCCTTGTCTTGTAATGGATATATGCCTTGTGAAGGATCCATCAGCTCTGTACACATGGTATAGTCCTTCAGCATTATCATAATTCCAGTGAGTGGTGTCAACCCGCTGAGAACCCTTGACTCCTATTCGGGGCTATGGAGCGCGAACTTTCACTCACGAGCAGTGGGATATGGAAAATGGGAGGTGTTTTAGCCAGGTATCAATGGTCTCGGTTCTAGAATGATCAATAGCCTTCTCACCATACTTCGAAGTATGAGGCAGAAGTACTAAACCAAGCACAATATGTGTGGCTTCAATCCCCGTCGTTCGCCCATGAATAAATGGACCATTTGACGAAGACAGAAGATAAACCTAGAAAGATTTTTTTTGCAAGTCATCTCGAGGCTTCAGGCGTAGGTTGATCTCTTTGGTTGAGGCTTCAATTCATTTTAACACGTGGAAAAGGCTTACTCTACTAGTGGCTCAGCTTGGTCTCGCTCCCTTCAGGTACTATTCCTCCCCACTAAAAAAGAGCGATTGAGTTTCAATATATGTTGATTGGATTTGCACTTGAAACATCCATGTCTTCTGGCCTTTCATTGCCAATAATCATCTGTATCCTCAGATAAAGAACATTTTACTCGAAGCTCAGATTGGGCTTGTCCCTAGCTAGCAGGTAAATGTCTTTCAGCTCATCTTCGTTAAAGTTCAGAAGTGCTTCATCCATGGTAGCCATGATAGTCTCAATCTCATTTGTGATGAACATGTATTTCTTTGAGTCTATATCAAAATCCTATTGTACTATAGTTCTTCTGAAATCTTCATCTTCTTCTGATTCAGAGCTGGAGATGTGGACAACCTTCTTTCTATGGTCATTGTTTTTACTCTTTTTTTCCAGAGAATTTAGGCTTGTCAATTAACTCAGGTTCAGGCTTAGAGGTTCTAGATGTCTTGTGAGGTGGCGATGGTGGTGATTGAGGTGATATCGGGAGGTGGAATTGTTGGTGTTTGTTCTGTTAGTGGTGTAGGGTGGATAGGCTTCTTTGGTTGCATGGTTTGAGGTTCTGGTTAAGGTGGTTTGGGCTTTTTGGCCGTTGGCCTTTTGTGAGTGGTGGATCTGGGTGGATTTTTTCTCTATGATGGTGGAAGTGAGGATTGGGATTGAGGTAAAGAAGTTAAGAAGATGAAAGATGTGTACCTTCAAAAGCACCAGAAAGCCTAGGAACGCCTTGTGCATCAACCAAGTCTTGTTGTCTCCTTCTTTCTTTATGGTACATATTCCTGAGGGTTCACCAATAGTCTTAATGAAATAGATCCTCAACATCTTCTTCTCCTCTTCCTTAGTAAACTTTGTACTTTCCCTCTTCCCCCTCTTCTTTCTTTCTTCGTCCTCATCCTCTCTTATTTGCTTTTTGTTAGAGCAAGAATCTTTGTGTGGCCATTATTGTGCGAATAGATTTATTGTATAGAACTTAGGTTGAGTTTAGACTGCCAACGAACCATGCCAGGAACCATGGGTTCGCAGGCAACAAACCGTTGGCTTGTTATAGATTGGTTCTTTGGGCAGTAGCTAGCTATAAATAGCATTTGGCTAGTTGATTAACACATGTTTTGTTCATTTGGTTTTAGAGGTCTATGTGTGAGAGGAGAGGTCTGTCCAACCTCTCCTAGAGCTAAAAGATGTATACTTCTTCGGTTTGTAATCATTTCACACATATTAAATGACAAAATTTTGTCTCTATCTTGTTATTGGCTTGAACACGATCTGAAGCATGGTTTTACAGCCGGTATCAAACCGTTGGTTCTGTTTCAAGTCATTTTGGTTCGTTTTGAGATGTTAAATGAGAGTTAGGTACAAGTCTGTGACTTTCGATTGAGTTTGGTCACAATTGAGTCTTCATTTATCATCTATACACCTAACAGTAGTGATTGACTGAAGAAATTCGACAAAATTATGAATCTGTAGTGAATTTAGGAAATTTGAGTTTTGGTTCGTTGGTTGGTGGTCATGGTTCGTCCAACATATATTCATCCACCAAACCAACTTGTTCAATGATTGAACCAGGAAAATACATCCGTCGAACCAACATATGCAACGACCAAACCAATGGTTCGTTGATCAGATCATGGTTCGTGGCGGTTACTTCATGGTTCGTGGCAGATACTTAAACGAACCGATGGTTCGTTTATCAGATTTGGTTCGTTAGGCCTTCTAGTTCGCCAGTTGATCTTGGTTCGTTGGTTTGCTTGGTCCGTTGATAGGGTTGGTTCATTGATCAGATTGTAAAGAATTAATGAGTTATCGGGTTTACCCTTGATTTGATAGCTGTGGCTGATCAACACAAGTTTTATTCATTTGGTTTTAGAGGTATGTGTGTGAGAGGAGAGGTCTGTCCAACCTCTCCCAGAGCTTAATGATGTATACTTCTTCGGTTTGTAATCATTCCACACGTATTGAAAGACAAACTTCCGTCTCTATCTTATTATTGGCTTGAAAACGATCTGAACCATGGTTTTACACTTTTCAAGCTCCATTCTAGCATCAGCTTCCAGTACACTATCCATGAGATCACATAGTTTTTTAGTGGTTTTTGTCTTCAGATTCTCCATAGTAGCCCAGCCTTTCATCACTACAGCTTCTCTCCAAGTTTCAAGTAGTGCCAGGTTGTCTAGGGATGCTTTAAATGTTATCTTTCTTTTCTCTTCTTCAAGCCTGGCTTCTATCTTCTTTATCAGCTTTCCTTGCCTTACAACTGTAGCCTTATCAAGCTTTTCAATTGCCTCATTTTCTGATATACTCATTGCCTCACTGAATAGATCTTTAATCAAGTTATCACCCTTGTAGATATTATCCAGGTCTTTGGCCATAGCTTCATCATCAGTCAACTGCTTTGCTTCCGTGGATGCCTCATCAGCCAATTTATGGGAAATCATTAACCTTTCACTTTCAGAGAGAGTGGAACCAGCAGACAGCTCAATCAGTGGAGCTATTCTAGGAATAACATCTCCAACTGTGTAGAAATCAGTGGCCTCTTCTCTGTTCCTTTTCTCTCTTCTTCTCACCTCAACAACCAACTCATGGTCCTTCTGCCTTTTCCTACTTGGATCCCCTCCATATTGATTATTTCTCAAGTAAAAGATTATTATTGAGCATTCCTCAGCTCTTTTGTGGCAAACAGGCTTGAACATAGAAGGATCTACTGCATCTCTCTCCAAGTCTTCAACTACATAATCAGGCAGCTTACCATTTCCTTTCCCTTGAGAAAAGAGATCTCCTTCAGGTGAGATTAGGTATTGCTCATGGACCCTTGAGCTGAAGAAATGCAGTTTGAATGTCTTGGGCAGCTGTCTCCTCATGAGTTGCCCTTGAATAGGTATGTACCTAGCAATCATGTTCCATACAATGTCCTCAGGTTCCATGGGAAGTAATATACTATAGTCTTTGGCAACTGAGTAGTATGGTTCGTATGCCTTCAGGTAACCATTGCCATCCTCTTCATCTTTAATTACCTTCTGTTCAACAACCTTTTTAATCTCATTGAAACCTTCCAGTGCAATAAAAAGGGTGATTGGTAGCTTGATTGATGTAGTCAACCAGTTAAACTTAAGAAACTTCTTCACCATCCTGTTGCTTAGCATAGCATGCACCTCAGCAGCATTTCATAAACCATCCATCGTGTACACCTCACTAATTGGCTCAGAAAACTGTTGTTCAACCAAGTTAGGAGTGACAACCATTGTTAATGAGTCATCTGGATGAACTGCATCCGAGAAAACTTGTTGTTCTGGGAGAATAATATTTTTCGAGATCCAAGACAACTTTCTTCGGATCACCCACCAGTTCCGAAACAACTGGTTCTTCTGGATCACTTACTCTACTTCTTACGGAGTCACCACATCAGCATTAAAATTAACCAACATCTGATCTATTTATGCATCTGCCACATCATCTTTCAAAACATATTCAACTTCACCAATTTTCTTTTCAACTCCTTCAAATACTTTTTCAACTCCTAAAATTTCCTCAACATTTACACCTGCTTCACCAGTTATGACAGCAGTGTTCACCAAATATTATCTTCTTCAACATCAACTACAACTGTCTCTACTTCCTTCTCAACTACCTCCCTCTGCCCCTGCTGTGCTACCTGCTTTCATTTCTAAGGCGATGAATACCCTTTCAATCACCTTGTGTCACCAATCATCATCCGTTAACTAAAATTTATAACACTCTAACAATTAAGAATTCAAAATCTGTAATATCTCATGCCTTGATCATCTTTCAAAAGCTTCTTCTTCGTCCAACTTCATAATATATACATTAAAGGATCCCTTCTCACATTCTGCAAAAACGACCACAACAATCATACACAGTAAAGTCCTATATATACTAATAGTACATAGCAGTACTATTAGTAGGTCTGGGAGGTGAGATATAGGCAAACCATATCTCTACCAAAAAAAAAGATAGACATGTTGTTTCCATGGAGACTCCCAACTCCGAACTACAAGTGAACGCGACATCGAAAGCCGGAAAGAAAGAAAAGAAAAAAATAAAAACCGCAACGCAAGGCAAAACACAATACCAATAAAAATAAAAAAAATACAGAAAAATAATACTAATAATAAAGATATAATATAATTAATTAATTAATTAAAAATAATAAAAAATTTAATTATAATAATAACAATCTAAAATAATAATTATTATTATAAGAATAATAATAATAAAATAAAAAATAATAGTATAATAAATTAAATAAATAAGTAAGTGAATTATAGAAGATTAAATAACAATTAGATGTAGCCATCGCCTGTTGTCACGGGGATACCGCGAATACAAAACACATTTGAATTGCTACAACACTACGTAAAGAAGACGAACATAAAAGAAGGTG
>JBCNJP010000018.1:4369385-4424339 GCA_039602395.1 Deinandra increscens subsp. villosa | reverse complement strand
AAAATCCAAGCAAACGACCAGAGAAATCAAAATCCTAGCATAACTATCGTCCTATTCGAACCTCCACTAAAACCCTAAAAGGAAACTGAGAGAGAAGAAACTAACCTGCGTAACGACGATTATTCAGCCAAATTTCATTGACACAAACCGGAACAAATTGGAACCAAAACATACACAAAGTGAAAGAAATTGGAACCAAAAATCTGCAAATCTTCTAACTGAGAGAAAAGATGAAGAAATTAGAACTCATATGTGCAAACGATTGAGTGGATGTGAGGATTGAATCGCATCCAATGGTGATTATAAGGGCAGTATGGCCATGCGGCTACAGTGGCAATCGTCATGTGCATCGTACATTAATCTTGTTCAAGTTTTGTCGGCATTAATTGGATTGATTGCGTGTGAAGAATGTTGCGAGAATTGTCAGTAAAATTGAAAAGAAGAGGGCTAAAAGTCAAAATAAATAAAATGGTTGTAAACTCAAAGGAAGGCTTGGAGCCAAAGAGTTGTAAACTGAGCTAATAAGTTTGTACATTACATAAGTGATGGAGCTTTAAAGACTTGTTCCCTATGTTAAAAAAATGGTACTATAAGTTGTATTATGTATATATAGTAGAATTAGCCTACTTTTGCTGCTTTACTCATATTAAATAATGATATGATATTTAATAATAATTATTATATTCACTTTCCTATTAAATATAGATATCAAATAATAATGATATTAACTAAATGAAAATATAAAGTTTCTTTTTGAACGACAATTTAACTCAGCGGTGTATCAGGACTATTTACCTTGAATCTACCTACTGGTTCGAGTTTGAACCTCATAACGAGGGAACCCTCTTTTGTGTCTAGAGATTAATTAAGCACAAGACCGAATCTTTCATTGTCCATCAATTTCTCACAAAGTGGTGTGAATGAGACCAGAACCCGAGTCTCTTCAACCACAAGGTAGGAGTTTAACCACTACATTAACTTTGTTTAATTTAATATAAAGTCTAAAGTTAATTATAAATACTTATAATTTCTAACGTTTCAGTTCAAAAAATAAATCTATTTTATGGTTCATGATTATATCATATACTATTTTTACATTTTAATCAATTATTAATTTAGACAACTAGGTCAATTAATTATCCATTTGAATTTTTATATGTAAATTTTTAAATTCAAAATTTTATTTATTAGATAATAAAATTGTTCGGTCATATATTTATGAAGTCTATAAATTGTAAATAATTTTGTAGTCAGATAAGATCCAATAACAAAACATTCAATTATATACTTTTATATTTTTTAAAAATCCCATAGTGATATTTTAATACAATTATATCCAAAAGTATTCGGGTAATTTATTTTATTTTATTCACATTTTGATTCATTAATTAACTAGTTATATCAACCCGTTATTACACCAGATGTTGAAAAAATGATATAACTAATAACTTTGTATATAGTAATTATTATATTTTTAAGCATAAAAGTTTAAACGTCAACGTATAAGAAATAATGAATATTTAAAATTATAAATAACAAATAATGAAGATTTAATAGTTAAATATTATATTTTAAGATAAGATATAATTGAAATTTTAGTATAATTTATTAAGTTTTTAAAAATTATTAGATTAAGAATATTAGAGAGAGAGAGGAAATATAATGAAAGTAAATGTGAAGATGCCATATGGCATTTGACGAATTTGTTTTATTAGTATAGATATTAATGCGATTTCAGACTCGTCTTGTAGAAGTTTTTTATTCTTTCTTTTTTCAACTTCCTATTTATCCTCTAACAGTTTTTTGTTGTTGTATTTTTTTTTTTAATTTTTTGTATTTATCTTTTAAGTGAGTTTATTTCATGACTTGTTTTAGCTGTTTGTATATGTTTTGTGGATGTGACAACTTCAACCCATTTTCTTATAAATAGGTTAATTTGGTTCATGGTTTTATCTTTAACAAGTTAAAGAGTTAAAAATTAAATGAAAGTAATCTAAAATGGAAAGTCATATAGAATGAAAGTCGTCCTGATTAATCCATACAAAAAATATATTGAGAATACTTTATTATAACTAGAATAATATAATTTTTTAGTCATACTTGATGTTAAGGAATACTTGATCTATAGACAATAAGTAACCGGTTATGTCATGTGTTACAATTCTATGAGCCTAAAATTTTTATAACCGTTTCAAATTTTTAATAAGAAAATAATTGTATATAGAACTATTAATTAATTATTTTTATTTTTCAATCCCGTATATCATACGGGTTTTAAAACTAGTTATAAAGTAAACCAAATATAATTAGAAAATTCATTTCTCACCGACGTTCCTCTTCAACGTTCCATTGGAAATGAAACCACGAGCTTCTGGCAAGAACGTTTTCTCGTGGACGGATATACAAGCAATCGCAAAGAGTTACTGCCTCTCCTATTTGCTTTTCTCCATACACCTTCAATTCTCACAAACGTTCCTCTTCAATGTTCCACCAACAACGAAACCACCGGCTTCCGGCAAGAAAGCTTTCTGGTGGACAGTTCTATAAAGAATCAGTAAGGTCATCCTATATTTTTCTCGATTTGTACTCCATCTCTTGTGTATTCGCAGGTTCATTAACGGGAATTGAAGTGTACGGAAAATTAAAGTCAACGAGAAATTGGAAACAAGTATAATAGCCACGGTACAACAGTCGTCAATCATGTGAACACCCAGTACGACAGCCACACGCGCCGCCCACCCGCGTCAAGAAGTCAGTCATCCACCGCAAGTGCCCAGGTTCCCCTCTCATTGTGATAACTGGTAATTTCCAAGTTAACTTCGTTAATAACTTTCGTTATCTTAGTTAACTTGAATAGTTAACGTTACAGGTCATGTTAATGTCATGTATGTGACAACACGACGTTTCAGGTGATTCCTGGATAAACTAAACTTACGTTATTACGAACATTTTTATGAACATCCATGCACACATTGCATTAAATTCATAATTATGGTTTCTGCGCGACACTCACTACACGAGGATTGCACTTGAGTCAAGACATCAGTGGGTTAACCTAACAAACATGATCAATATGCAAGATCTATGATTTCATGTGAATTTGATATTTTAAGATTTTTATGTGACGTTATTTCTTGTAAAACGTTTATGTTTTTATGTGACGTATTATATATATAGAATCGTTGCGTGAGTTCACGTAAACAATTTCATGATTTTATGTGATATATATATATATATATATACATATATATATATATATATATATATATATAATATATATATATATATATATATAGGGTTAGGTTCAAATGAGAACTTTTTTATTTGAGAACTTTTGAGAATCAAATCTCAACCACTAATTTCAGGTGGGGACCACTATAAATAATGGAGGGTTTTCCATATATATAAACTGGTGGCTTAGAATGGTTCTCAAAAGTTCTCAAACCCAATTGGTTTTTAAATGATCCTCTCCATATATATATATATATATATATATATATATATATATATATATATATATATATATATATAGGGGAAGGATTCTATGAAAACCCTTTATTTTGTGAAAACCACTTTAAAACCTACATAACTTCTTTATACGTTAATGTTTATTCATGAAATTTGCGCCAAATGTCTTAGAATTACGTTATCTATAACTCTGGAAAACAATATTTAAAAAAAACGTAAAAAAAAACGTTTTTTTTTTTCCGTTTTTGGTACACATGTGTACCATCATCACTACTACTACACAAAAACGAATTATAAAGTATAAAAACACTCCTTATGTTAAAAATATATTAAAAACATACTAAAAACAATAAAACATTTATGTTACGAATAATAATTAAACATAGTACACATGTGTAGCAATACTTAAAAAATCATAAAATGTTATTTTTTTCTTTAGATATAAAGATAATAAAACTATAATAATTAGGGTGCAATTTTCTTATAAAACTATTAGTAACTCATATTAAATTTTGAGTTTTTTTATTGTGGTACACATGTGTACCAAAAACGGAAAAAAAAATAAAAAAATAATAAAAAAACGTTTTTTTTTTGTTTTTGGTTTTTATAGAATTAAAGATAACGTAATTCTAAGACTTTTGGCGCAAATTTCATGAAAAAACATTAACGTATGAAAAAGTTATAAAGGTTTTAAAGTGGTTTTCACGTTTTCACAAAATAAATGGGATTTCACACGATCCTAATCCTATATATATATATATATATATATATATATATATATATATATATATATATATATTGAAAAGTTCATTGTAAACACCCCCATAAGTGTAGACAGGTAGACACCTTTTTTAACCATTAGATCTCTTGATCTAATGGTTATGATTAATTTCTTTTTTCTTTTTTTTCCTTTTTCTCATGGTTCAAAAAATTTCACATGTGAAATAAGGTGTCTACCTGTATACACTTATGGGGGTGTCTACAATGAACCTCACCCTATATATATATATATATATATATATATATATATATATATATATATATATATATATATATATTATGGGTGTTTATAAATCCGGAAAACCGACCCAACCCGCTTAAACTGGAAAAAAAATACGGTTCGGGTTACTATTTTTTCAAATGGGCTGGGTCACGGGTTAGATTTTAAAACCCGGGGCTAATGGTCCGGGTCATGGGTTTCGTGTGTCCAGGTCAACCCGGACCAGCCCGTTAATTTAGTAATTAAATATTTAATAATAATATTATTCAATCGTCATTTATCCCTCATTCATCCTAGGTATATAGATTTCAATCGTCCCTCAACTTTTCACGATGGATTTTCCGATGGGTCGGTCATGACAAGTGTATACAGATTTTAATCTTTCATTAGTTCATCGTAGTTCAGTTCTTCATTAATAAGCGTAGTTCAGTTCATCATGTATTAGTACATGATAAGTGTATATAGGTTTGGCCATCTGTTTCAATCTTTCATCAGTTCATCTGTTTTAACTTTGAAAGATGATGATAACGACTGCTACTAGTTCAATACTAGGAGCTTACTTACTAATTGTATACCCTACGTCCTATAAAAATAAATGGTGTTTCGTAGTGTGGATATTTTATAAAAATTGTGTTCGGTTAAATGTGGTTAAGTGTTTAAACCTCAAGGGAACAATTCCGTAATTTCCCAAAACTTGACTGTTTTTATTAAACTTGGGGGGACCAACCTTGTAGTTTCTTAAACTTCCTTTCTATTGAAACTAAATCTGGAGGGACTACTTCTACCATTACCGAAACCCGAATTTCTGTAGTATAAATCTTGGAAGGATTGGTCTTTCCATTTTCTATAAGTTGATTTAGAGCCTCATTGTAACCATCAAACTGATGACCGTCCATCTCTGGTACCTGCCCCTCCAACCTTGATGTTTCAGCCATCGGTCTGGGTGTTACATGCGTCCAACTCCTTTAGTTCTGGACAACAAGGGTCAATGATGGCTTCTTTAGGTTGCTCATTAGAGATTACTTCCTTGTCTATGGTTTGTTCCTCCTCACTTCACAGTCTTTTGAAGTAATCCTCTGCAACATTTATATGAGCTTGCATTCTTTCTGTAGTTTCTTCGAGGTCTCCTTTTGGACGAAAGTAAGGTGTTACTTATGTATATGGCGTGCATTCATTATATTAATGGCTTATGCCTCCATAGTTTTTTTTTCAGCACACCATTTACAGAAAAAAGGAAAAACCATGTATGCAAGAAGTAGAAGGTGAAATGTGGGTTCTTCTTCCTCAACCGACATCTAGTGTTTTCTTGCTAATTGGCACATTCTGGCTCATAATATTCATTGTTACGGCAATAGGTACTATCTTGCTCCGGTTGTGAAGATGAACATGGAAAATTGTCTGGATTTTCCTTTGGTGGGTTATCATCCACTCGCAAGAACGTAGGCGTTCGTGATAATATGTAATAGTCCCTGGAGTAATGAAGACCACCGCAGATTCTACACCACACAGATTGAGGCCAATCATTGTTATAACCGAAATATTCCTTCGGATATTCATCCATCCTTGAAATATTTCTCACAGACAATTATAGAGGTCTAATGAATGTAAAACTGAAAAATAAATAAAAATAAAATAAAAAGTTAAGCCGCTAACTCGAAATTTTCTCAAAATCCTCGTTTGTGTCCCCGAAAATGACGCCAAAAGCTTGGTACGTTACGCGGTGTGTATGAAAATATATCACAATTATGGGTCAGTTTCAACACCACTATTGAATTTAAACTTTAAATATATAAAACACGATGATAAGCAATCACAATACACCACATACAGGGGCAAGTGCACCCATCGCGGTGTAGTATAACGAAAGTAAGATACCAAGGTCGTCCTAGGACACAATATATGGAAATGAGGGTTCCTGATACTTCGTCTTTGTTAACATCTAACCAGATCTTACTTTAAGGTTTAAAATAGAAATAAATTAAGAAAAGAAAAATAAAATAAAGATAAAATATAATTTAAGCGTAGACAATCAAAGAAAATATCACTTGGGAGGACTTGCCAGTTGTAGAGTTAGTAATTTGTTTATTTATAAACTTTTTGAAGATTGTTACTAACAGACGAAGGGACCGCCTATCAGCCTCAAATCCCATCTTAGTTTCCTCCCGTTAATCATCCATTTGGTATAAATCCCAGAAGTAATTGTGTGTTGGTAACAAATATAGTGTGCGTGAATGTCATTTAGTTGTAGGGCCTTATGGTCAAAGTACCGTTACACTCGAATACGTTGTCATGAACCAGTAGGGGAAGAACCCACGCATCGGATTAATTTATTGTGAAAATATCTTTAAAAGGGACTAATAATTGTTTCCTCCATGCATCGCTCACGAGCATACATGGGCAGTCGTAATCAAAGCCAAGTTCACCAATGCATTCACCACCGGATCTACGTGGTGACAAAATATTACCAACCCTTTATCCCAACCATTACCTTCAGACCGCACATGCGTGAAAGCTGAATTTGTTTACATAGACATAAAACACTCAAATGTTTGCTTTGCATGGGGTGCGATTCACCAAAAAGATCATTCATCGTCCCCCAGTCGGTTGTCACAGCTCCGAATTATGAGTTTTTGACTTCTCAAATGGTTTGCAATACACAAGATACATTTGTTCAAAAATGTGACAATAAAATTTCAATATAAAGATTTTTCATAAAGTCATTCGTACATACCTTAAGGTGAACTTATAAACTCATTTTACCAACCAGCAAAAGGTTTGTTTGCCCCCAAGTGAGTGTAAGAGTTTAGCCAAGCATGGCCATAAAGATTTGCGTAAAAGAAAATGAGTAGTTCATAGACAAACTTTAAACAAGATCTTATTATGTTAATGTTTCTTACAAACTTGATGCTGAATGCTTAAAAGCACTGAAACCAAGTGGCTCAAAAGGAAACGCAAAAATCTAATCTAAAAAGAATGGAAAGGCTATCTTCACGGCATGAGCCATGGTTGGTCAGGGGCACAGACCGTGCTTGGCATGCTATCTTCAGAAAATGTTCTGTCAGAGGGAACGGGCTTTGCGGTATCAGGAGCACGGATCATGCTTGTCAATAGTCAGAGACAAGGGGCGTGCTGGGTCAGTGACACGGGCCTTGTTGTGCCAGTTGCATAAGCTAACTTCCAGAAGCTTGTTGAGGTGTGACACAGGTCGTGCTTAAGGTTAGGCACAGGTCGTGTTTAGGGTCATTTTTCACAGTTTCTTCATTTTTCTTCATATTTTTCTATATTTTCAGCTCCTTTTGTGATTTTGGTCTGGATTACACTACAAACTAAAAAGAAGGCAATATATTACTGTTTTGGTTATTAGTTGGTCAGAAATAATCGAAATGTGGAGAATACTTAATATAAAAACATGTATAATTTGATGTATATCGAGGATTGTTTGTGCAAAACGATGGGGGCATTGATAGTGATGTGGCCCACCGCATTATAGTGAGTTGGTGTAGATGGCTTGCGGCCACAAGTGTATTATTCAACAAAAGGTTTCCTATTAGGCTAAAAGGAAAAAATATATAAGGTTGCCATTAGACCGATAATGCTTAATGGCTGTGAATGGTGGGCCCTCAAAAAGACACATGTGCATAAACTAGAGATGGCTGAGATGCAGATGTTAAACTGGGTGAGTGGTCACACTGAGTTGGATAGAAATAAAAATTAGGTATTTCGGGAAATATTTGCGGTGGAGAATATCTCATAGAAGATACAAGAGGGAAGATTGAAATGGTTTGGGTATGTGAAGAGGAGCAGTTGACCGCACTAGTTCGTTCGGTTGATACCATCATCGTCGAGGGAAGGAGAGACAGAGGTAGACCTAAACTGACGTGAGATGAGTGTATTATGGTGGACTTGCTAGACTTGCATCTATATGAGAATATGATCGAGGATAGGACACAATGGAGACGTAGGATTAAGGTGAAAGACTTCTAGAAGAGTTTGGAGGGTTCTTCTTTATTTATTCTTAATTATTATCATTATAATTATTATTATAATTATTCACTATATATAATTTCAAACACATGATAAATAATATTATTTAATTAAGAGGAGAATAAAAGACAATATAATATTAGAGAAGGTAATATCATATTGGTTTGTAATTTAACTAGGTTTTCTTTTTCTTTTTTCTTTTCTTTCAAAACTTTATTATTTATCATTTTACCAGTATTAATTTGATAAGTGGTTAGTGTTTTGTTGGTGGTGTAATAAAGTTTTTTCTTTGTAAGTTAAATGGTTTTACTATTTTCGTCTTATTTACGTAGAGTTAGATCAATTAAACTATTTTGTATGCATGTGTTATCCCCGCGGCAACGCACGAGTAGCGAAATCCACAAAACAAAATGTAAATAAACATAGTTAATTTAGAACATATGTATAGAATTATAAACTATAGTTGCTGCTTCCCTATAGCAGTTAGTTCTTAACATATGACCACCTTTTGTACATGCAACATCATATTTATATATATATATATATATATATATATATATATATATAGGGAGAGGATCATTTGAGAACCAATTGGGTTTGAGAACTAAAAAGAACTAATTTAAGCCACAAGTTTATTTACATGTATCCCCACCCATGAATTGTAGTGGTCCCCCTGAAATGTGTGGTTGAGATTTAGTTCTCAAAAGTTCTCAAAACAAAAAGTTCTCATTTGAACCTAACCCTATATATATATATATATAGGGTTAGGTTCAAATGAGAACTTTTTGTTTTGAGAACTTTTGAGAACTAAATCTCCATCACTAATTTCAGTTGGGGACCACTACAATTCATGGGAGGGGGTATATGTAAATAAAACTAGTGGCTTAAAATGGTTCTTAAAAGTTCTCTCAACCAATTAGTTCTCAAATGATCCTCTCCCTATATATATATATATATATATATATAGAGGGCGGTTCCTGTGCGGCAATGTGTTTTCCCTAAGTCCGGTGCGGCAGGGGGTAGATAAGTAAATATCCAGATTCCTCCCCCATTTGTATGTTTAGTAATTATTTCATTTCCCCCACAAATTTTAAACGGCCATAACTTTTTTATACGACATTATTTTCAAAAACGAATTTCACCATAATTCTAGTCGTGATTTTATCTTTAATTTGAGACTAGGTTTGCTCGATTTGAAGAAACTTTTTTTTTTTGACGTTTTTCCGGGTTTTTTCCAGGTTTTTTCCAGGTTTTTTTTTTTTTTTTTTTTTTTTGAGTAGTACTAGGTGCGATTTAGGCCCCTAAAAATTTTCAGATTTTAATTCGAAGCGTAGATATCTTTTTTTTAATTTTTTTTTAAAACATTGACAGTGTACACCAGCAAAGACCAGCACAACAGCACAAATCCACCAGCACAGCCAGCACAGACCAGCACAAGAGCACAATTCCACCAGCACAGCCAGCATAGACCAGCATAGACCAGCATGACCAGCACAACACTGACCCAGCACTGACCAGCATAGACCAACACAGTGTGCAAAAAAAGAACTAAAAAATTAAAAAAAAATGCCTACACTTCGAATTAAGGTCTGAAAATTTGCAGGGTCATAAATCGCTACTAGGAGATTCAAAAAAAAAAAAAAAAAAAGTTCTAAAAAACGTCGTAAAAAACGTGATTTTTTTTTTCTCCAAATCGAACAAACCTAGTCTCAAATTAAAGATAAAATCACGACTAGAATTATGGTGAAATTCGTTTTCGAAAATAATGTCGTATGAAAAAGTTATGGTCGTTTAAAAATTGGGGGGAACTTGAATAAATATGTTTTTCCACATTTACCCTTCCAGCTTTAAGATTCCCTCCACTCCTTCTCTCTCATCTCCTTCAATCTTATCCATCCATCCACTTGATCTAAAGGCCTAGAATGTGCCGCACTGGACTTAGGGAAAACCAAGTGTCGCATTTGATCCGAACTCATATATATATATATATATATATATATATATATATATATATATATATATATATATATACAAAACACAACTCCATTGTATAAATTTTAAAGCTTGATGTACAATTCCTATTGCTTATGATACATACTCATAACTTTTTGGGTACAAGACTTTATTGCATGTTGTAGCACAAATTTATTGCATGTTGTAACACAAATGAAAATCCAGTTTATCAAGCAGTCAGTACAAGTAGTAGGTTGCACCTTTACACGTGTTCTCTCCTTTCAAGATATGGAGCAGGTCGATTTCATTTCAAGTTTTCAACTTGTACCTGGAAACCATACTTTACGGACTCACAACCATATATGCAGCAACCCTTGAATAGTTTGCACAGTTGAATCTACATTGACGATGCCACTGTAGCGGCGTTCGATAGCCCTGCTTTGCATCACTCCTCTTCTTCTTTTGTTTCGTTTAATATGTGGTTTGCCTCGATTATTTTGTGGTAGGGTTCTGATTTTTTCCTCCACCGTCTGTAATCAAAATTATTTCTATGTAGGTCTGTTTCATCTGGTTAGGAGGTGGGCTGCCGGATTCCTTTATTCGATAAGAGGTGATGTTGTTCAGTCGAAGAGAGCGTAAACCCTAGCGTCCGTACACAGTTCTTCAGTCGTATCAAGAGTTTCCACATGTATGTATTTCTCACACTTTTATCTTCAGTTGCTGCTCACCAAGGTTCTAAACTCTTATCTTTTATATGCTACCAATGAATTTATTGATTTTTTTGCCTCTCTGTTAACGAAAATGCAACAGAGGTAGGGTATCAATAATAAGTACATTGATTCAAAGCTCAATTTTTGCGGTGGCAGGGGTCCTCATGCGGAGTAATAGGCGCTTCATCATTCCAAGTGGACTTTTCAGCAATGGACTAATGGGTCGAGTAGCATTGCCAGTTCAAAATGACATGATTGATTAATAGGTTTATCAGTTGTGATTATTCAATAATCATACATAAATGCACAATTTACTCATATATTGTAAATTAGGTTAGAAACATCTCAAATTGGGGAAATTTTGTTCCAGTTAATTTGATCAAACATTATTTTCGAGGCATAATAACACATGTATAACTAAAAAAAGTTATAGGTTGTATTACAAGATAGACATAGATGAAGCAAATGCCATATCTGTTGTCAAAATAATCAGGTTTATAGCTTTTGTAGACTATTTATACAAAGATAGTATATTGGAAAATTCGTTACTATGTGTATAATATTTATATTTTTATTTCATTGTTCACATATGTATGGTAACTTGATAAGGTCTCTTTTTTAGTGTCTGTACAACCTCTATTGAATCATAAACCCTACCATGTTAATGAAGATAATGATATATGGTTGAAGTTTGAAGTGTTAGATAGGCCATATGGAGACTGCATGCATATGATATTTATCTCATTGTTTTTGCCTTCATTAAACACACATTACACATATACATATTTGTGGCAGATACATTTTCCATCATTCCATGACATATTCATTGTTGACTATTGTAGTTCAGAATATCGGCTTACTCTGCAATAGATAAACATGGCAACCAAGTTACCAAAGAAAAAAAAATTCTTCAACTGGTGCTATGATTTAGACAGGGTAGAAACAAGAGTAGAAAAGTTTTGGATGTTAAATGGTCCAAACTTCATCATGAAAGTGAAGATTATCGATTTGCTGAGATGTATCTCCAAAAATAAAAGGTGTATATCTTGAATCATGTGTGAAGGTTAATATTAGCAGCAAAAGAAAGAACATGTTTGAGTTCACTAGGTTTAAGGATACACTGAATAGTTGTAAAAACATTTTGTAAACCAAAATGACTACAAACATTTCAATGGAGATAATATTTGTAAAAGGGATTTGATTAGCTGACCCATCTTCTTTTTTGGATTTGTGTATATATTCTGAGTTGTTAAGTTTATAGTTTGATGACAGTTCTATGTAAAAAAAGTTTATAGAAAGTGTTGTGTGGGCTTTATTTTGTCTGTGTTAGTAATAGTTACACTGTTATATGGCATATTTTGTTTCGTTAATATAATTTTTGCGTTAGCTCTATATGTTAGTCATTACGGAAGGCCGTTGATTGTGATATCAGTTTGATGCCTCTACGCTTCGAGATAGATATGAACTGGTTTATGCTAAATTGATCTGAATTATTCCATATTGTTGTTGTTTGAAATCTGGTCTACGATATCTAATTGATCATTTATAAGTTCTATATTTTACTTCTTTATTGTTGTTATATTGCAGGTCTTTATGGGTTTTTTCTCCAGTTGTACTGTATGCTGGTATGTATGTCCATTTCTTGACTATATATATATTTTTTAATTTTTTATTTTTTGGAAAAGCTTGCCTCTTTATTAGTTACATTTGAGGTTCTTTTTAATTAGGTCGTGGTCCCTCTGTTTGTTCTTTATACGAACCTTATACAACCCTTATTATTAGGATTGAACAATTCCATGAAACTATGACTTCAAGCAGCTTTATGATCACAGTTAATCAAATCTCATGTGTTTTTTGTTAATTCTCCATACCATAACCTCAAGTCACGTACAGTCGAGACCGGCACAATAAATCGGCAATATAAATAGTTATGCAACATGTAAAAACACCGCCGCAAAGCGTGGGTGATCCAACTACCATATATCAATTGAAACAAACATACTCAGCTCTATTCACGAAACGAGTTATTGAAGGTTGTTAAATTATGTACATTCACAAGACGGCTTTCAACCGGGCATTTCGTCTCATCGATTTACCAACCGAGTTTCTTAAAGGGTCCGGTGCCGCCGTGAAGCGCGGGTCGCCCAACTTGTATATATATAGGGTGAGGTTCATTGTAGACACTTTCGCATGTGAAATAGCTCTTTTTCACATGTGAAAGTTTCTAATTAATGAGAAAAAAGAAAAAAAGAAAAAAGAAAATTAATCACAACCATTAGATCAAGAGATCTAATGGTGAATAAGGGTGTCTACCTGTCTACACTTATGGGGGTGTCTACAATGAACTTTTCACTATATATAAACAATAGCAGGTTTGGTAGACATCACATATTGTTATTGATCATAACACACGACAACAACAAATTTGAAAAAATAAAAGGTCGAGTGTATCTAACTGCCTCTACGGCAACGCGTGAAAGAAAAAATCTAGTATATAAATAAAATGGAAATTTTGTGGATATAAATTGTAATATTTCGTTGCTAAGTGGAATAAATCTTATTATTTTATTATTTTTGGTAATAGTTTATTTCTAAGTGAATAAATTGTAATATATATATATATATATATATAGGGTGAGGTTCATTGTAGACACTTTCGCATGTGAAATAGCTCTTTTTCACATGTGAAAGTTTCTAATTAATGAGAAAAAAGAAAAAAAGAAAAAAGAAAATTAATCACACCATTAGATCAAGAGATCTAATGGTGAAAAGGGTGTCTACCTGTCTACACTTATGGGGGTGTCTACAATGAACTTTTCACTATATATATATATATATATATATATATATATATATATATATATATTTTAATTATTTTAGTAAATCCTATTATTTTATTCCTAGGTTTTTTTTTTCATTTCTTTTTAATTGATTAGTTGAGTTTATTTTATTCGAATTACTTTGGTAAAGCTTTAGTGTTTTGTTGGTGGTGTACAAAGTTTTTCGTTTGAAACGTTTTAATCATTATATGTTTTTTCGAATTCTTTACGTAGTATTATAGGAATTCAACTGTTTATTGTACTTTTGGTATCCCAATGACAACGCGCGGTCACTACATTAGTTATACCTAATAACACAGTTGAAATCTTGAAATCTTGGGGAAATGAAAGTGATTATTTTATTTGATTTTCAATAAAAATAAATATATTTAATGCTATATTAATATTTTAATCCATGTGATTTTAGTATATTGTTTTTAAATTTTATTGTTAGTTCATTTTTATTATTTTTTATTATTATTATTATTATTATTTTTTTCATTTTATTTTCTTTTATCCGAATTATTTTCGTAAAACGATTGGTGTTTTGTTGGTGGTGTATCAAAGTTTTGGGTTTTAAGCATTTTGGTCGTTACACCTTCTTTTATGTTCGTCTTCTTTACGTAGTGTTGTAGCAATTCAAATGTTTTTGTATTCGCGGTATCCCCGTGACGACGGGCGATGGCTACATCTAATTGTTATTTAATCTTCTATAATTCACTTACTTATTTATTTAATTTATTATACTATTATTTTTTATTTTATTATTATTATTCTTATAATAATAATTATTATTTTAGATTGTTATTATTATAATTAATTTTTTATTAATTTTAATTATTTAATCAATTATATTATATCTTTATTATTAGTATTATTTTTCTGTATTTTTTTTATTTTTATTGGTATTGTGTTTTGCCTTGCGTTGCGGTTTTTATTTTTTTCTTTTCTTTCTTTCCGGCTTTCGATGTCGCGTTCACTTATAGTTCGGAGTTGGGAGTCTCCATGGAAACAACATGTTTATCTTTTTTTTTATGGTAGAGATATGGTTTGCCTATATCTCACCTCCCAGACCTACTAATAGTACTGCTATGTACTATTAGTATATATAGGACTTTACTGTGTATGATTGTTGTGGTCGTTTTTGCAGAATGTGAGAAGGGAACTCCTTTAATGTATATATTATGAAGTTGGACGAAGAAGAAGCTTTTGAAAGATGATCAAGGCATGAGATATTACAGATTTTGAATCCTTAATTGTTAGAGTGTTATAAATTTTAGTTAACGGATGATGATTGGTGACACAAGGTGATTGAAAGGGTATTCATCGCCTTAGAAATGAAAGCAGGTAGCACAGCAGGGGCAGAGGGAGGTAGTTGAGAAGGAAGTAGAGACAGTTGTAGTTGATGTTGAAGAAGATAATATTTGGTGAACACTGTTGTGATAACTGGTGAAGCAGGTGTAAATGTTGAGGAAATTTTAGGAGTTGAAAAAGTATTTGAAGGAGTTGAAAATAAAATTGGTGAAGTTGAATATGTTTTGAAGATGATGTGGCAGATGCATAAATAGATCAGATGTTGGTTGATTTGAATGCTGATGTGGTGACTCCGTAAGAAGTAGAGTAAGTGATCCAGAAGAACCAGTTGTTTCGGAACAGGTGGGTGATCCGAAGAAAGTTGTCTTGGATCTCGAAAAATATTATTCTCCCAGAACAACAAGTTTTCTCGGATGCAGTTCATCCAGATGACTCATTAACAATGGTTGTCACTCCTAACTTGGTTGAACAACAGTTTTCTGAGCCAATCAGTGAGGTGTACACGATGGATGGTTTATGAAATGCCGCTGAGGTGCATGCTATGCTAAGCAACAGGATGGTGAAGAAGTTTCTTAAGTTTAACTGGTTGACTACATCAATCAAGCTACCAATCACCCTTGTTATTGCACTGGAAGGTTTCAATGAGATTAAAAAGGTTGTTGAACAGAAGGTAATTAAAGATGAAGAGGATAGCAATGGTTACCTGAAGGCATACGAACCATACTACTCAGTTGCCAAAGACTATAGTATATTACTTCCCATGGAACCTAAGGACTGTAGACGCTAGATTATGAGGCTTGTAATATTAAATAAGTTGGGTTGGGCTTAGAGGGTTTAATTATGATCATAGGCTAGTTTGTTTATTGTATTTAGGCTAGTTTATGATTGGGCTTGGATTTACTATTGGGTTTATGATCCACAAGGGGCCCAATAGTAAACCCATTAGGGATCCTATATAAACCCCTTGTGACCTCCTCATTTGGGGATGCGAGTTTATGATCCAAGGAGGGAGGCCATAGGTGTTCACGATCGTAAACAGAGATAGAGAGAGTTTACGATTTTCTTATCTTGTACCTGACAAGTTTTCTTGTGTGCAAAGATCAAGCTTTTATCGTTTAATCATCGTATTCTTATGTTTCTTCTCTTTCTTCTTGAATCAATCATAAACGAGGATTCCGCACTCGTTTGTGATAGAAATATCGTGTGTTGTTAGTTTTTCGGACCTACAATTGGTATATTGTAGGTCCGAAAAACTAACAACACACGATATTTCTATCCCAAACGAGTGCGGAATCCTCGTTTATGATTGATTCAAGAAGAAAGAGAATAAACACAAGAATACGATGATTAAACGATAAAAGCTTGATCTTTGCACACAAGAAAACTTGTCAGGTACAAGATAAGAAAATCGTAAACTCTCTCTATCTCTGTTTACGATCGTGAACACCTATGGCCTCCCTCCTTGGATCATAAACTCGCATCCCCAAATGAGGAGGTCACAAGGGGTTTATATAGGATCCCTAATGGGTTTACTATTGGGCCCCTTGTGGATCATAAACCCAATAGTAAACCCAAGCCCAATCATAAACTAGCCTAAATACAATAAACAAACTAGCCTATGATCATAATTAAACCCTCTAAGCCCAACCCAACTTATTTAATATTACAAGCCTCATAATCTAGCCTCTACAATCTTCCCCTAGGCTTGTGATATTACACGTCTTCAATTTTTGAAATTCTTCTTCTTGAGCTGGCTGGCAAAGACGTTGATGAAGATTCTTTCCGCAGAAATCTTCAATGGGTTTCATGACGGGCACTTGGGACTTCCTCTTGATCAGCATCAGCTTGAACTTCTTGAAATGAACAAGCAATGAAATGGAGGACTCTCATTGACTTGCTTCTTTTGAAAGAACTGGTTCTTGCTGAATCTTCGGTAACTGTCTTGAATCTCCAAAAATTAGAGGGTTGAAATTTTGAAAACCCTTAACTTTGAAGAACTTGATTGTTGAACTTCAAACTTCATGAACTCTGACTGCTCTCTGTATCATTTTCTTTATCAAAGATTGACTTGAAATCTTCAGCTTCCCCTAAACTTGTGAACATCTTCTTTGATAATCTTTTAGGAGCTTGTAAAGAACCCAACAACTTCCCCTGAACACTTGCTTATTCAGATGGAAGTCTTGTCCGGCTGGTTCTTTAACTTTGAGCAGCAGCAGCAGCATCTTTCTATCATCAACCTGTCTGACACACATTTGAAAAAATATACTCCACCAGACATTTGATGACTGGTCTTTGGGTTAGAAGGTAATTATCATCAGTTCAGTTGATTCAAATTAACATAATTTTAACCAAAAACCCTAATATAGATTACGGGTTTTCTATAAAACTTCCCCTGAACCCAAAGACCTCTAAAGACTTCCCCTTAGCTGATTACTTCCCCTCAGCTAAGGACTTCCCCTGAGATAATACATATTATCCTCGAGTTCCCTTCGGATACTATGTATTATGGAAGTCTTCTCATTAGATAATAAGTATCATCCTCGAGTTCCCTTCGGATAATACTTATTATCCCCTCTCCTTCCCCTAAAAATTTGGCAAGATCTGTCGGAGGAAGTCTTTTCCTTTAGATAATAAGTATCATCCTCGAGTTCCCTTCGGATAATACTTATTATCCCATACTCCTTCCCCTAAAAATTTGGCAAGATCTGTCGGGGGCATATAGTCATGCATTAAAACCCATGAAAAACACATTTTGACTTCTCAAATCAACCTGGCCAAGACGAAAACACACCAAAAAGAACTTAACGACTCACACACGAAAGATATAAACTAAACAAATACTTACCAAACCAAACATGAGAAAGTTTATAAGGGATCAAACCGTATGAATCTGACTGAGGAACCCTTTTCAGCTTCAGTTACTCGACTAGTCCAGGTGATTGCCGGTATGTTTGTCCGCTTTAAACTCAAACCCGTTTAATCCCAACCGAATGCGTCATGCTTAATATAGTACATTATTACCGTCACGTTTAATTGTCCCCACACCCAAGCATACACAGCAAAACCTACCCAACCTCAGAGTTTATTGAGGATTCACAAACCCCCAACTTGAGGAACCATGCAACACCGTTATGACTACCACTTATTTCATTAATCATCAGTTGGTGATCAGGTCGGCCGCTAAGCACGCAAAGAAGACCAACTGAGTGATTATTTATTCTCTTTTCTTTTTCATTTTCTTTTTTCTTTTTCCTTTCTTTTTCATTTTCTTTTGCTCTGTGGTGTTGTCAAGATAGCATAAACATGGCGTGTGAGAGAGTGAATACTAGGTATAATTACCACTCTCAACCCGTTTTTGCTGGGACTCAGTCTTTTAAACCATGCAACCTGGGATGGGAAACTAAACATATATATCTTTTAAGTTCACTGCACTTTCATTGGTGGTCATACGATTAGGTCGAGCCTACCGAGCATATCACCGTGGAGCTTGCCTTTCACTTCCGCCTTACGCGTGTCAGCCATCTCCAACCCGAACATTCATTTTACTTCCCCTAAACTTCTCAAAAACAAGAAACAATTAAAAATTGAAAAGCACACTATTTTTGAGGGGTCAACTTTTTCTTCATCTTTACATTTCTTCCCCTTGCTTTTTGATTTTTAATGTCACAATCTTGTGAACATCATTTTTTTTTTTTTTTTTAAACAAATAAACAAAACACACAAACACACTTAAAAGACAAAACACAAACTTTTGAAGACATCTGGCCAAGCTAACTTTCAAAGTATTGATTTTGAAAATTTTAGAAAATTGGGTTTCATGACATTCACACTTCATTGCATTTGAAGTCAAACACTTAATCAATCAATTGAAAATTTTTAGAGAAAAAATGGTTTGATTCAAAACACCCTTGGTGCCTCATCATTCAAACAACCAAGTTAAGAACAGTACCTTTAATGCTGATTTTGACCTTTTACCTTTTACCTCTCAATGAGACATACCTTCCATTTATAGATTACTTGACCTAACATGAAGATACGTCTCCTAAACTGTGCCTGGAACAATCACTTATCAACAAACAAATTAGTAAGAAAAACGTTAGTGATAATCCTCCATGATCGTTCCTGCACAGAGTGAGAGATTAGTTAGCCAGTGGTACCCAGGCCATTGTTTTTTTGGGTACACCTGAGGAATCAATGAATGAAACTTCTTTTAAAAACATTCCTTTTGAAAAATCAGGAAGTTGTGATGATTCGGTTGTAGCTGCCTTGACTTTTGGCTTCCAAATTCCAGATGATTTAACATTTATTTTAGTCACTTTTGGAGTTGTGACCTTAGGTTTTTCAACCTTCTTCATTTTAGATTCACTTTTCAAAACAGTTTTTGTTTTAGTCACCTTTTGAGTTGTGACTTTAGGTATTTCAACCTTCTGCATTTTAGAGATATTTTTCAAAACAGTTTTAGTTACCTTGGGAGGGGTAACTTTGGGCTTCTCAAGCTTTGGTTGTTTTGAAAATGGTTTCTTCACCTGTTTTTGGAAATTTTGGTAACTTGGAAAGCTGTTGTTTTGATTTAAAGATTTTCTTTCAGCTTTAGCAGCGCCCCAATGTTGATCAGAGGGTTTAACCTTAGGAGTGACAGTCTTCATTGCCTTAGGTTTTTGCACCATCATTGGCTTAGACTTCACAGACTCCTGAGATGAAACCCTTTGAGTTTTCGGATAATAGGGTTCATAGGGGCGATACAGGCAGTTTCTAGCAATATGACCAGCGATGCCACAATTAAAGCAAGTCTGCTTCTTTAGATAGAAGTCAGACGTGTACCCATTCGTCTTTGGTGGCTGATATGGAGCTGGTTTGCCTTGTGTCTGCTTCTTTGCTTTGACTACAGCTTCAGATTTGACCCTCTGCTGGTTTGTCGAAGCCTGTGTCGAACCTGTCCTCATCGTCTCCGTGCTCTCTGGATTTCCTGATGAAGAAGCACCATTCTTGCAACTGCACTTACAACTGCATGAAGCAACTGAAGAAATGGGAGACACAGCTACTCCCTTTAGTTTTTCATTCTTCACTCCAGCTGTTTGCTTCATACTCGGATGCTTAATGGTGATCTTTGGCTTCTCAACTTTGGCTTCACTGATCACTCCATCAGTTAGTCCCTTGAACTTGGAGGAGAAGGATGGTAAGTCATACCCAACATCTGGTTCTTGGTCAAACATAGATCCAGATGTCATAAAGATCTTCCCCCCAGGCCGTGTCGTCAAGATCACCTTTTCCCTTTTAACTTTGTCAATTACTTTCAAGCATGGGGTTTCAATTTTAGGGTATGGTTTCAACTCTACCCCAACTTCATCAGACTTGGTGTTATCACACCTGTTGTATTCTCGACACTCAGCATCATTTTCTGATATATCCTTTACCCTCCCTTCACCATAAGTCATATTTGCTTCATTATCAATTTCTTCTTGTGTCAATGGTGTAGTTCCAACCAAGACACTATCAACAGGAGGAGCAGCTTCTTTATAATCAGACTCGGTTCGTTCAACTTGATCCTCACTAAGAAGTATTCCTATAATGTCTCTGGGAACTGGTGGAGGAATGATGCTGTTTGCAGCCATGGCCTTATCAGTCTTTTCTGATCCAAATCCAGGTGTGTGTTTCCCAACTTGACCAGTCACAACAGCATGTGACAATTCCTTTCCAGCATCAAGCATTCTTTTGCTCCTCATTTGATTCATATCAAGCTTAACCTGCATCTCATTGTTCTTATGCTTCAGGTCATCTATCTGCTTACTTAGCTCAGCTATTTCTAACTTAGCGTTGTCATACAGATAGGCGTTCTCAGTTGCAAGGTTCCTATATTTTGCTATATCTAATTTCTGGGCTTTAACTTTTTCTTCATTCTTTTGCCATCTACCTTTAAATGAGCTCTTCTCGCACTTTGTCTCAAACAATTCTGACTGAAAATTTTTACAGATTTGCCTAAGTTCAGGAATTAATCGAGCACAAGTAGGATTGGGACATATCTCAGCATCATCGTCCTCCAATATATTCTTTTCTTCAACCGAATCCATTACGAAAGCTTAGGGAACCTAAAACTAAAGTTCAAATGTCCAAATTAAGAGATTACGATAAAATCCACCTGATTACGATCCAAACACACAGATTCCGATTCAAACAAACCGATTACGATCCAACAGCTTGATTACGATCGTGAACACAGTTTGCGATAACACGTGGCACTCGTAAACACACACCGCCTTTAATAATCGTAAACTGTGATTACGATAATTGATTACGATCGTGAACACCTCGATAACGATCGGAAACACACTAACCGCCTTTGAAACTCGTAAACACCGATTACGATCCTTTGATTACGACTCCGGCAGTCGTAAACACCGAATCCGATCCAAACACAGTCGTAAACGCCCCTTTTACGATTATACACAATCGTAAACTCAAGTACAGTCGATAGTACACTCGTAAACACCTTTTGCAAGGTCGTAAACAGCCAATCTTCAACAAGAAACAGTCGTGAACACCTCCAAAACCCAGAAACCTTCGAAGAACAGCAGCAACACAAGTCGCAAACACCTCAAACAGCCTCGAAACCTCAAAATCTCGAACAAAAACCCAGAAATACTCTTGAATCAATATCGTGAGAGCCTCGAATCGAAGATTCTTGGCTCTGATACCAATTGTAGGTCCGAAAAACTAACAACACACGATATTTCTATCACAAACGAGTGCGGAATCCTCGTTTATGATTGATTCAAGAAGAAAGAGAAGAAACACAAGAATACGATGATTAAACGATAAAAGCTTGATCTTTGCACACAAGAAAACTTGTCAGGTACAAGATAAGAAAATCGTAAACTCTCTCTATCTCTGTTTACGATCGTGAACACCTATGGCCTCCCTCCTTGGATCATAAACTCGCATCCCCAAATGAGGAGGTCACAAGGGGTTTATATAGGATCCCTAATGGGTTTACTATTGGGCCCCTTGTGGATCATAAACCCAATAGTAAACCCAAGCCCAATCATAAACTAGCCTAAATACAATAAACAAACTAGCCTATGATCATAATTAAACCCTCTAAGCCCAACCCAACTTATTTAATATTACAAGCCTCATAATCTAGCCTCTACAAGGACATTGTATGGCACATGATTGCTAGGTACATACATATTCAAGGGCAACTCATGAGGAGACAACTGCCCAAGACATTCAAACTGCATTTCTTCAGCTCAAGGGTCCATGAGCAATACCTAATCTCACCTGAAGGAGATCTCTTTTCTCAAGGGAAAGGAAATGGTAAGCTGCCTGATTATGCAGTTAAAGACTTGGAGAGAGATGCAGTAGATCCTTCTATGTTCAAGCCTGTTTGCCACAAAAGAGCTGAGGAATGCTCAATAATAATCTTGTACTTGAGAAATAATCAATACGGAGAGGATCCAAGTCGGAAAAGGAAGAAGGACCATGAGTTGGTTGTTAAGGTGAGAAGAAGAGAGAAAAGGAACAGAGAAGAGGCCACTGATTTCTACACAGTTGGAGATGTTATTCCTAGAATAGCTCCACTGATTAAGTTGTCTGCTGGTTCCACTCTCTCTGAAAGTGAAAGGTTAATGATTTCCCATAAATTGGCTGATGAGGCATCCACGGAAGCAAAGCAGTTGACTGATGATGAAGCTATGGCCAAAGACCTGGATAATATCTACAAAGGTGATAACTTGATTAAAGATCTATTCAGTGAGGCAATGAGTATATCAGAAAATGAGGCAATTGAAAAGCTTGATAAGGCTAAAGTTGTAAGGCAAGGAAAGCTGATAAAGAAGATGGAAGCCAGGCTTGAAGAAGAGAAAAGAAAGATAACATTCAAAGCATCCCTAGACAACCTGGCACTACTTGAAACTTGGAGAGAAGCTATAGTGATGAAAGGCTGGGCTACTATGGAGAATCTGAAGACAAAAACCACTAAAAAACTATGTGATCTCATGGATGTATTGGAAGTTGATGCTAGAATGGAGCTTGAAAAGTGTAAAACCATGGTTCAGATCGTTTTCAAGCCAATAATAAGATAGAGACGGAAGTTTGTCTTTCAATATGTGTGGAATGATTACAAACCGAAGAAGTATACATCATTAAGCTCTGGGAGAGGTTGGACAGACTTCTCCACTCACACATAGACCTCTAAAACCAAATGAATAAAACTTGTGTTGATCAGCTAGCCAAATGCTATTTATAACTAGCTACTGCCCGACGAACCAAGCTACAACGAACCAATAGTTCGTTGCCTACAAGCCCATGGTTCCTGGCATGGTTCATTGGCAGTCTAAACTCAACCTAAGTTCTATACAATAAATCTAGGCTCCTGCTATACCCACCCGAGGATTTTACTAAAAACACCAAAACCAAACGGTCGTTTCAAGTGAAACGACCTTGAAACGATAGTTTGAACCAAAACGACCTTGAAACGGTCAATATAAAGGGGGGGCCCCTGAATTTTAAGGTTTCGTCGTCGCGACACGTGGCGGCCGTTTCAACTGAAACGACCTTGAAACGACAGTTTCAACCAAAACGACCGTAGGAAATGGGTGAATTTAGTAAAACCTTGGGTGTCTATATAACAACTCTAAATCTATCCGCACAGTAACGACCACACAAGGATTCTTGCTCTAACAGACCCACCCCCCTCTTGGACGTTACTGTAGAATGCAGGTCTTGATCTTCTAGCAATCTTTAGCCAATTTGCTGTGGATGCTTCAACATCATCAAATTCCCCTTGGACTGAATTTCAGGAATGGAGACAACAGTTCGCAATCTTGTAAAATCATCACAACCAATAAGTTGCCTGTTGCTTCAAGCACATCCACGGTGAGAACACTTCAAGCACCTAGTGGGACACTTCAAACCACCGGACATAACTTCAAGCACATCCTTGGTGAGATTACCTAAATCGTTATCCCTGAACTGATTGCTTTGAATATTCACGTTTTCAATTATGAAACTTTGAAAGTTTTTGGGTCCCAATTTTCCCTCTAAATAAGTGAAATATTCAATTCTTTAATTTTCTTCAGTTTGTGTAGATAGATAAACTCCGATAAACACAATCCCATAGACGCAATCTATTTGAAGCACGTGTTTTTAAATCTCTGTCCATCATAAAAAACACTGATTACCCGCAAACATGTTTCTTGTAATCCGATGTATAAATCACAACAAGTACCGAAATCTGGAAATTCTTTAATTTTCTTTCAAGAAGATAAAACGATTCTTTTTAACTTAAAACTTTTTAAATTTTCTTTCTTGAATTCTTAAAACATATCACCCACAACTATCGAATCAAGGGTAAACCCGATAACTGATTAATTCTTTACAATCTGATCAATGAACCAACCCTATCAACGGACCAAGCAAACCAACGAACCAAGATCAACTGGCGAACTAGAAGATCTAACAAACCAAATCTGATAAACGAACCATCGGTTCGTTTAAGTAACTACCACGAACCATGAAGTAACCGCCACGAACCATGATCTGATCAACGAACCATTGGTTTGGTCGTTGCATATGTTGGTTCGACGGATGTATTTTCCTGGTTCAGTCATTGAACAAGTTAGTTTGGTGGATGAATATATGCTGGACGAACCATGACCACCAACCAACGAACCAAAATTCAAATTTCCTAAATTCACTACAGATTCATAATTTTGTCGAATTTCTTTAGTCAATCACTACTGTTAGGTGTATAGATGATAAATGAAGACTTAATTGTGATCAAACTCAATCGAAAGTCACAGACTTGTACCTAACTCTCATTTAACATCTCAAAACGAACCAAAATGACTTGAAACAGAACCAACGGTCTGATAATAGCTGTAAAACCATGCTTCAGATTGTGTTGAAGCCAATAACAAGATAGAGACAAAATTTTGTCATTTAATATGTGTGAAATGATTACAAACCGAAGAAGTATACATCATTTAGCTCTAAGAGAGGTTGGACAGACCTCTCCTCTCACACATAGACCTCTAAAACCAAATGAACAAAATTTGTGTTGATCAGCTAGCCAAATGCTATTTATAGCTAGCTACTTCCCAAAGAACCAATCTATAACAAACCAACGGTTTGTTGCCTGCGAACTCATGGTTCCTGGCATGGTTCGTTGGCAGTCTAAACTCAACCTAAGTTCTATACAATAAATCTATTCGCACAATAATGGCCACACAAATATTCTTGCTCTAACAAAAAGCAAATAAGAGACGATGAGGACGAAGAAAGAAAGAAGAGGGGGAAGAGGGAAAGTACAAAGTTTACTAAGGAAGAGGAGACGAAGATGTTGAGGATCTATTTCATTAAGACTATTGGTGAACCCTCAGGAATATGTACCATAAAGAAAGAAGGAGACAACAAGACTTGGTTGATGCACAAGGCATTCCTAGGCTTCCTGGTGCTTTTGAAGGTACACATCTTTCATCTTCTTAACTTCTTTACCTCAATCCCAATCCTCACTTCCACCATCATAGAGAAAAAATCCACCCAGATCCACCACTCACAAAAGGCCAGCGGCCAAAAAGCCCAAACCACCTTAACCAGAACCTCAAACCATGCAACCAAAGAAACCTATCCACCCTACACCACTAACAGAACAAACACCACCAATTCCACCTCCCGAATCACCTCAACCACCACCATCGCCACCTCACAAGACATCTAGAACCTCTAAGCCTGAACCTGAGTTAATTGACAAGCCTAAATTCTCTAGAAAAAGAGTAAAAACAATGACCAAAGAAAGAAGGTTGTCGACACCTCCAGCTCTGAATCAGAAGAAGATGAAGATTTCAGAAGAACTATAGTACAATAGGATTATGATATAGACTCAAAGAAATGCATGTTCATCAAAAAATGAGATTGAGACTATCATGGCTACCATGGATGAAGCACTTCTGAACTTTAACGAAGATGAGCTGAAAGACATTTACCTGCTAGCTAGGGACAAGCCCAATCTGATCTTCGAGTAAAATGTTCTTTATCTGAGGATACAGATGATTATTGGCAATGAAAGGCCAGAAGACATGGATGTTTCAAGTGCAAAGCCAATCAACATATATTGAAACTCAATCGCTCTTTTTTAGTGGGGAGGAATAGTACGGGAAGGGAGCGAGACCAAGCCGAGCCACTAGTAGAGTAAGCCTTTTCCACGTGTCAAAATGAATTGCAACCTCAACCAAAGAGATCAACCTACGCCCGAAGCCTCGAGATGACTTGCAAAAAAATCTTTCTAGGTTTATCTTCTGTCTTCGTCAAATGGTTCATTTATTCATGGGTGAACGAAGGGGATTGAAGCCACACATATTGTGCTTGGTTTAGTACTTCTGTCTCATACTTCGAAGTATGGTGAGAAGGCTATTGATCATTCTAAAACCGAGAGCATTGATACCTGGCTAAAACACCTCCCATTTTCCATATCCCACTGCTCGTGAGTGAAAGTTCGCGCTCCATAACCCCAAATAGAAGTCAAGGGTTCTCAGCGGGTTGACACCACTCACTGGAATTATGATAATGCTGAAGGACTATACCATGTGTACAAAGCTGATGGATCATTCACAAGGCATATATACATTAAAGACAAGGATGATTGGAAAGCACCATGAATGCTCAATTTTGATTTCTGATATGTGGATGCTGCATATAGAGAGATTGTGGCAAGCTTGAAGCGGAATATTGATTATGTGTTGGTGAGTGGTATTTGTACATACCTGTATATACATTTAGAGTCAACAAAAAATTTTGATAGCATCATTTTACGGGGAGATTTTAAGGAAATATTCCTCCTGGATAAATTTTGGCTGACAATGACTAAGTACAACTTGATCCGGAGGAAGTTAAGTCGGAAGCAGAAGTTCCGAGATAATCAGTTGTTCTGGATAAACCAAGAAGTTTCGGAGGAACTCACTTATCTCGGAATAATCAAGTTGTCTCAGATTGCAAGTAGGGAAGAAGAACTTGTCTCGGATAAGTACTTGATCCGGATGAACTATAGTTCTCTCAGAAGGAGAGTTGATTCGGAGTTGACTATTCTTTGGTACTTATCTCGGATCTGATAAAAGCACTCTTACAGTCTGAATCACAAACAACATGTTCCCACCACTACAAAAGCCGTTTAACTGTCTTGTTGACATTTTCATCCAATGTATGACGTTGTAGTAACCGTATACTGTATTTTCTGTAATTAATGGTCAAGATGACCTTTAGGAAAATCAAGGGCTGTCCTTGATTTCCATTAGAGACTACAAATATTGTCTTGCTATTAGTTTTGTAACCGTTAATCACAAACTAATAGTTGACAAGTTAATATAATTGTAGTGCTAAGTTTTCTTCAGTACTTGTGTTCTTACTTACTTGTTTAGCTCTGAGTTAATATTAAATTACTTGAGTGTGAGAGCAAAGGTTAACTTGTTTACACCTGGTTAATCTTATGTGACATTAAGAAGTTAACCACAACCCTACATTGTATTTTTCTGGTGATGGTGTTTCTATTATGGGCTTTATGTGTTTGATTTATAAATGGCAAGGTGATTTCTATTCTACTTGTAGCCACTGGCCTCCTAACACTATGGATCTGAGTTTTTTTTGTCCTTCTAACACTATGGATCTAAGTTTTTTAGTAGACTTGGGCTTTTAAAGGATTTTGGTGAGGTAAGTGTTCAATATCCGCAACCAATTCTTTTATCATACTATAGATCCGAGTTTTTTGGAGATACAAATTATTATGGTCTATGTACAAGCCCATTATGCGTACCTTGTGGGATAAGCATTCCTAATTATTCAGTTTTAAGTGTATGCTTGTAATGCTCTGTTGTTACAGAGAGATTTGTTCTGTAGATGCTTTGTTCTCTGGAACTTTTCTTTGATGATCTTAATTTTATTTGAGTCAGCGACTCTTTGTTACTAGTCTGAACCATTGGTTTAATCATGATTTGGAAACTTGGCTATGATGATATTTTGTGATTTGAGCCTTTTTTATTTTTTTCCTTTCTGAGTTGACCCTTTCCGATTTATGATATTGAAACTTGGCCGTGATGATGGCCTTTTTTTATTTCTCATTTCTGGATTGTTCCTTTATGATTCTATATGTCATTTTATGATAATCATTTAAGTAGTGAGGGTATATAGGAATTGTGGGTTGTGCTTTGGCGTGGTAATAATTTTTGTATCTATTTTTCCTTTGCTGTTTCTCTTTGTTACTGATCTGAGCCATTGTGTAAATCATAAATCTATATACATTTATATTTATACATATACAACAAAGTCCAACACTTGGTTTCACTCTAATATGTTACTGTTCAATACATGGTGTACCATTGAGCATCTTAAACATTTATATTTATACATTATTTACAACCCTAACATTATACAACTTGGTTGTATTATATGGGCATATAATATTCCTAAAGCTTAGTGTACAAGTGTGTTAAAGCTATGTCTATTGTACAATAAGTGAAGCTGTTTGGTAGAAGAGGAGAAGCACCTATTTTTTTAAAGCCGGTACAAGAGCTCAAGCTCTTTGGTACAAGAGGAGAAGCAACCTTGGTCCTTTTTGAAGAGACATTAGTGGTGGTTGAAGACGTGGCACCCTATGCCTCTTTCCCGGTTCCTTTTTTGACTATCGTAGCCCCTTCACTGTTCGACAGGACATTGGCATGTACGATGAGTATGGTTGATTGCTCATTCACGCATCCTCCACGCCGTTCGTCTGATTTCTTCTCTTCTTATACACGGTTTCTTCCTCAATTCTTGGGTATTGCTTCTTACGAAAAAAAGGTATGTCTTCTCCTGCGCTATCTTCTTCTACGCTTAATTTGGTTATTTTCTTTAAAAATTCTGAGTCAAATTTTAGATTTGAGGTTGTTCTTTATGCACTGGATGCTTATGTTCTATATATTAGTGTCAAAATTAACATTTTTGGTTTTGTTATTGTTCTTCAATTCTTGGATTGTTCAACTTCACGGTCTAATGTTTTTTTGGGGGCTGTAGCAGGTGTTGTAAGTCGATGCTGCTCTTTGTTCTCGATTATCTAAGGTGATGATCTATCTATGATTTTAGTGACTAGTATTTGTTTTGTTGTGGTGTGAGTGGTATGCTGGGTTTGTCATTATTTTTTTCTATGCATACAAAGTGTTTATGAAAATGCTTGGCTCAGAAATCTCTGATTCCTCTTTCCTTATACAAATCAAAGTTTTATACAAACTTATTGCAACTGATTTTAGTGTTTTTGATGATGCTTGGGTCAGAAATTTGATCATATATTTATGCCTTTGTTTTGGTTGATGGTTGTGCGCCATCTTGGCTTCATTTCCTGTTGCCTTATACAAATCAAAAGGGGCCTATTTTTTATTTTGGTTTTTCATAAAAGCATGCTTGGGTCAGAAATCTGATTCCTCTTTCCTTATACAGATCAAAAGGGCTTATTTTTTGGTTTTGTTTTTTCATCAGAACAGTTTCTCTGTTTTTTTTTCTTCTGCTTTTTCATGCAGTTTAATGCAAACTTATTGCAAATGATTTTAGTGTTTGTCATGATGCTTGTGTCGGAAATTTGATTATATATTTATGCCTTTGATTTGGTTGATGGTTGTGCCATCTTCGCTTCATCCTATTTCCTTATACAAATCAAAAGGGGCCTATTTTTAATGTTGGTTTTTCATAAAAGCATGTTGTCTGGTTTTCTTTTTGGGGTCCTGCTTTTTCGTGCAGTCTTATACAAAGTTTTTGCAAGTGATTTTAATATGTTTTTCTATGTATAGAGAGTGTTTGTGATAATGCTTGGCTCAGAAATGTTATTATCTATTTATGTATTTGGTTTGGTTGATGGTTGTGTGCCATCTTCCGTTCATGTCCTCTTTCCTCTCTACCAATGGCAATTTGTGCATTTTTATTCAATGAACCATTCATGTGCTTTTCTTATTTGTAGAATAAAACTTATGTTTTGAACAAGGGGAAAGTGACAGTGAATACGAAAAAAATATGATAATAGTTGGAGATCAACATAGGATATTTTTTGCTTTGCAAAGAAAATGTAGTTTTTGTTATAATAAATCATGTTATTTTAGCTATTAGTTACTACACTAATGAAATAGCACCTTCAATCTTCAAGAATTGAATTGAACTCTTAATCTCTATTGTAATTTATTTTGTCATATGTGTGATTGTTCTTTAATTACTTTTGGTCAGTGAGATGGTGCTTATATGTGTAAGAAAACATCCAAAATATGCTTATATAATTTTAACGGGTCAGAGTTTTTAACTATGAGAACTATGAGTTGTCTTTTAAGCTAATTTTGGGGTCTAATGTTGATGATTTTAGTGGTTAATACCCTATTTCTTTATGACCTGCAGGTCTTGCGAGTGAAATTCTCATTGAAGCTGCTGTTGGGCTCCTGTTAACATGGATTTAGGGCTGTTAACTTGCTGTTAAGCTGGTACTTGGTTAAGGTCAGTGCTAACATGTTTTGTTTGCCTATATTAGATGATCCATATCTATTTTACTTTTCTAATGATCATCCATATCTGTTTTATATTTATGTTTCAGAAACAAAATGAGGCTGCAGAACATGAATATGAGGAGGTAAATATGATTATTTATTTATTCTACACTCCATTTTTTATTGTTTAGACCATGTATATTGAATTTCTTTCTTATATATATATATATATACATGAATATGAGGAGGTAATATAGTATGTGCTGTAAAACATTTCATTTGTTTTCTTTATATGGAATTCCCATTATATATGTTTTATTGTTGCTTTGAGACACAAAGATGGTTCATGTGTGTGAAATGTTTGGGTTCAATTGATTATATATTCATGGTAGAATGATTCCTTACATGGAATTCTCATAATGTTTTTCAGGTAAGAACCCACGTTCTTAAAGGGGATCTATTACCTATAATAGGAATAAATGTTCTGGAGCATCAGATTTGTGCAACATGTATAATTCATAGTGTGATATTGTTTCTTATTTATGTATGCACTGTATTCATAAATATTGCAATTTTGTATGAGTTGTTGATGAGTTTCTCAATTTGGGGCTTCCCAAAAAGTTCATCTGATTAATCCGCCACGAAGCGCGGATCGCAACATCTTGTATATAACAAAATCCAACACTTGGTTTCACTCTAATATGTTACTATTCAATACACGGTGTACCATTCAGCATCTGACACCTGTCTGTGTACCTCTCTTCAAGTCATCTGTACATTTTGTAAATGTAATCGAACATTTGTTGTTCGTCAAATTCTTCTTCATTCATTTTTGTGTGTGAGAATTGTGTGTGTTTTTATGTTTACGTATAGAGAGAAATTAGAGGGAATATGCAGAGAATTGCATTACATTAAATGTGAACATCCAGTGGGTATTTATAAATACCCCAATTTGGCGGCAATAACTGCCCCTATAACCGACACTTCGGTTGGTTAAATAACTGCCTATCCAACCAATATTAACTACCTTAATATTCACCATAGGCTATACAATCTGTGACATACACTTATTTATCTACATAATGTCCTAACTATGCTTCTAATATGCTTAACGGGTCAGGGGCTTAACGGGTCCAGATTAATTTCTCCAACAGTACTATCCCCCAATCTTGAACCCGTGCAGCCTTGCTTCCTTCACTTCGTTGGTCCGCATCCCGCAGGCCAATCTCGAAGTGCAGGAACCTTCTTCCTTTTTGGTTTCCAATCATTCCAGCCTTCATCATGCATCCGTTTCAGCCCTCTTTCTTTACTGCTGTTACATTCTCCTCTTTCTGCCTTCTTTTCCTTATTCTTGAAGTCATTGTACTTAAACTCCATTAATTCCAAATAAATCAAGTATGTAATGTCTACACATCCAGCCATCTTTTCGTTGTATCCCAACATGCATGCTACGTGTGGCCATGCTCCTTTCTTTTTTGTTTCTTCGTATCCTCTGAAAGCTTGCATAATCATGAAGAGATTGTACAAATCTACCTTCCTTTCACTCATTATTGCAAGGAACGGCTTCTTTTGTTTCAAATACTTCCTATTGAATCATTTCACCGCGTGCTCGAACTCTTCTTTAATTTTTTTCTTCAGTTGCCCCAATAAACATGATCCTTAACAAATCCATGAAGACCATACATTCTTTCAAACTACTTACACATGGTTTAAAAGGGGAAATCTCCTTTCCTTTTCTTGCTTCAATCCCACGTATATTTTTCTCAATTTCATTATCCAAAGCCTCGAAGTGACAGTCTTCAATCCTTTCTGTTCCTTTACTGATGTCTTCCACTTCCCTTGTCAAATAGCATTTTGTTCCATCAAAAGTGACTTCAGATCCTTGATTACACAATTGTTCGGCACTTAATATATTCTTTTCAAAAGATGGAGCGAATAACACGTTCTCGATCATGAACATATCCTCCCTGGAAGTCACTTCCACATTGCGTATTTGTCACACCCCTGCCGCACCCGGGCCAGGTGTGGGAGAGGTGTGGGACCGGCTGCCTGTATCAGATCTTGTGGAAGCAACAAATGAACCAAACTACTAATATAAATGCACACTATAATAACAAAACTGACAGTCAGTCTCGTCATAAACATAAAGTAACGTCCCATAGGTATGCTTCTTAGAGTAGACAACAACGTTACTTTATACAGAATGGGTCCCAGATAACTCTAAGACTGATCAAGAAACGATACAAATTCAAAGAAGGTAGCCATGACACTATTTCTCAACAACCCACCTATCTTCCCATAACACGTCACCTGTAGTCCAGTTACTTTCCTGCAAATACGAACTAAAACATGTCAACAACACAAATTTGTTGGTGAGACGTAGCTAATGACTCACATCCATTATTCAAATGTTTTAAAACATGTGCCAAATTACGAAACAGAGCCCTGTCTAAGGTCAACCAGCAACCATGAGCAAAACTCATACACGTGCACCCGAGTCCCCCTATATGTTCCAAACATATATAACATATCTTTCCCTAAATCTAGTGTTAGAGGATCCGGATGATATGTGAACCAGTGCTAATCCTATGGCCTTAGAACTATATATATGCCTCGTGGTAATCCAATCAGATAGGAGTTACCTAAATGACCCGAGCTAACCCAAAAGGGGAAAATCACAACAGTCAACAACTTCACAGTTCATAATTCAGATATAACACATACATCTATGTCACAGTTTAATCAGTTGACAATTGAACAAGTTCATATTGCAGCCTCAAAAACATTTAAGTTAAAAGATGAGGGTCAAAGCTAACGACTCACAAGTGAACATCAAATAATGTTACGGATTCATGATGGCACGTAATTCCAATTCGGTCATAGACGCAACAATCCTAACCATAATTTGATAACCAATTATCAATTCCTAATTTATTAGAACTTATGCAAAGTCCGGTTCAATTCAATGATCACAAATATCCGTAATTAACCGGTTTGACCAATAACAATCATTTGAGTGGATTAATTTCCAAATCATAGGCTTTTCATCAAAACATATTCAATATACTCATTTTCATCAATTATAATAATCCAGGTCAAACCATTAGTTAATTATGATATTTTATAAAAATTTATATCTTATTCAAATAGGTGTCTCGGGACGTTGACTGATTAGCTAAATAATTCTCATGGTCCATTAGATAAATATTATCTCGATACAAATGAGCCTTCTGTAGATCGTTGATAAACAACGATATGTCGATGGTCCGCTTCGACTATTTCATCCGATAGTTTATTTTTATTCACTTTTATATTTTTATCCAAACCGAACGTTTAAATAATTTTACAAAGCTTTTATAGCTTTTGTCCAAATACCGTTGTGGTATATACACTATCATTATCATACCAATGAAATAACGAATTCGGTATACCTTCCGGTCTGTACGCGAACCCGGACCCGGGTTAACCATAAAATGTGTACAATTTCGAATTCAACCCATGAGTAGTCCATTCCACACGATTTTTCATCATGAACAAGAATACGACACCAGTTTTTCAGTTTGACCGCGTTTGACCTGTCATAATTGTTGACCAGATTCGATCCCCAAGTCGACTAGGTTGACTCGGTACCGAGTTGACTCATTTTATAACAAAACTCACATCCAAACACCCCAAATCATCTCTACACTCGTTATCTATCCAATCATCACCTCACCATCATCATCTGGAACTATTTCTGGTGGCCGGAGGCCATGGTCGCCGCCGGTCAGCCCTCTGCAGTCGTGAGCCGCCACAACCATCATCCAAACCCCATCAAACATCAGGGATCTGCGCATGCATGCCCAAATCGGGACTTAAGGAGCAAGAAAAAGGCTGGAAAAAAAAAGCAAAACCCAGCTCCTTACCGTCGCTACAGTGGCCGGAGACGAGAAGGAGAGCAGCGCCGCCGCTGGCGGCGTGACCATGGATGTGACGAGCGGCTGCTGACGCCGTTCAGCTCTTCTGACTCGCGAACAAAACTCGATAACAGGCTCAAGAAACAAAATAGAAGGAGAGGGGAAGAAATAGGGTCGAAAAAGAAGGCCGCCACCGCGACACCGCCGGGCGCAGCCGCCGATAAAGTCGCTAGACCGCCATTGGTCGGCCGAATATAAGGTTGTTGGCTGGGAGTAGGGATGGAAATGAACCCGAACCTGACGGGAAAACCCGAATCCCGACACAAATGGGACGGGTATGGGGTCGGGTAATCGGGTATGGGTCCGGGTATGGGATTACTTTTGAATTTTTTTCATGGGTATGGGACGGGTATGGGATTTGATGATATACCCGCTTACCCGCCCCGATTACCCGATAATATATATTCGCTATAATTTTTTTTCTTTTATTTATTTATTTTAAGTATATACTGTATGATTTTATTTATCTATTTTTTATTTTTATCTATAATACTAAGTTATTTGTTAGATACATTGATTTACATATTATTAAACTTATATATGTTTAGTTATTTGAGATATTTTATTATAATTATGATAAATATAAATTAATAGTTAGTCGATATACACCCGACGGGTATACCCGAAACCCGCGGGTATGCCCGATACCCGATGGGTAAATACCCGCTAGAAACCCGACGGGTTTTGGGCCGGGTATGGGACACACTTTTATAAACGGGTATGGGGTTGGGATTACTCAAACCCGTCCCAAACCCGCCCCATTGCCATCCTAGCTGGGAGCTCTTGAGGGCATTTCTCTTTAAACACACACATAGTGTGTTTTTATGATTTCTTCAAATGAGGTATAATAAGGGTAGAAACCATTATAAATATCTAGATAAATTGTGTGGCTACCAATAAATGAACCAGTCTTATACCATTTTATCTGAACACGTTGAATATTAAAAGTCTCCTTTATGAACCGTGATAATTCTAATATTGCTGAAATATTATAAAACCTTTGTAAACATTCTCAAAATGTTTAAAATATCATATTATTTACAATCTAATAATTATTCGGTTGTATAAACTGCTTATCCAACGCGAGTGTCGTTCTTTTCCGTTTTGCGAACCGAATATATTTTCATGACTGTAATTCTTATTGAATATTTATAGTCCCACAAAGCCCATCAAATCATCTCAAACAATTAAACGGTCGATATCGGATAATAATGCATAGTCGGACGGTTTACAAATTTCACCCTTCTCGCATCGATTCCCATGGTTATCATTTATAACAGTCAGAACATCGATGATCAAATATCTGGTAATACAAGATATTCTAAATATGTCTCAGTGACCTTTCCGTCACTGTCAGTGATGTACGAGCGTTAAGTATCGGTTATTGTTTCTGCACGAACTCATCTTTTATCGTTCTAAAATATCCCAAATATTATAATGACTAATTGGAATACTTCTAATAATTTATCCAGACATTTATTATAGAAATTGGGCTTTTGTTGGGCCGCAGATCCATTAAAGGGCCTATTGGGCCTAACTGGGCTTACCGAGTCCAGTTCATAAACGGAAAAAATTTCCTATGATTTATCACAGTTTTCATAGTTGTTACACCATTCCTTTCATGTACAACTTCTTTCCCTCTATTGTTCTTTTCTCCATACCGGGTGTCCTTTCCAGTTTTATAAACAAACTTTCTGACCCAGTTACAGATGTTTCTTGATCAAACTTACCAACCAAATATCATTCCTACCTTGTTTATCCGTCCCCATCAGAATGAATTCTGATTCCCGTATCCTTTGACGACATATTTCTTTATTGTGGCCTGGTTCTTTTCAGTATGAACACAACCTTTCTTTCGCATAATTTCGTTTAAACCAGGCTTTGGGAGGAAGATACTTATCTGGGATGTTGGCCAGATCATTCAGATTATTAACGATCAAGTCTTCTTCTTCGCTTGAGACTGTTGTTCCCTATACTCGGTTATACAACACTCCAACATCCAAATTAGTTTCTTGTGTGTGCATCATGTCTGACATGTTCTCTCGTACATTCCAACTTCTGCGTATTGCCTTGGACTTCGCCGATTCGCCGATGACTCCTGATCCTCTAATCGACATGCCTTCGATTTGATCAGAAATCTCGCAAATCTCTGGTTCCACCAGTCCCTTCACGCGGTCTGGTTCCACCCGTCCCGCTGCAATATCCCCTACAAACACAAAACTTTCTGATGTGTTTGTGGTACTCCCGGCGCTCCTCGCCGGCAAACTTCCTTCCACAGGATCTTCCATGCCTTCGACACTTCTCGCCGGTACTTCTTCCACAGGTCCGCAAGATAGCTCTGATGCCATGTTGTAAATGTAATCGAAACCTAGCTCTGATACCATGTTGTAAATGTAACGAACATTTATTGTTTGTCAAATTCTTCTTCATTCATTGTTGTGTGTGTTTGTATGTTTACGTACAGAGAGAAATTAGAGGGAATATGCAGAGAATTGCATTACATTAAATGTCAACATCCAGTAGGTATTTATACCGCAATTTGGCGGCAATAACTGTCCCTATAACCGACACTTCGGTTGGTTAAATAACCGCCTATCCCACCGATATTAACTACCTTAATATTCATCATAGGCTATACAATTTGTGACATACATTTATTTATTTACATAATGTCCTAACTATGCTTCTAATATGCTTAACGGGTCAGGGGTTTAACGGGTCAAGATTTATTTCTCGAACAGTACATATGCTTAATGTGCGTGTATCTGGGTACCTTTCTTAAATCCAGCTGTATAGATGCTTTGTGCATGTGTATGGATGTGTTATGTATCTTTAAAACTGGTTCTTAATAGTTATAATGATTTAAAAATAAGCAAATGTTTCTGCGTGGCACTTTCATGTAACATCCATGGTCTATCCATTTATATAGAACCCGTTTCGTATTTCATTTCAATGTAATTTCAAGGATTTATTCAATAAAGAAGCCCACTTCGTTTTATTCATGATTTCAATATATATAACTTTTGATTATTTCAAATTATCGCGAGCTTTTGATTATTTTATGTTAAGCCAAGACTTTAGTATGCTATATATGTGTGGAAATTGTGGGCAATACTAGTTACGCACACAATTGAAGCATAAAGTGTGGTTGTACGAAAGTTCGGGCTAAAGTGGTAAATAATGAAAGTTTGGGTCATTTATGTAATTTTGACAAACTCGAGATTGTATTTGGTTATTTCACATGTTTCAATTTATTATGTTATGATATTACAACTTTACAAGTATGTGTCAGACATTTAAAAATGTGTGGGTAGCAAATAGATGTCTACATGGTGCTAGAAAATTTAATAAAAAAGGTATCTGCATGGCACTTTCATGTAACATCCATGGTCTATCCATTTATATTGTACCCATTTCGTATTTCATTTCAATGTAATTTCAAGAATTTATTCAATAAAGAAGCCCACTTCGTTTTATTCATGATTTCAATATATATAACTTTTGATTATTCAAATTATCGCGAGCTTTCGATTATTTTAAGTTAAGCCAAGACTTTAGTGTGCTATATATGTGTGGAAATTATGGGCAATACTAGTTAGGCACACAATTGAAGCATAAAGTGTGGTTGTAGGAAAGTTCAGGCTAAAACGGTAAATAATGAAAGTTCGGGTCATTTATGTAATTTCGACAAACTCGAGATTGTATTTGGTTATTTCACATGTTCTAATTTATTATTATATATATTTACAAAAATAATTGGTTGTCATACACTACAAAAACACTATTCATATGTTGACCAATGAGGGCATGACACGTGTCATGTCTAACCACTAATAGCATGACACGTGTCATGTCTAACCAATACATGTTTTCCACCCAATAATTAAATGACACGTGTCATGTTGTTTTTTTTTAATTTTACGTTTCATAGCCCTTAAAATTTTTACTTTCGTTTTTAGTATACTTTTAGAGTTCTCGACTTACGTCATCCTTTATAGTCGTTAAAAGGTGACCCGTCGCAACGCGCGGTGGTCAACTTTCAGACCACTTTTATAGATTTTGACTTTGCTCACAGCGTTTTAAAAAATGGGTGTTAGGCCGCGTGTCATGTACATGTGGTAACTTTTTCAGACTTAAGCGTAAGTGGTCAACTTTTAAATCACTTTTAGAGTTTTCGACTTTGGCCACAGCGTTTTGGAAAATGGGTGGCCCACCGCGAAGCGCAGGCGGGTCACCATCTTGTTTTATGATATTACAACTTTACAAGTATGTGTCACACATTTAAAAATGTGTGGGTAGCAAAAATAGATGTCTACATGGTGTTGGAAAATTTAATAAAAAAGGTTTGAAGCAGCGAGTTCAAACCAGGGACCTCCCTGTCAAAACCCAGAGCCCAAACCACTGGGACAACTTGCCTTTTGTTGACATAATTCGTTGCTCAATTCTTTTATCCATCAAAATCACAGCCAAAATTCAATCAGCTTAATACAACTGCGTTTTTTTCACAATTTTAGCAACTTTCAACTTTATTAACACCCAAAAATGGCCTCTAATTAATTATATCTTTTTTCCCACGTCTAATCAAATCATTTTCATCCAAAAACTTCAATCAATTAGTGATTTTAATTGATTTCTTCATTAATTCAAATATTAGACTTTTTCTCCAAGAACTTCCTTTTTTAAAATTGAAACCCTAAACAACCTCTTGACTATAAATAGTCATACACCTGCTCCTTACACTCCTTGCTCAACATATTGGTGCTCCCAATTTCGTATTTGGTGCAAGGATTCGAGAATTCAAAAGTCAACGATCCTGTCTTTGACCGTCCAAATTTTTCTTCTCTTTTCATCGTTCGGGTATGTTTTCACCACCATCTCCTTCCTTTTACCAAGGGCTACGAAAGCCCGCTGTCCCTTTTCGAGCGGCTTAATTTTTATAATTAACATTTTATTTTCATTTTAATCCTTCTAATATGCTATATATGTTCCATAAGGTGTTCCAACAACATCAAAACTCATTTGTCTCTATAAAAATTGAATCGTTGCTTAATAGCCTCCTTACTTATTAATTTTAGCAATTTACCAAATACAAAGAATTTCAAAATACCTTGAAGGCATTTCCCACTTCTAAATGTGCGCAACATATCTGTATGATTATTGCACGCCACAAATTGAACATTTATCATCATATGTACATAAGCCTTATTTTTTTAGCATATAAAAGAAACCTCTCAAAGACCTTTATGTTAAAAGCTAGTTATTGTTTACTAATGTTGTTGAGCACATGGACCTAGTAGCATGATTAAGACTTTTAGAAAGCCTTAAAAACTATTTTGCCTTATAATATGTTCATGGATTAGAAATTACCATAATATTCCTAAAAATTACATGCTTAAGAATTTATTTTAAAGCTCTTTAAAAATAATTAAAGACTCCTAGACGTTAGGATATTTTAAATACATTTATGATTTTTCCTTTAAAGTTTCCAAAGTAATTAGGAATTTAAACGCCTTTAAAGAATTTATAATTTACCACTTTAAAATTCTTATTTCGAACAACTTGGAATGACCCAAATACTCCAAAACAAACGTGTACTAACCGGAATGGTGAAAACACTGGTAGGCGGGACCTCTGTCTAGGTAAGAGATGCCCATAAATCACATAGTTGGACCTGGGCGCTTACCTGGGACATCTTGGCGAGAGTGTTAGTAATTTATAGTCCAAAGCACGTTTAGAATTTTGGGGTGTTAATTGCAATTCATGAAGGCACATTTACAATTATAGTCTAAGTCAATATCCCCAAGTCCATCCAAACCCCTCAAATTCTTGTTCCTTTATTCATTTGGCATTTATCCATCCTCTAGGGTGACCTCGGGAATCTAACCTATACCTTATCTCTCGCTCATGGACTTTTCGTCGCTTGAATCATGTGAGTAATCCTTGCCCCTTTTTATTTTCCATTTTGGGGTGCAACATGTATCCTATATCAAATTTGGTTTTCAATTGTTTATCAAATTACAAATGCGTATGTGCTCTATGTGTAGATTATGTGTTATATGTTTGTCTAGCATGATTTGTCAATTTATGGTTATCATTGGTTATCATTTATGTGCGGACCTAGTTATCATTTATTCTCTGTGATTCAATGGGATAAACAAGGATAGATCTATCGGGTAGCCCCCACTCGATCAGCCGGTCTGGAATTGAGTGTGTGTTCCTACTTTCATGGTTTGTCAATGATTCTAGCATATTATATTTCATGTATTCTTACGTATGACATGACGCATGTTTTTCACTTATATGCTATGTACGAAACCTGTGATTGTTCACCAACTTTATAGTTCACATTTGTTTACTAATGTTGTTGAGCACATGGACCTAGTAGCATGATTAAGACTTTTAGAAAGCCTTAAAAACTATTTTGCCTTAGAATATGTTCATGGATTAGAAATTACCATAATATTCCTAAAAATTACATGCTTAAGAATTTATTTTAAAGCTCTTTAAAAATAATTAAAGACTCCTAGACGTTAGGATATTTTAAATACATTTAAGATTTTTCCTTTAAAGTTTCCAAAGTAATTAGGAACTTAAACGCCTTTAAAGAATTTAGAATTTACCACTTTAAAATTCTTATTTTGAGCAACTTGGAATGACCCAAATACTCCAAAACAAACGTGTACTAACCGGAATGGTTAAAACACTGGTAGGCGGGACCTCTGTCTAGGTAAGAGATGCGCATAAATCACATAGTTGGACCTGGGCGCTTACCTGGGACATCTTGGCGAGAGTGTTAGTAATTTATAGTCCAAAGCACGTTTAGAATTTTGGGGTGTTAATTGCAATTCATGAAGGCACATTTACAATTATAATCTAAGTCAATATCCCCAAGTCTATCCAAACCCCTCAAATTCTTGTTCCTTTATTCATTTGGCATTTATCCATCCTCTTAGGTGACCTCGGGAATCTAACCTATACCTTATCTCTCGCTTGTGGACTTTTCGTCGCTTGAATCATGTGAGTAATCCTTGCCCCTTTTCATTTTCCATTTTGGGGTGCAACATGTATCCTATATCAAATTTGGTTTTCAATTGTTTATCAAATTACAAATGCGTATGTGCTCTATGTGTAGATTATGTGTTATATGTTTGTCTAGCATGATTTGTCAATTTATGGTTATCATTGGTTATCACATGTGTGCGGACCGAGTTATCATTTATTCTGTGTGATTCAATGGGATAAACAAGGATAGATCTATCGGGTAGCCCCTACTCGATCAGCCGGTCTGGAATTGAGTGTGTGTTCCTACTTTCATGGTTTGTCAATGATTCTAGCATATTATATTTCATGTATTCTTACGTATGACACGACGCATGTTTTTCACTTAAATGCTATGTACGAAACCTGTGATTGTTCACCAACTTTATAGTTCACATTATTTTAAACGTGTTGCAGGAAATGAGAATGCTTGATTCAAGTTGCTTCCACATAGGACCTGGACCTAGTTATGATTTAATAATACTTTTCTTGATGTTTTTGTTTGTTTAATTTCAAGTATGTATTGACATTTTATTATGAATAAAAGTATGAGTTATATTAATATTGTCATCTTAAATTAGTATCATGAGCTTATGGGCAATCTAATCATGCCCCGTCGTTTCCGCTGTCGGTTGAAATGTGACATTTCAAGAGGATGAAACATAAATCTGCAGCCATAATTTTATTGCCTTATTGATGTCATCTCTTATGCTTATTGATATGAACCAAACATCTTTAAATACTTTTAAAAGGATAACTTTACCCCAATATGGCAACTTCATATCGTCTTAAATATCAAAATACAACTGAAAGCAAAATTGTAATGATTATGTGACAGTTATACATGATAACATAGACAAAAGGTACACATGATTATGTGGCAATCTAGTTTAACTAATTGGTAAACAGTTAAAAGTTTTAAAGATCCAATTTAACTAAGTGCAAACAGATTTAGAGGTTCTGACAATGCACACATTAAAACTAATTGTGAATTGCTTAACTCCAATTTTCATCAAATTCAATTTCGAATTAATTGATAAATAGTTAACGATTTCTATTTAATATCTTTCTCTATAACATACTAGGTTAGTAACCCGTGTACTATACGGGCTCAATATAGATTTATAATATTAGATAAATACAAAGAAATAAATAATGATCAAGAAATTTGAAAATTATGATTGATTTAAGTACTTATAATATATTAAATAATAATTTAATACATTTAATAAATTTATTATGTTTGACAAGTTGTTGATTACTTTCAAAGAAGACTAAAATTATTGAGTAAATTAATCACATCTAAATTAATTTTATCAAAATTTTAAAATAAAAATTTAGTTTTGACAATATTGGTAACTAATCTTAATTGATTATTTACTAAATTGGTAATTCAATGTGAGCTTGACATGTGGCCATAGTGATGTGGACCCTTTATAAATGTGACATGTGACACAAAAATTATTGCTTTATTAGTATTAAGATAAGATAAGACTATGTTAGTAACCCGTGTACTACACGAGCTGAATATAGATTTATAATATTAGATAAATACAAAGAAAAAAATAATGATCAAGAAATTTGAAAATTATGATTGATATAAAATTCTTATAATATATTAAACAATAATTTAATACATTTTAGAAATTTATTATGTTTGACAAGTTGTTGATTACTTTAAAAAAAGACTAAAATTATTGAGTAAATTAATCACATTTAAATTAATTTATCAAAATATTAAAATAAAAGTTTAGTTTTGACAAAATATGTAACTAATCTTAATTGATTATTTACTAAATTGGTAATTCAATGTGAGCTTGACATGTGACGATAATGATGTGGATCCTTTACAAATGAAACATGTGACACAAATTTTATTGTTTTATTAGTATTAAGATAAGATAAGATTTATTAGTATTAAGATGTTAGCGATTACGCATAAATGTTATTTAAGTTTATAGTGAATCTCACTACAAATTGTGAGGTTTCCATCTATTTCGAGATAAAAAACTGAACTATCGATTCATCTCACTAAGAGTTATTGTATGCATCAGTAGTAAGTGATCAGTCGCAACTGAGCAGTAGCAAATTTTGGTTATTGGAAAAACATTGTACTTAGGGTGGGGGGTATGGTTGCCTAAGGCAACCATTTGAATAATGAATCTGACCAATCATGAGCCGCCAACAGGAGAGAGAAAATTGATGTATATTAGACGAAGTTATGTTTAGTTTTTAATGTTTTATATAGTTGAGGGGTGTAGTTTGTATTTATATCTTGTATTTATACTTGTACGTGATTTGGTCTCAATTACACAATTACAATATTTGATCATATGGTATCACAGCCTCTGATCCTCTAAAAACCCTACGACAGCCACAACCTGCCGTCACCCCTCCCATCAGCCGTCAGCCACCCTCCCTCCTCCCTTCCGCCGCCGTAAACCACCATGGCCACCCTCATAGCTTTTGATCAGAAAGATAAAACCCACCATAACTCTCACAAGTTCGGGTTTGCTTTAACCGCAAACAACTACGGTTACTGGAAGGCGATGATCTCCCCGTTCCTCGTCACCAACAGCCTTTTCGGTTACGTGGACGGATCGATTCCTTGCCCTCCTGCCACCATCACCACCACGCCGCCCTCAACAGCAGACAAACCAGCCCCTACACTGATCACCGCTGATAACCCGCAACATGCGATCTGGGTGGCTAATGATGCCCATGTTCGCATGCTTGTTCTATCAACCATTGCTGAATCTGCGTTCCAACACGTACAAGGAACCACCTCTCGCGATCTCTGGTTGGCTCTTGAGCGAGCCTTTGCCCCTCACACGGCATCTCGCGAGTACACTCTCAAAACGCAGCTGCTACGCATTGAGATGAAGGCTGATGAAAGTTCGGCAGCATACCTCTCGCGTGCTCAGGACTATGCTACGGCTCTAGCAAACATTGGCGAACCTATGAAAGAAAAGGATGTCGTTATGTTGGTTATCTCCGGGTTACGTGAGGAATACAATGGCCTGAAGACCAATGCTTTATCCCGCCAGCTTGCCTTCAACGAGCTCCACGCGCTGATTTCCGATCACGAGTTCATGCTCCGAAAGAACTCTCCTGTTGTCCCAGCGGCGCAAGCCTTTCATACTCAGGCTTCTACACCCGCTGCTGTGAACCCGAACTCGGCCGCACAGCCGACTTCCGATGCTGTACTTGCTGTCCAACAACTCGCCACTCAGCTTGGGCTGCAGGTTCAGATTTCCCAGCCCCCGTAGGCGTTTTATGCAAGCAACCAGCCTGCTGCCCGCTACAGCTCTAAGCAGCCAGCTCGGTCCAACAGTTCTCGGAACCGTAACAGCGCCAACAACAGGCCGAATCAGGGAGGTAACCGTTTTTATTGGGCAACTCATCAAAATAATGTTTCAGGTACATGCAAGCGGTGTGGAATAGGACATGTTCCATCTGATTGCCCTCAACGAGACCCGCCCACTCGCCGGCAACGCCCTCCTCCCTCAGCCAACTTTAGTGAATACAGGTCACAAGCTTCCAACATGTGGATCCCGGATACAGGTTCCAGCCATCATGTCGCCCCGGACATGTCCACTTTTGATTCAGCCGACTCCTATTACGGGGGTGACAACCTCCATGTTAGCAATGGTAAGGCTCTTCCCATTCTTCACATTGGGTCCTCTCACATTCGCTCACCAACCAAAACCTTTAATCTCTTAAATATTCTCCATGTCCCTCACATAAAACGTAACCTTCTTTCAGTTCAAAAATTTTGTCTTGACAATGATGTTTACTTTGAATTTCATGCCTCTTATTTTTCTGTGAAGGCTTATTTTCTGTGAAGGACACGTCTACACACACTACCCTCCTCATGGGTCCGGCCGTTGATGGTCTCTATTCCTTCAAGTCACCAAGTCTCAAGCCTCTTCCCAAAGTCTCCTTCTCCGCTGTTCGTGCCTCCCCTTCCACTTGGCATCAAAGACTTGGACATCCACATTCTCAGCTTTTGAAATCTTTGTTACGTATTAATAATTTACCATTGAAAAACAATTGTTTTGATTCTGTTTCTGATTCTTGTCTTGTTGGAAAGTCATCCAAACTTCATTTACTTATTACTAATACTAAGTCAAACAATGTTTTGGATCTTGTGTTTTGTGATGTTTGGGGTCCTTCACCCGAGGTTTCGTACGATGGTCACCAGTACTTCTTGTTATGTGTTGATCACTTTTCTAAATATATGTGGTTCTTCCCGTTGAAAAACAAATCTGATGTATTTCCTACCTTCAAACAATTCACACAAATGGCCGAACGTCAATTCCAAACCAAACTCAAATCCGTCCAGACCGATTGGGTAGGGGAGTTCCGCAACCTCTCCAGTCTGTTTCGAGATCTCGGGATTCGCCACCGCCTCTCGTGCCCACATACGAGTGAGCAGAACGGCACTGTGGAACGCCGGCATCGACACGTGGTCGAAACCGGCCTCACCCTCCTTGCTCAATCCCATGTGCCACTCCATTTCTGGCACTTCGCGTTTGACACGGCGGTCTACCTCATTAATCGTCTGCCCATGCGCTCGAATTCATCCATCTCTCCGTTCCAACATCTATTTAATCACCCTCCTGACTACACCTTCCTCCGAGTCTTCGGGTCCCAGTGTTTCCCTCACCTTCGGCCGTACAACCAACACAAAATGGACTTCCGCTCCATGGCTTGTGTCTTCCTCGGCTATAGCCCGTCACATCATGGCTATCACTGTCTCGACCCCCTCACCGATCGTCTCTACATCTCCCGACATGTTCGGTTCAACGAACAATGTTTTCCCTTCCTCCCCAAACCATCACCACCCCCTACAACTCCGTCCCCCGAGCCATATATCTCCTCTTACCCAAACCCTCTTCCACCCGACACCGATTCCACCCCACCGACACAACCTTCGGACACTGGTCCACCTCCTCCGCCCACCACCAATCCCGAGCCTGCTGCAGCCTCTACCCAGCCCACTCCCGCTGCCACGGCTACCTCCTCACAGCTATCGTCGGCTGCGCCGCCCCTTCCGGCAGCCGACACCTCCACCAGCCGCCGCCGGCCTCCGAACCTGCGGCAACATCCTAAACAGAACACTCCCTACAATGCGTCCTCATTCTCCACTTCCAAAATTCCTGCCGAAACTGAACCCACCTCGTTCGCCATTGCCAACAAGGATCTGAAATGGCGCCAGGCCATGGCGGATGAATACTCGGCTTTATTAAAAAATGGGACTTGGTCGTTGGTTCCGCGGTCTCCGGGGACTAACGTTGTTGATTGCAAGTGGTTGTACAAACTCAAGCGGGATGCCACAGGTGCCATTAGCCGATACAAGGCACGTCTAGTTGCTAAAGGTTACCGTCAAAAACCGGGTATTGATTTTCAAGAAACGTTTAGCCCCGTTGTCAAAGCAACTACGATACGGCTGGTACTATCGATAGCCGTCACACACAAATGGCATCTCAGGCAACTTGATATTCAGAATGCCTTCTTACACGGCGACCTTCAGGACACAGTCTATCTACAGCAGCCCCCTGGGTTTGTGGATCCTCAAAGACCGAACCATGTGTGCCGCCTCCACAAGTCGCTTTACGGCCTCAAACAGGCTCCGCGCATGGTTTCACAGGTTATCATCGGTTCTCAATCGTCTCGGTTTTCGTGGATCTAAGACGGACCCGTCACTGTTCATCTACAACTACCGGGGCACAATTCTCTATATGTTGGTATATGTCGATGACATCATCCTCACGGGCAACAATCAGAGGGCTATTGATCAAGTTGTCCTTAGCCTCAGTCAACACTTCCCGGTTCAGGATATGGGTCGCCTATCGTACTTCTTCGACATCGAGGTCGTCTACAACGGGTCAGATGTTATTCTATCTCAACAAAAGTACATTATTGAACTACTACAAAAGGCCGGCCTCTCAGATTCGAAACCGGTCACTACACCTATGACCACTTCCGCATCTTTACCATTGGGGGACAATTCCCCGTGTGACAATCCTATTCGGTACCGCCAAATTGGTGGTGCCCTCCAGTATGTGACCTTATCTCGGCCGGACATTTCATATGTTGTCAACAAGGTTTGCCAATTCATGCACTCACCCACGGACGTCCATTGGTCCTCTGTTAAACGGATCCTTTGCTACTTAAAAGGCACCAGCGCGCACGGTCTACTTATTCAACATCATTCTGCCTCTGTTCTCCACGCCTATGCCGATTCCGCTAACACCAGCGTCTCGGCCTACTCGGATGTTGACTGGGCTGGTGATCCTGATGACCGTCGTTCCACGGGGGGATATGCTATCTATCTTGGCTCCAAACTTGTCTCCAACCTTGTCTCATGGTCGGCTAGAAAACAAAAGACTGTCTCTTAGTCATCCACCGAAGCTGAATACAAAGCCCTTGCAGATACTGTTGCGGAGGTAACATGGTTGCGGTCTCTACTACGTGAGCTATATGTTTCTGTTGCATCTGCACCCATACTATGGTGTGACAACTTAGGGGCCACTTATCTGACTACAAATCCCGTGTTTCACGCTCGGACCAAACACGTTGAAATCGATTTTCACTTTGTACGAGAACAGGTTGCTCGTGGTCACCTTCAAGTTCAGTTCATATGCACAGACGATCAAATTGCAGACATCTTCACGAAGCCCCTAACTACTCAGCGCTTTACTACACTTCGGTCCAAGCTCAAGGTCGCTCCCCGCCCTTAGCTTGCGGGGGGATATTAGACGAAGTTATGTTTAGTTATTAATGTTTTATATAGTTGAGGGGTGTAGTTTGTATTTATATCTTGTATTTATACTTGTACGTGATTTGGTCTCAATTACACAATTACAATATTTGATCATAATGTAGAATTAATGTTTTGGTGGTAGGTATGGTTGCCTAAATCATGTTTTAGGCATACTTTTTTTCATTTTTTTTAAAACAAATTACATAAAATAAAATATAAACATAAAATTCATTAATTTAAAAATAAAAATTACAAAGTCCTAAAATAAAATAAAAAATTACCAAATTCCTAAAAAAAATAAACAACCACCATTTATTCTTCAAATTAAAAAAAAAATAACATACAAATCTAGGTTGGAGGATTTGTGTTTAGCTCTTCTTCCGTTAGCTCGACTTCCAAGTTTGCGGCGACGTGCTCCGTAATGTCGAATCGTAGCTGAAAGTGTGTCTCGCTATCCCGTATCTCCATATAAACATCCTCATTGTCGTCCGGCTGGACTGGAGGATCACGAATGTATACCGGTGATATAGTCGCGCCCTCGTCTTTCAGTGTCATGTTGTGAAGTATCATGCAAGCGTACATGATATTCTACATCAAATTTATGTCTGTTGGCCGTGCTTTTCGATCGATTACGACCCACTTAGCTTTTAACCTACGAAAAGCTCTTTCAACGTCTTTTCCTGCACCCTCTTGCACCTTCTTCATTTTCTTCTCCTTGATTGCATATGGATGTGTATACGCTTTTACAAAAGTAGACCAAGTGGGATATATACCATCGGCAATGTAGTAGCCCCATCTGTATTCCCGACCATTAATCGTAAAAGGAGCTTTCGAAGCAATACCTTTCAACTCGTTCGTGAACAATGTTGACTGATTTAGCACGTTTATGTCATTGTTCGAACCTGCGACACCAAAGAAAGCATGCCAAAACCATATTTCTTGTGACGCAACTGCCTCTAGTATTATCATTGGTTTTGGATGATCACCACGATGATACTATCCTCTATATTTTGTTGGGCAATTTCTCCATTCCCAGTGCATACAATCGATGCTACTAATCATGCCAGGAAGGCCATGTCATTCTAAATGGGCCTCATATAAAAGAGCAAGATCATGGCTAGTCGGTGAACGCAAAAATTCATCTTGATAAAGCTTGATTATAGCATCACAAAAGTAGTGTAAACATTCACGTGATGTTCTTTCGAACATTTCCAAAAATTCATTGTATTCTTCAGGCACGTTACCGGTTGCCAATTGACGAATAACTACCGTACATTTCTGTAAAGCCGTGAAACTTGGACGCCCCCTCGCGTCGAAACGAAAAGTAAACCACTCAAAGTTACTTTCAGCATCATTTAAAATACGATTAAACAAATTCTTACACATTCGAAATCTATCTTTAAAAATACCTTCGTGAAAACGTGGCTCGTCGGCAAATTATAGCTCAATCAAGCGATCATGACTTGCTCTACGATTTCGAGAAATACCCGTCCTTATATTCGTCTTTTGAGTTTCTTCGTCTAAGTCAACGCGATAACAACTCCTCATGAACTTCATCGCATCCTCGTCCGAACCACTCGAACTACTAGATGAAGTCGCAAGTTCGGGTGGGATTATATACTTTGGGCGAGGATGAACCATGTTTAAGAGAAAAATATAGAGGTTTTTTTTTGTGATTGAATTGAAGAAGAAGAGGTATATAAATTTTGAGATATAGTGGGGTTTATATAGTATTTGAATTGATTTTAAAAAAAAATAACGATCGAGATTTGATCGTTGAACGGTCGAAAAACATCGAAAAAGGGGGTAAGTTTCTCGGCAACAAGATACCGAAAATGGGTGAGGGGGATGCCGAGAAGGGGATGCCGAAGGGGCGGGGGTATGGTCGCCGAAATGGTGCTGAGGGTATGCCGAGGGGTATGCCGAGACATACCCCCCACCCTTATAAAGTAACCTTAGTCATCGGAAGTGACTTGCACTTCGAAGAAACTTGGCCATCAAAAGTAACTTGCATTTCAGATGTAACTTGTTCATCGGAAGTAACTTTGCAATTTGAAAGTAAACTTAGTCATCAGAAGTAATTTACACTTCGGATGTAACTTTGAAACCCTCTTTTAACATCAAAGTTCACATAGATAGCAACCTTGGAGACTTCATTGAAAGCACCTTCACATCAATCTTCAAAATTATATATAAAGACGGTTCTCAAATGACTCACAAGTATACTGGCATGCGAGGTGTGTTATCCAAGCGCTGCATTGCGCCTATTCCATGTGCACGCAAGTGAGTTACTAGTGTCTTTCCCAAAAAGGGATTTTTCATTAATAAGGTAAAAACAACAATTACAAAGAGATGGGGGGTAACCGGGCAACAAGCTGCGCCGCAACCCACTTTTAGATAGCGAACCCAATCCTACTAAAAATAAAGTTTGAGCCGTAAGGGACGACACATTACTATGTACGGCCCGCTGAACCTACGCAAAAATTCAACCGCTTCCGGAGCAAGGAACCCAAATGTATCAAAAGCAAAGGGAATAAACACGTGTTGATTTTCAAGACAAATTTTCTTGTGTTTAGCCACTTTGCCTGATTCGACCTTCAGCGCCGCATGGTCCGCGATAAACCCTTTGTCCCTAAGCCCGACAAGAGGGGACACACCCGTGAAGTCAACACAAGTGTGCTTCCCCTCTGCCCAACCAAACAAACGATATATATATGGAAAGCTCCCATATATATACACACACCACTCCATAGTTCTTCTACCCACTAGGATAGGTTTCCACATTTTTTTGTTGCAATTATTGTAGCTATAAGTAAATACCAAACTCCCAAGTTTGATCATCTATATCTCATCCATCTTCACTTTATTTTAGACATGGTTGGGTTCGATACGAAACTCTCAAATAGAAAAATACAAGGCCAATAAATAACACTTATATTAACAGAATTGATTTATAGTTTTTTTTAACGGTAAATTTGGATCACTAACGGGGACATTACACCACCCACCCGATCATCTCCAATCTCCATTATGAGGAAACTCACCGCTGATAAGAAAACCCTCTTGCTCATCTTCCAATCCCCTTCAGGGGAATTAATATATAGTTATTTGGTAGAAAACTTATTTTCAACCCATTTTTGCAATGTGTTTCTCGTCGTTTATAATGTTTATGAATTAGTTCATTTGTTGTTGGGGGCATGTGTTTGGTCATGTTTTTTGCTCTTACTTTATTTCTATATATGTGTCCTTAGTTTTGATGCTAAATCATGCTGTCGAAAATAACCAATATTTACTAAATCTGATAAATATTTAAACGATCTTTTAGCTTTAGACATTAATTGAAATGACAGAATTTTTATAGCTCCCCGTGAAGATTAATTATTATATTAATGGGAGATTGGGAGTATCACTTTATGAAAATATATATGTATGGAGGGGGTAAGGAATCATCCTGTCTTCCAAACACTTCCAGACAAAAAAAGCTTCAGAAGAGATCGAAAAACCACACTTTCTTTCCACCCCAGAATAACAACTTAACAATGGCAAACTTCAAAGCAGAATCACCACCACCACAAGAGAGAGATAGATCACAGAGTGATTAGACTTTCTCTCTTTATATATATCAGCATCTACATATATGTAGCATGCAAACAAAAGATTCTCTTTATTTAGTGAAACTTCAACCCCACATCCTTTCTTTATTCCTATCTTCTTCTGTTTCATCTTAAAAAACCACTCTTTTGCTACTTCTTGAACCCATTTTCATTCAGAACATGTAAAATTTCAATGCTCATTTTATAAACTTTCAAATCTAGCAGACACATCCCACTCCATGGCATCATCTTCTCTTCTTAGGATGTATCTTATTCTTAATTTCAAGGTTCTTATTTTAAGGTAAAAAGTACATTTTATTGCATATATGCGTAGATACATATGCCTGGCTCCCTGTATGCCATTTCCAGAGTCCACCGTATCTTGGCGGCCTCCGTGAATGGCGTATGAGGAGCCAAGCATATCCGAGTTGTATACGCTTTAATACTTTTTGTAGTTTTTATGCTTATATACCATGAGATCTCTACTCAAAATTCCAATTTTTGGTCCTAGAATTTGATTTTCAATTAATTAGCTATATATTATTGTCTTTTTTCCTCAATTCTTGTTATATGAGATTTTGTTGAAGTTGAACCGTGTAGCATTGAAAATTCTGCTGGCCATGGTGAATGGAATCATCCTCAGGTAGAATTTCTTAAACTTTCTTGATCATCTTCGTCACCATTTCCATTTTAGGGTTTTTCTTGTTACATAGAACTAAATTGCTTATAAAATTATCTTTCCATGATGTGATGTTTTTTTCTTGAATTTGGACATGCGAGAAGATTCCACGAATATTGACAGTAACAAAACACAAATTCTGGCTAGCTAGCTAGTTCGATAATCTTTATAGAGACATCTTTACCCTTGTGTTTCTATCCCACAAGACATAACTTCTGTGCCTGTTTTGGAACTACAAAGAATAAAACTTCTTGAACATGGTGTTTGCTGGTTCTTAAAGTCTTAATCTCGTGGTGAAAATTTGTTTATGGAATTAGGGTTTTTTAATATATTAAATCAAGTATAAAATTGATCAAACCCTAGCTAGCTAGTTTAAAAGCAAGTTCATAAATTATGTTCATTTTACTAATTCTAAATTTATTTTTGATTTCTTTAACTTAATTTAGTTTCATATCATTAAAAGATTGATTTTTTACCTATCGGTCTTTAGTCTAGTAGCTGAGGTGTGAGTGGATGCTAGTGATGTCCATTTCTATCTAACTAAAGATTTAATCTTATAATGAACCAATGTAAATGTAAATGTATATTGAAGAATCAAATTCTCATCGGGTAGTCCGAATAGAATTTAACTCCGACTGAAATATAGAGAATGTAAAAACGAAATGAAAGAAGATCAACGAGAACTTTATTGATCAAATAATCTTGTATTACAGAGAGAGATAACACACCTAAAAACACATAGATAAGAAGTAAGAAATGTTGCAGATGCTTTCTTTTGTGCCGATAATCTTCTATTTATAGAGTTCTTACGCCGCATCTGTTCTATATATTCTCGTCCACATCCGTCGAATATCTATTCCTGGCCACATCCGTTCCAGACTCTGACCCTAGACTCAGATGCATAATATACCTATAATTTCAGTAAATCATATCTATTATATATATATATATATATATATATATATATATATATATATTCTATATCTATATATTATATAAATGAAAAGATGGATGCTGATGTGGCATCACCACAACCCTCCTCAGCATCATTTTCCCGCCTAAATGAATCCCCCTTTAGAAACATGCGGATCCTACGTATTACCCGACCCATCACATGATCCGTCTAAGCTAAAAACCCTAATGACGCCATCTGAAAAAAAAAACCCGATTTACTTCTTAAAGCCCTAATTCTCCTTCATATCGTATCATCTTCACAAATTCTAGCCGATGCTCTGTTCGCAACTCTCGCCGCTGCAATCATCTTCCGTTTTCAAGACCTTCAATCAATCGATCCAGGTATAATAATTCGTTAATCCGATCTATATAACGCAAAACATTTATAAATCGATTTTGATTTTGGGTAGGGGATGGTGACTTTAAGGAATCGGAATCAGCTTGCAAGGATCCAACGCCGTTCATTAACGGGCCGGTGATAAAAAGGATTTTTTAATCCGATTTTCTGATTTATTTATGATCGCAGCATTTTGATTGATCTTCTACACAACGATTTAGGGTTCATTCCCGATTTTATACCCCCATCATTCCAAATTTATGACAAATTATCCTACAATGTTACAAAAATAGTGTAGTAGTTTGTCCTCTGATTGCAATTTGTTGAATGTGCAGAGCTTTCTTCAGGTCCAAGTCATATAATACAACCCTGATGAACTTGATTTTTTTTCTTTGTATTGCGAGCAAGGACCTAGGGGATGGTTACTTGATGGTAAGAGAGGACAACTATGTTTGACTCAATGTTATTTTATTAATAATGGGGCAATTAGGTTGGATATAGAAAATAAGCTACAAATGAAGTGAGTCAAATGAGTCAAAGTCTACTAACCTTTTTACTCATGCTCAGAATGTTGTTTGATGATTGACACGGGTGTGAATAATGTTGTGTTTTTTGTTTGCCTAACTGAATTGCTTTTCTCTTCTACCTATTTGGTTTCTAAATAGGATGCCGAATGCTAACCATCGAACAGTGGTTGTAACACTTCGAGGGTTTAATAGTTCATGAACCGGGTGATCGACAACATGGTGGTAATGATCTTCTTAACATGATTGTAATTATTTGTGAAGATAAAACGATATCACTCAAGTGCTAACTAGAGTCCAAAGTAATTGTGGCTTTCTATGGGTTAATTGTAGAGATGTGTAATTTGCAAGTAGATTCATGGTTTTTGCATACA
>JBCNJP010000018.1:4260947-4368885 GCA_039602395.1 Deinandra increscens subsp. villosa | reverse complement strand
TCCAACCCCTGCCCTTACAATGTCTCCCATAAAACTCGAAAATTTTGCTCTATGGACCCCGCCAACCCTTCCCAGTGCATCAAATGTTAGTGGCCATTTTTCCTCACCATTTTTCTCAAATCTGGCACGCCACTTTACCAACCGCGTCATCCCCCTCTTGTTTGCTTGGGGAGCAGAGGCTTCCCCATTCTCATTGTCGACTACTTGGGTATCAACTTGGGCATCATTTTCGACTTGGGCATCAATGTTTTCCATGTCCTCTTCACCCGAATCATCGTCAGTATTGTTATCCATTTCCTCTTCATTATCCGAATGATCGACATTGTTATACATTCCATCATCTTCCGAATAATATTCATTGTCATATGCTTCACCTTCAATTTCCATTGTTAAATCAGATGAATCCTGTAGATGACAGTGAAATAAATAGAGAATTAATGAAATAAATGCGATGGAATAATTAAGATGAAATAATTGAGATGAAAATGATCTACTGAAGATGACAGTGAAATTAATATATACTGACGGGAATTAGGTAGTGATCTTCTGAAGATGATAGTGTGATGAATCCGGAACTGATCAATCAATTAGGTAGATGAACTTTTAGTGATATGGAAGAAGAGAGTAATGAATCGTTTTGGTGATAAAGTTTTGGTTAGAGGGAGTTGAATAGGAACTGATCAATGAATTTTGGGAAATTTGAAAAATGGTGGGAAGTAATTTGGGGATTATTAGGATCGATCCGGGTGAAAACATCTCAGCTAATAAGGACGTGACAGCATTTATCGGATTTAATATAAACTCAATTAATACGATTTGCGTTAATATTTATCTTGAATTTTAAAGAGTTAACATGGACTCAAAAAGTTAAAACCACCAAACCACAGGAACGCAAATCGTATTTAACTTTATTTTAAACATACCTTTAAAATAATCTTTAAATGTAAAATGGAATACTAAGCAATAAATTTAATGATAATTGTATCCTAAAATGACCCTCATTGCCCCTAAACACACCTTATTGGGCCGTCATTGGTCCTAACCATGCTTATTGGTTACATACACACCTTACTGGGACTTATTGGTTCTAACCGACCTCATTGCCCTACTAAACACACCTTATTGGGCCATCATTGGTCCTAAACATAATTTATTGGTTATATACACACCTTATTGGGCCATCATTGGTCCTAAACATGCTTATTGGTTACATACACACCTTATTGGGACTAATTGGTCCCAACTGGCCCTCGTTTCCCCTAAACACACCTTATTGGGTCTCATTGGTCCTAAACACAACTTATTTGTTACATACACACCTTATTGGGCCATCATTGCTCCTAAACATGCTTATTGGTTACATACACACCTTACTGGGACTCATTGGTCCCAACAGGCCCTCGTTTCCCCTAAACACACCTTATTGGGTCTCATTGGTCCTAAACACAACTTATTTGTTACATACACCTTATTGGGTCTCAATGTTCCTAAACACAACTTATTTGTTACATACACACCTTATTGGGCCATCATTGGTCCTAAACATGCCTATTGGTTACATACACACCTTACTAGGACTCATTGGTCCCAACTGGCCCTCGTTTCCCCTAAAATCACCTTATTGGGTCTCATTGGTCCTAAACACAACTTATTTGTTACATACACACCTTATTGGGCCATCATTGCTCCTAAACATGCTTATTGGTTACATACACACCTTACTGGGACTCATTGGTCCCAACAGGCCCTCGTTTCCCCTAAACACACCTTATTGGGTCTCATTGGTCCTAAACACAACTTATTTGTTACATACACCTTATTGGGTCTCATTGGTCCTAAACACAACTTATTTGTTACATACACACCTTATTGGGCCATCATTGCTCCTAAACATGCTTATTGGTTACATACACACCTTACTGGGACTCATTGGTCCCAACAGGCCCTCGTTTCCCCTAAACACACCTTATTGGGTCTCATTGGTCCTAAACACAACTTATTTGTTACATACACCTTATTGGGTCTCATTGGTCCTAAACACAACTTATTTGTTATATACACACCTTATTGGGCCGTCATTGGTCCTAAACATGCCTATTGGTTACATACACACCTTACTGGGACTCATTGGTCCCAACAGGCCCTCGTTTCCCCTAAACACACCTTATTGGGTCTCATTGGTCCTAAACACAACTTATTTGTTACATACACACCAATTGGGCCATCATTGGTTCTAAACACAACTTATTGGTTACTTACACACCTTATTGGGACTCATTGGTCCTAAACACATCAAATTGACCCATTTGACCCCAAATTGACCCATTATTTAATTTTTATCTTAAATCTTTTTATATAATTTATTTAGAATTATAATTCCCCAAAATTTAAGGGGGCGTTTAGTTGTGGAAAACAAGGGGTGTTTTCCATTTCTGTTTTCCAAAAAAACAAGGGAAACAGAAAATAGTGTTTTCTAAATTTTAACTAAAAATGGAAAACACCTTTTTTACTGTTTTCTAGGAAAACAGAAAATAGTGTTTTCTAAATTTTAACTAAAAATGGAAAACACCTTTTTTACTGTTTTCTGTTTTCTGTTTTCTATTTTCGTTTTCCAAATATATACAAAAGAAAATGGGCGTTCATTTTCTAGGGTTTATACGCACAACCGCTCGACCTCTCCTCCGTTACCTCCGTCGCCGTTTGCTCCAACGCATCGTCGACGGAAATCTAATGTAATGCAGAGATAGAAAACAGAAATGATTTCAATAGGAAATGGGCATTCTGTTTTTTGTGTTTAGGGTTTTTGATCGTCTCTGCATCAGTCTTTGATCGGATTGCAATTGTTGATCGTCTCTGTTTTCGAGGATTAGGGTTTTTGTTTAACAGATTGATTTAATAAACAAAAATAGATAAACAAGTATATAACAAAAAGTGGATTTCATACTACTGATTCCAATTCCATACACAAAATTGTTTCCTAATTTACATGTTCATTCCTAAAAAAAAAAAACAGAGCAGTTGCATGTTGAGGTTCACGGGAACCTAGATTCCATCTCCTCCATCAACTCCAAATGCCTACTCATTGCTTCTTGCCTCTGTTGAACCAACATTTGAAGCCTGGCATCGGAGACGCGTATCTCTTCTACCAGAAAAGTAGCCATCTGGTATCTTGATGGACTTGGTGGCTCTGTAAGTACCTGGTTGAGCAGGGCCAACCCGTCTAAGATACTCTGTCTCTCTGCCCCGATAATCACCTCGTACCTGTCCAGGGTAGCAACAATCTTTATCTGCAAATAATGTTCAACTAATTCTTTCAAGCTTGCCATTTTTAGAAGGATTTGAGTGTTTTGAGAAAGGGTTTGTTAAGGATTTTGAGAAAAGGTTTGATAAGGATTTTGAAAAGGTTTTGATGTTGGAGGTGAGAAGTTTCTCATTACTGATCAAGTGGTATGGTTATATGTGCAAATCACTTGAGTATGCGTCTTATCAGATGTGTAATCACTAGAGTATACCATAGGTCTTATTTGATTAATTTCAAAATTACCCACTGAGTTCATGAGGACTGCACATTATAATTGTTGGACTTTTGGTTATCCTACAAAAATTATTTTCACACGTTCTCCAACTGAAATTCCTACACGATATCAAAAAACCACTAATATTTTAATCACACGATCTGAAATTATCCGAAATTACTGTCACACGATCTCAAAAATCAAATTAACAAGTCAAAATTAAACGAAGAAAGTCAAAATTACCCACTGAGTTCATGAGGATTGAGGGAAGATGAACTAGAGTTCTTCAGGATTATAAAGAGTTATTCAGTAATAGAACCGGATGAACTAGAGTTTCTCAGGATCAAGAGTAATTTTCGTTTTAATTTATTTAAATATGATTCTAACTGGGCCCGCTAAATTTTAAAGGAAAATTGGATTTTAATAATCCAAGTTATTACCAATTGGCCAATATTAATCCCAATTTCAAAATTGGTCTACATTAATCCAAATTATTAAGGTGTTGGATTTCTTTGGACCCCTGTTAAGTTTTCATTAACTCCGTTAGTTTTTTGCTGACGTGGCAGCCACGTGGCTTTTATTAATCAGTGCCACGTCAGCAAAAAACTAACGGAGTTAAGGAAAACTTAACGGGGGTCCAATGAAATCCAACACCTTAATAATTGGGATTAATGTAGGCCAATTTTGAAATTGGGATTAATATTGGCCAATTGGTAATAACTTGGATTATTAAAATTCAATTTTCCAATTTTAAAAGAGGCGGGGTAAATTAGAGCGAACTCAATTGAAAATTTCACATATCAATCGACAGAATTTTCCCTCCGTCCTATTACTTCTCCAATAAACAGGTTCACAGTAAAGATTATTGAAAAGGATTTTTAGTATTGATCGTTTTTAATCATCTTAATTTGTTGTTGTATCTGTTAGCAAAACAAACATGGATAAGTCTTGGATGAAAACCAGTAGAACCACGCAATCATATGCCGATGGAGTTAAATCATTCTTATTGTTTGCAGTTACCAATTTGGAGAGTAATGAAATTCCATGTCCCTGTGTTAATTGTCTAAACCATTACTCTTTTAAGGTTGATGATGTAGAATTTCATTTACTTTCAAAGGGATTCGATCAGACTTATCGAAGGTGGGATTAAACATGGAGAGATAGACGAGCCCGCAGGAGAGGAGCTTCACACGGAATCATTTTTCGATTCCGGAGTTCCATTGGATGCAGCCGAAACAATAAAAATGGTCAGAGCTACTGAAGAAAATTTCGATGAGGACCATGAGAAGTTTCAAGAACGACTCATGGATGCTGAGAAGCCTCTGTATGAAGGATGCCATACCTTCACAAAGTTATCTGCCTTGGTTCAACTACTGAACTTGAAGACTAAGCATGGAGGATCAGATAAATTTTTTAATGAACTTTTAGTTTTGCTGAAACAGATGCTACCTGAAGGTAATGAGATTGTGAAGAATACATATGAGGCCAAGAAGATTTTGAAGTCAATGGGTGCAGGGTACACCAAGATACATGTGTGTATCAATGATTGTATTCTGTACAGGAAGGAGAACAAGGACCTAACTGTATGTCCAACTTGTGGTGAGTCCAGGTGGAAGGTGGATGAGAGGACTAAGAAACTATACGACAATACTCCTGCAAAGGTAATGTGGTATTTCCCCATCATTCCAAGATTGAAACGACTGTTTCAAGTGAAAACCACAGCGGAGGATCTAAGATGGCATGCCACCAGTTCCAAAACACCCGGTGTGTTACGACACCCATCCGATTCACCGGCATGGAAAGCCATCGATGACAAATATCCCGAAATCGCTGACGATCCTAGAAGTCTTCGTCTTGGCATTTCAACTGATGGGGTCGACGTAAATAGAGGTAACAGAAATCACAGTGTGTGGCCGGTTCTATCTGTCATTTACAACCTTCCACCATGATATCGGGAGCGCCTGGAAACGATATTGATGTGTTTTTGGAACCATTAATTGATGACTTGGAGCTGTTATTCGAGGCAGGTGTGGAAACATATGATGCGTATGCGCAAGAACAGTTTACTATGCGTGCAGTTGTTTTATGGACGATTAATGACTACCCTGCACTTGGTACACTTTGTGGTTGCCCGTACAGTGGATTCCGTGGTTGTGTGGTATGTCGGGAAGAAACTAAATGCATTAGGCTTCCTTTCTCAGCCAAGCAGTGTTATGCTGGTCATAGAAGATATCTACCATATACGCATGCCTTCCGAAAGCAAACCGAGGCCTTCAATGGTAAACAAGAGTTGGAAGTTGCTGCTGATCCTATGACCGGAGAACAGATATACGAAGAAGTTCAACTTATCAGGAACAAATGGGGAAAGGGATTAAGGTGTACTGATTCAGAAATCCCAGAGACCTCAACCGGAAGAGGGGGGAAGATTGATAAGAGAAAAAGAAAGAACAAAGAGAAGCCACCATATTGGAAGAAATTCAATATATGGTTTCGAAGACTTAGATACTGGAGGCATAATAGTGTCCAACATTGCATTGATTTCATGCATATTGAAAAGAATGTGGCTGAGAGTCTTGTTGGAACTCTGCTCAACCTTCCCGGAAAGACGAAGGATGGACTGAATGCGAGAAAGGATATGAACTTTTTGGGGTTAAGATCAGAGTTGCAGCCTAAACAGAACAAGAACAACATAGTACTTCCTGCAGCGTGTTACACGTTACAAAAAGATGAAAAGGAAAAGTTTTGTGACACGTTGTATAACTTGAAGGTTCCATAAGGCTATTGTTCTAACTTTTCTAGTTTGGTTAGTCTAAAGGACAAGAAACTTGTGGGGCTCAAGTCACATGACTATCATATGCTGATGCAACAGTTTCTGCCAATTGCAATTCGGTCACTCATGCCTGAACCGACAAGATATGCTATTATAAGGCTCTGTTTTTTTTTTCAAATCAATATGCAGCAAAGAGATCAACGTCGAAGAGCTAGACAAATTGCAAGCAGATCTTTGTGTCACACTATGCCTGCTTGAGAAATATTTCCCGCCATCATTTTTTGATGTTATGCTTCATTTGACGGTGCACCTTACTAGGGAGGTAAAATTATGTGGCCCAATATGCTTTCGATGGATGTATCCATTTGAAAGGTGTATGAAGGTAATTAAGGGCCACGTGAGAAACAAAACTTATCCAGAAGGGTGCATTGCTGAGGAGAACATTGTAGAAGAAACGATTGAGTTTCTCAGCGAATACCAAAAAAACATCACAACTATTGGTGTTCCAACTAAAAAGCATAGCAGTGCGGATGGAAGTCCTGGGTCAGCTGGTAGATCAGTTGAAGTCTCTCCAGAGCTCCTATCGAAAGCGCATTTATTTGTGTTGCTAAATACGCCAGAAATTGAGCATTATATCAAGTAAGTAATTTAGATTATTAACCTTTTTTTATCTGTTTAATTAATTATAAACTTTTATAGATAACTTCAATTCATGTAATTGCAGAGAACACATGAAATTTTTGGAAAAGGAACATCCTGGTAGTAGACTAAATGACCTGACTAAGAAGCAGAGCACAACATTTGGTAAATGGTTACGCAACAAGGTCAGCTAAATTTGCTTATTGTTTTAATTCCGGATGAACTGTAACTTTCCTGAACAACTGACCTGAGTTGTCCGGAACAACTCTATTTTCTATCCGGATGAACTATAACCTTCCTGGTGAACTGAAACTATTTTCTTATAGTTTTAATTCCGGATGAACTGTAACTTTCCGGAACAATTGACCCGAGTTGTCCGGGATAACTCTATTTTCTATCCGGATGAACTATAACCTTCCTGGTGAACTGAAACTATTTTTCTTATAGTTTTAATTCCGGATGAACTGTAACTTTCCGGAACAACTGACCTGAGTTGTCCGGAATAACTCTATTTTAATCCGGATGAACTATAACCTTCCTGGTGAACTGAAACTATTTTTCTTATAGTTTTAATTCCGGATGAACTGTAACTTTCCGGAACAACTGACCTGAGTTGTCCGGAACAACTTTATTTTATTTTTGGAAGAGCTATAATCTTCCTATTCCTAATGAACTCTCCTGATGAACCTACTATGAATTTCAGGTTGAAAAGGAGATGGCGGAGTCCCCAGAAACTATATCAGAGACCGTTAGGTGGATTTCACATGGCCCGCACAGAAGCGTGAGGAAATATGAAGTATATGACATCAATGGCTATTCATTTCGTACAAAATCTCGAGACGGTAGGGTTTACCAGAACAGCGGGGTTGGTGTAGAGGTAAATGACATGCACATCTCTAACGAGGTCTTAACCTATGGAAAAAAACCTTACTATGGGGTTTTAAAAGAGATATGGCTACTAGATTACCATATTAAAACCATCCCTCTATTTATGTGCGACTGGGTTGAGAATACACAGGGGGTCAAAAAAGATAGTCTTGGTTACACTTTGGTCAACCTTAAAAGACTAGGTCACAAGGAGGACCCGTTCATTTTCACGTCACAAGCACAACAGTTGTTTTACGTCAAAGACCAGCTGGATAAAAAACTGCATATTGTCTTTATGACACCTCCCAGAAATTACAGAGATTATTATGAAGACGATGCCAATGAAGAATTTAGTACGGTAGTTTTTCCTCACAACGATAATGTATTGCCATCCGTAGATGCACGTCACAATGTTTACCATAGAGCTGACTGTACTGGAATGATATTACGAAAAACCACCGATTAATTGATCATCATTGTAATGTTTTTGAATCTTAGCAAACTACAGTATCAACAATATTTGGTTTTTTTTTCTTTATGTATTCTGGAATATATATAATTATGGATCTTAATTTTGAGTCAAGTGTTTCCTTTTTTTGATTGTGCCTGCAGGTCTCCTCTCTTTGACCAAACCAGAGTCAATAAAAGTCAAAAATAAACAAACAAAATCAACTGCTGCTTTAACAAACACAATTACATACATAATCCAAAGGTTATGATTCCATTAATACATTGATCTATAAAATTACAACTAAAAAACTACTAACTTAAAATGGAGAAGAAGCGGCTGAAGAAAAATCCCTCTTTTGCTTTCTCACATGCACTTGCTTCTGATCAAGTGAAAAGAGAGAACAAGTCCCTCTTTGCTTTCTCACATGCAATTGCTTATGATCAACTGAAAATGGTGAAGAAGTGGCTGAAGATAAATCGGGTTCATGGGGCCAAAAGGGAGAAGAAGTGGCCGAAGAAAAATCAGGCTCGTGGGGCCAGAAGGGAGAGAAGCACCTGAAGAATACAAGTCCTGCAAACCTCAACATGTGCCCTTACTGCTGACTGTTATAAAATTACACAATAACTTAAAATCTGCTCTCAGTAAAGCATTTGTATGAACCATTAGAGACTCCTCGTCTCCATGGTTTCCACAATAACTTAAAATCTGCTCGCAGGAGATACAGAGTGCAATCTTTCCCTGCACAAGATAAAATTACCAAATCTGAGATGAAAATTTCAATCGAATTTCAGTGGTGAAGATGATAACTTACCGTTTTCCACATACGGATGATGCCAATTCCACATTTTTTGCCGTCGATGATGGACGAAAAACAGAGAGAGAAAGACTGGGAGAAAAGGGTCATGGTGGAGATGATGATGAAAACTGATACAGAGATAGTATATATCGATACTCGAGGGGCGTGGTAGATGGAGATTTGAAAGATAAAGTAAATGAAATAGTAATGATTACAAGCGCCGTACACTGTTGGTATTCTTCTTTTAGCCACCTAAAATTAATATACCGTGACCATTTGTCATAATTTGTCACGCAACCAATGTTTAATATGAGTGGCCATATCACAAGATAATCAAACATGATACACATATATAACCATCATATATTCAATTATAACTACTAATATCATAACTAAAAATAAACATATAAAACATTGTTCTTAATTTGTTCATAATTAAACACAAACATCCATTAATTAATAATCCGGATCACTGCAATCTTCGGATATGTATGATCCTGATGAACTTGCATCGTCATCATCATGATCATCATCATCATCATCATCTTCTTCTTCTTCTCATCTTCTTCATCTGCTTCATCTGCTTCTTCATGATCTTCTTCATCATCTTCTTCATCTTCATCTTCTTCATCTTCTTCTTCAGGTTCATTGAATTTTGTATCAAGGACACGAAATAATTTCGCTGTCTCAACATGGTAGGCAAAACAATCAGGAATCTTCTGCGCATATAGTTGCTTCAGGATGTTCTCATCGTTGTGTTTAATCACAGATTTGTGGGACTTGAAGGATCTTCTTCTCCTGTTACTGTAAACCAAAAAAATACGGTTATGCTTCACATACCAGTAATTAAGGGAGCGTTGATTATCGGCCATTTGATACAAGAATTGGTGTAGAGAATTTGAGAGAATTGGTGTAGAGAATTTGAGATCAAGAAAGGGATGGCGGTAAAAAGGAAAATAACAATGATGATGATATATAGGGTAGCAGATTTTAACCCGCTCGAATTAATGGTACAATTGAAAAAAGCGCGTTGTTTTAGAGGGAAACAAATCTTCTATTTTTCGCCACGCATTTAATATTTTACCGTGATCATAAAATACATTTTTGTCACTCACAACCTACCATTTAGTCACGGTTAATATATGTGGCCATAGGTAATAGATTTTTGTCACTCACAACCTACCGTGACCATTAGTCATCTAATATTTAGTCACACAACCTAATAACAGTGGCCATATGTACTAGCTTTTAGCCACATAACTAAGTAAAAAGCGTGGCCATTGCTCACATTTAGCCACGCATAAATAGTTTTGTTTTCTTTTAATTTACTAAGTAATAAAATCTACTCTTCCGTCACACAACATTATTTAAGCGTGGCCATACATTCCTTTTTGGTCACACGAATAAAAAATCATAAAAATCCCGTGGCCGTTTGGTGCATTTCGCCACTCTTTTTTAAGTGTGACAAATAAGTGCCACATGTTTTTGTAAAACAGTGGCTAAAGCCACTGCACCTGATTGTTGTTGTCACATAAACAAAAAAATACGTGGCTAAAAGGGTCCAAAGGCTATATATTTGGCCACGGGTACACAATATGTGTGGCTAAAACGAGAATTTCTTACCTTTGGCCACGCTTTTTTCAAAACAGTGGCTATGCGTTATCAAAAAAACCGTGGCCAAAGCCACTTTTTGACGTAGTGTGGACGGCATGAACTATCAATTTTTATTTACCGGATAGGGATATTAAAACCAATTTTAATATTTAGTGATCGTTAGACACAAACGATAAACCCTATCATCACTCGGGACAATTATTTTAAATCACCTATTTAAAATATCTAAGTGTCGCGAATGGTCAATTGTGTGTTAACGGCATAATGGCATGGTCTTGCTAGAGCCATTTAGCAAGACCAATGGGACATGACAATATAAAGGTGAACAACCACAAGGAAGGCAACTCGGTGCGTTCGTGGATCCGGTTCAACTCCCACTAGCCTCCAGACACCTTTTTGGCGAGCGTCCGATCTTCGGTCTTGGTTTTTATAAAAGTACAATTTACTAACAACTTAGTAAACCTAGCTCTAATTTACAACTTTGAAACCCGAAAAACGGCGGGTCCACCAAAACCAAATAAAGATACAATTGGGTCAGCAATTGAGTCAATTAGAGAAATACAACACGCCGAAACAATTAATTAATTAAAGGGGTCGGCCGTAACACACAATTAATTAATTAGAATTAATCAAGTAATTCCGTTCGCAATTTGGAAACGAATCGAAATTGCGAACCACCGGTTACGAAAAGACCGGTTCAGATTTACACGCGGTGATCGTGGCTCTGATACCACTGTTGGGATTTACAGTGGGTATTCGGGTTGCCCGTTTTAATTTTATACCGAATAAATTAATGGGTCAATTAATCAGATTAATTGCGCAGCGGAAAAACAAGTTTTACAACGCGAATATAGTAAAAACCGTAGACAGGATCTGATCACCGTGTACGCGTAAATACTGAAAAATAAATTTAAACAATCTAAACAATTTAGATATACCTTGGCGGAGTCCGAACAACCGTTCGAGACACCGGGGTTCGACGAACTGGCGCTAGGGCAAACGGTAACGCCCGACTCGAATCTGCGAGTCAAATCTTCAACCGACTTTGAAGACGGCATCTCGGGCACCACAGGCGCGTTCATCTCATGAACGGGCGGTGGTGGCGGTAGCGAAACCATGCTATGTATCATAGCATTCCAGTCGAACGGTTCCGTCGTGCATGGCGACGAAACCGATGCAATATCGATTTCGTCCGATACGCGTGGAAGCGACGAGCGTAGTGGCGTGACGGCGACGGCATACAATGACGCCGGCCACTTCGGGTTTTCACCCGGTTCGACGGTCGCGGCACGAGACGGTTCAAACAACGGTCTCGGTGGCGCGGGTAATGCGAGAACCACCTCGCGGTGGTCCTCGCCAAAGATCTCGGCGGCGACGGCGGCACGGGCCGCAACAGCGGCGGCGGTGGCGACGGCCCTCTCTTCGGAGGCGGCGACGGTGGTTTCCAGTTTCATGGCGGCGGCAATCAAACGAGGGTCTCGTTTCACCATTGTGTTCGTCGGGAAAAAGCGACGGAGTGGTGGTGGTTGGTTGCGTCGATCGGAAGGGAGAGAGGGGAGAGGTGGCGGTCGCGAAGGAGGGAGGGAGAGAAGGGAGAGGTTGCGATTAGGGTTTCCTAATCCCTCCTCTTCCTTATATAATTTTCGATGGCTTGTTGAGCAAGCAAAACCCATCGCGACCTTAAACGCCTCTAAGCCCAATGATTAACTAGTCCGTTAACCGGTAACGACTAGATAATTATTTGCCGACAATCCTCGTAAACGTTTTACGAATTATTGTTTCGTTACGTTACATAAATAACTATTATTTATTTAAATTCGTTTGATAATTAATTAACCGGTAATTAAATCTTTTAGTTCGTTGATACCGGTGTAACCCTTACGGGTCGAAACCGGGTCGGTTACGCTAAGGGTGGGTCAGGACATCTAATATCCAACATTCTCTTGTCTGACGCGTTTCGCGGGCTAGTGATCTCGTCAGGGGGTTTTGTTAGAGCTTCGCCCATCCTCTCAGTCGATTGTATCCTCCGCTTGCGTGGCTGGATTGGGGTGTTTGTGAGTGCTCTTCGGGGTTGATACACCTGGATCAAGGAGCTCGAGATGCTCCTGGCGGTCCTGGGGTTTGTGGCTTTAATATAGGTTGAAGAAAAAGTGAAATGTGATGAAATTGGCTCAGGGGGTTTTTGAAGTTCTAAGCATGGTGGCATGGGTGATGCGTATTGATTTTGGGTGCTGGGTTGACTCAATTGGGATATTTTAATTACCTTTTTGGTGGTAATTTTGCTTAGGATTGTATTTTTGCTATGTTTGTTTTGTCTTGATCTTGTATTTTGTTTTTTTTTTGTTTTTCGGACCTCATGTTATTTCCCCAGCTCCTTGCTGGTTTATATGTTACGTTGCCGTTTAAAAAAAAAAAAAAATTCCACCATCAAGTTAGCAGAAATAAAGATTTACGTGACACTGTGTTAGTAACCCGTGTACTACACGGCTAATTTAGGTTCATATTATTAAATAAATATATAAAAAAATGATTGAGAGATTTAATATGATTGACGTAAAATCATTATAAAACAATAAATGATAATTTAATAAATTAAAAAAAAAGTATTGACTAATTGTTGATTAATTTTTTTTTAAAAGACTCAAATTATTGAGCAAATTTATTAGATCTACATTAATTTTGTCATTTTTTTATATAAAAATTTAATTTGGACAAAATTGGTAATTAGTCTTAATTGATGATTTACTAAATTTGTAATTGATTGTGAGTTTGACATGTGTTAGTGATGATGTGGACCCTCTAAAATGAAAACATATGGCAAAAATGTAGTGCTTTATTAGAATTAATTAACTAGGTTAGTAACCCGTGTACTACACGGGTTGAATAAATTTTCTAATATGAGATAACTTTAAAAAAAATTGATATGAGATTTAAAAATTATGAATGATATAACTGTGAGATCATATCCAATAGTTATTTTATAGTAGTTAAGTAAAAAATACATTTTTATAAAATCTAGTAAATTAGAGTATTCCGTATATCGTAGTTGGAAAATAAATTGCTTAACGGTTTACTTTAAAATGTGTTGAGAACTACAATAATAAAAGTTATTATTATTTAGGATTACTTGAATTTTCAGAGTATGTCAAATGATATTTAAAATATGTTAAAGATGATAATTGAACTAATATAAAATTATATTTCATAATATAAAAGGGTGTTTGACATTTTAATATTTTAATTAAATAAATCAACCACCCTAATATATAATATTTTTAATTAATAAATAATAGTAAATATTATTATAAATTAAAAAATTGAGTGTTACATCTCTTTAGAAAATTCAAATAACTTCTGTAAATTTGGTAAATTAGTTCATAAATAATTTATGTAAGTATATACTTAATGAATATTAATAACTATTTATAATTAATTTTAGTTAAATATAATGTTGAATTTTAAATTTAGAAAGTTGAAATATTAAATTTGGAAATTTTAAATTCTTAAATAAAGAAAATTTAAAATTGAGTGTGGTGTTGACAAGTGTATAAGCTTAGGTGGAGACCCTAGAAAAACGACATGCGACACCCAACTTATTGCTTTATTAAAATGAAATATAATAATAAGATTAATATGACAACACAACTCAAATGATACATAAGAATCACATTAATTCACACCTAATGGTGTAACCTTTTGCTACCATCTTGATAGTTTTATTAATAAATATTTTGTTGGCCTTCGTTGGCCCTTAAAAAAAATAAATACTTTTATAACATTCGGGCCAAATCCCATCCGGATGACCCCAGTAACTTACCTCAGTAACACATGTTGGGTTTGCCAGTGGCATCCAAGTTTCTGATTAGTTACAAAACTAATTTACCGAATCGGTTTTATTACACTACTACAAAAATAGTCTTTTATGATGTGCACTGCGCGTCATAAAAGGAGTCAGATGACGCGCAAATGCCCGTCAAGGAAGGTCCCGTCATAAAGGATATGACACGCAAAATGCGCGTCATCAGCTTATGTCACGTATTTTTATGATGCACAAAAATATGCGTCATAAATGTGTGCCATAAAATGAGCGTCCTCTACTTATCATATTTTAGAAATTAAGACAGTTTTTTGTGGCGTCCATATTTGCGTATAAAACCAGTGTGTATCATCGTTCGTACATCATTAAAGGTCTTTTTTGTAGTAGTGTTAACAATTTACAATAAGAGAGTTAAACGCAGCGGAAATAAAAAGAAACGTCAATTAATACCAGCTTAAAACCTTATCAACAGTATCACGATTAACCAAATGTGTAAATATAGATAATAGTTAATATCTAAAATAACAGTTTAGTTTACATATACCTTTACGGTGTTGAACAAAAGTTCAAGACACCGAGAACAACGAACAGTTCCTCGTTGATAACGGAACCAGGAACCGAGATCATGACTGAGAACAGCGATGGACGATCACTGTTGTAAAATATTAAAACTACTTCTTTTTTTTTTTAATTAAAGGTCTTTATGCTTCTTTTTTTAATTTTTTTTATTAAACAAGGTTGTAAAATATTAAAACTACTTCTCACTTAATGGACTATTTGTAACGTGGTTAAGTAAAAATAATATTTTTCCGAAATAACTATATAACTTAAATGATATGTGATGTAATTAGCTTAATTAAAAGACCTAAATCGTACTTTTTATAAAAAATAAATAATTTTTTTTAATTTACTCTTAACTTTATTCAAAACCTGATTGGTTTAAAAAATAGAAAAATTGGATTTAAATAATCCTATTCTTTGACTATTGGCAAATAATAATTCGACTTTTAACATTGGCAACTAGCAGTCCCACATTTACACTTATTTGTTTTCACTGGTCCCTCCGTTAAAAAAATTTAACTCCGTTAACTTTTTCACCAAACTTTTCTCAACCCCGATTTTTGATCCACCATAACTTCTTTAATTTTTGATGAAAATTCAATCCGTAAGTTGCTATGAACTCGTGACGAAAAACCGAACAAGACTAGATCAATATTGCCTAGGTTTTAAATAGGTTATGATGATGAACAAAAGCATCAAAGTTATGACTTTTTCATGACTTTGAATAAAAATTTGAGCATCAAATCCATTGTGTTTGTGATATTGATCGATTCCATCAGATTTGACATGTTCTCACGAGTCTATAGCAAGTTACGAAATTTATTTTCATGGAGTTTTGATTGGATTTCAAATTTCACAACTTCATGGTTTTCATGAAGCTTTAACAATGGTAGATTGATCAATTCTCAATGGTTTTCAATGATTCTTGTTGCTATAGATTCGGTTTATGATCACAAATGTGTTAGTGAAATCAATTTTGAAAACCATTGATAATTGATCAACCCACCATTGTTGAAGCTTCATGAAGAACATGTTCATAATTATAATCTATTTAAAACCTAGGCAATATGGATCTAGTTTTGTTCGGTTTTTCGTCACGAGTTCATAGCAACTTACGGATTGAATTTTTATCAAGAATTGAAGAAGTTATGGTGGATCAAAGATTGGGGTTGAAAAAAGTTGGATGAAAAAGTTAACGGAGTTAACTTTTTTAACGGAGGGACCAGTGAAAACAAATAAGTGTAAACGTGAGACTGCTAGTTGCCAATGTTAAAAGACGGATTATTATTTGCAAATAGACAAAACATAAGATTATTTAAATCCAATTTTCATAAAAAATATTATTTTTTTGGTTCCCTAACTTTGTCATGTGCTTGTGTCCATAATTTTAATGGAACATATTTATGCACTTCAACAAAGTAACGAAGATAATTTCTCTTTTTATATTTTACTTTTGTGTTTTTTCAATTTGAAAAAGATAATTTCAACAACCCAACAAGAACAACAAAGGCCATGTGACTTGCATATTAAAAAGTAAAAATGACGCGTTAATGAAACCATGTGACCACTAAAAAAACTATTTCCACCATCAAGTGATGGGAAGTAAAGCCTTATATGACGTTAATATGAGAATCAAACTCAAATGATGCCTAAGAAATAAGAATCACACGTAATGGTCTTAATTAGTCCTCCTATGTTTTTTTTTATAAAAATAGATTTTTAAAGGGCCAATATATATTAACAAACATTTTTACTAAAAAAATAACTTTTCAACGGTCGCTTGGACCCAAATGGTCGTTTGGGTTTTTTTAGGTTGTTTGGACCCAAATGGTCGTTTGGTTTTTTTTTTTTAAAATAAGATTGTTTGGGCGTCGTTTGGGCCAAAACCAATGTTTTAAAAAACCGGTTTTGAAGTTGAACCGGAATTTTGAGTCGGTCGGACCGGTTAGACCAGTCGGTTCAATCGGTTAGGGGTATATATTTTTATAAAAATGCTAATAAACTTGTACACTCTATCCACTCAAAAATAATACCAAATAGTTATTTCACAAGAAAATATAAGTTTTAAAGTTCACAAATAATAAAAAATAACAATAAAGTATACACATATAATAAAAATAATTCAAAAAAAATAAAAAATTAAGAAAACTGGTTGAACCGGAGCAGTTTAACCAGGAAAAAAAGGTCAAAACTGGCCGGTACGGATCTTGTAAAAAACCATGAAAAAACCGAAGACCTCCAAAAAATCCGGTCAAATCGGTTCAACCAGCCGGTTCGAACTGGTTTTTAAAACACTAGCCACAACGACCCCTTAACTTTCAAGGGCGTGTGATTTTGTAATACTTAAAAAATAATAAAATAAAAAATATATAAAAACTCAAACGACCATTTGGTCCAAACAACCATTTAAAAATTGTTTTTTAATAAAAATGTTTGTTAATATAGCCAACGCCTTTTAAATGATCAATGACCAAGCCAAGCAATTAGAGCTTGTTGGGTATAATATGATCGTAATCTCCAAGGTAAATCAAGAAAAAAAAACAAGTAATAAAAGCACTATTTATGGTTCTACGTATATTTTCTTCCATCCACAAACAAATACTTTCAGATCATTCGGGTCAAATCCCATCCGGACAACCCGGACACATAGCGCAATATAGCAACCGACAGCCAAACACTAATAAAATACGCCAGATGCACAATCAAATCAAATCAACAAACACAAACCAACCGTATAACGTTGCCTGCTACTCTCCCTCATCGGGAACACCATTCAGATCCAAAACAGCAACTCCCGTTCTCTTCTTCCCACTAACTTCACCTCCGTCAACTTCTCTTGACGGATCCAACAACTTAACTCCACCTTTACGTTTCTCAAAGTACTTCACCGCCTCTCGCATCCGCCGCAGAATAGCAAAGAACTCTTCAACCTCATCGTCCGTCGGAGGAGGAACAACCACCGGATCATCATCGCTCTCCTTGGTCTCTCTCTCCTTTTTCCGATCTCCTCCGCCGCCGTCCTCCTCCGCCGTGCTCCGCTTCCTCTTATCTCGCCCCATCTTTAAAGTTTAAATCCTATTATTAAAAGTGAGGATGCGCCAGATGTATAATAGTTTCTTTGCTTACACACAAAGTGCGCATGCATGTACTTCTGTCTGAGTGTGGACGAATAAAATATCATTAATAGTTGGACTCTGTGGTACGTGACGTCGATCGTAGTATCGGGATGACGTTGAATCGCTTTCATAAGCAGCGAATATGGGACCTACTTAATGATATTCTTTTGGGTTTTTTAGGTGTTATATTACTCTTTAGTCTTAGATTAATGATTTAGGAACGGGAAAGAACATTGGAATTATTGGTTAAATAGTAAGCAGCCTACGTGTCCTTCATTTGCAACACTAAATTGCTTTGTTAGTTTCTTTTACGTGTGGGCTTGATGATGATAGAGTATTGGTTCATAGAATTTATGACATTTTGAGATGGAATGAATTCTTTGAAAAATAGTATTTGGTTGGCATAATGTCGGAAAGGAGTTTAATATTTTTTCTTTGATTAAAAAAAAAAAGTAATGGGTGATAAAAAATGAAAAAAAAATTTTATTTTCTTTTTTCTTTAGTGGTTTGAAGGAATTATAAATATTCCTATATAAATAGATTTGACAACGAGAAGCTTTACATATATAACTCTCATAAAAATAACATTATATTATATTTATAGTTTCACTACCACTAACCAGCTCAGTTGGTTTGGACGTTACATGTGCACCCGGCGTTCTCTAGTTTGATTTCGGTCAGAGTTGTTATTTTCTTCTTTCTCTGCTATGAAAAAATACATATGCTATATAGATTTTGTTCAGAGGTCTTACATAATTGTTATCCAGCTTAACTCCTAAGCGGAGGTGGTATGGTTGGGAGCCGGTGGGCGGTTCCAAGGAGAGCCGCATGGCTCCTTCCGGTTCTCCATACCGTGTCCCACGGTTCCCCCACCCGGCTCACTTTGAGCGGTTCCATTCGGTTTCCGAAAACCCGAAGAAGCCAGCCCACATATGACTGTTGGTAGCCAATGGCTATCTACCTTCTTTTTTCCTTAACATTTTTAACATACCACTATATATACCATATTCTATTTTTATAAACTACACCTTATACCATTTTCTTTTTACCTCTTTCTCTCTACAAAATGACTCTTTACGATGATGAAGACTTTATTCCACCACCCGAGATTGGGACTTCGTCAAGCAGCTCCGATGGTTCGTACGAGGACGCGATGAATTACCTTAACCTATGTATTAACGTCATCCAACAAGAAGAGGTTTCCGCTCCTAAACGGAGGAGACGTATTTTCTCTGATCGTGAAAACGGTCACCAACGATTGGTGGAACTTTATTTCGCCGAAAATCCCTGTTACCATGAGGGAATTTTTAAAGAGCGATTTCGTATGTCTAAACTGTTGTTTTTAAAGATTGTTGACGACATCACAAACAATGAGCCGTGGTTCACACCCCTTTTGGATGCGGCGAAGAGGGAAAGTTCACACCACTGGGCGTAGTTTATTGTCCGTCTTTCCTGCATGATGAATTAAGTCGTGTATGTTACCTTTTCGCGTTTATAAGATAAAATCTAAAATTTATAATAAAAATTAAATAAAGCCTTTTATGACGTTAATATGAGAATCAAACTCAAATGATGCCTAAGAAATAAGAATCACACGTAATGGTCTTAGTCCCTCCTGTGTGTTTTTTTATAAGTACAGATTTTTAGGGAAAATCACCATAATAGTCTTGGACCACTATCAAATTACACAACTGGCCATTGACTTTTTCTTTTACTAAAATAGCCCAACCAATAGCAGCTTGACACGTCACTATTTTCGCGCTGATTACTCACTCTATATATGATATTTTCACGCTATATAAGGGTATTTCACGCTCAGTAAAATAAAATTTAATTTTTTTACTCACGCCATACACACACGCCATATAGGGGGGATTTCGTGCCCGTTTAAAAAAAATAAATTAAATTAAAATTAGTCTTTTATTTATTTTTATAATGTTTTAAGTTCAAAACTTTTATATATTATTCTTTTAAACGTTTTAAATTTTATATTATTGTTAAAAATTAGTTTTTTTAATTGTTTTAACTTTTTATATTCTTTTTTTAACTTATTGGTTTTAACTTTTTAAAAATTTTATTATTTAAAAAAAAATGTTTTATTTTTTATAATGCTTTAAGTTTAGAAGTTTTTATATTTATTGTTTTAAACGTTTTAAATTTTATATTATTGTTTTAACTTTTTATATTCTTTTTTTTTAACTTAATGGATTTAAAATTTTTAAAATTTTGTTATTTTAAGAAAGTGTTTTATTTTTTATAATGTTTACTATTGTTAAAACTTAAAATTTTAAATTGTTTTAACTTCTAATATTTTTTTTCTTAACTTAATGGCTTCAACACTCTCAAAAATTTAATTATTTAAAAAAAAGTTTAATTTTTTTAATGTTTTTAGTTTTAAATTTTTTTATATATTATTCTTTTAAATTTCTAGATTGTTGTTTAAACGTTTTAAATTTTATATTATAATTAAACTTAAAATTTTTAATTGTTTTTACTTTTTATATTTTAATGTATTAAGTTTTAAAGTTTTTTATATTATTGTTTTAAATTTTTAGATTTTGTTTTAACGTTTTAAATTTATACGTTTTTTTATATTATTGTTTAAAAATTTTATGATTTATACGGGATAAATTTTAAACAACAAAAATATATAGGTTTTTATATTAAAAAACGTTTGATCTTTCAACTTTTAACCTTTTATAATTTTTATTATATTAAAAACGTTTTATTTAATTTAAAAGATATTTATAAGTTATAACGCTTTACTTTAAAAAATCTATACAATTTATTTTATGATATTTTTTATACTTTTATCTTTAATATTTAACTTTTAATAAAATACAACTTCTTTATAACTTTTTGTGTTAACTTTTTTAACTATTAACTTTTTTTCGGTTTCTTTTTAACTTTATAACTTTTAACCTTTTAAAAATATATATTTCAATTTCCTTTTTAACTTTTTATAAAAAAAAATTATAAGTTTTAACATTTATCTTTTTTTATTATTTTTAGTCAACATTTTTCACCTATAGATATCATCTTCTCTCACCATCTTTCTCCATACATTACTCATTTATAAATTCGAGTGTTCTGAGAGTTGAAAAATTAGAAAAAAGCTTAACATTTTTAACATAATATATTCGGACGTTGCACAATGTTTATCTTTAGAAATATAATTATAACATTTTTTACAATACGTTTTTCTTTACGATATTTTAATTTTATGACGATGAAATTAGGTTCCTTAGAAATATAATTATAATAGTTGTAAAATTTGTGTTTATAACCCGAAAAAGTATTTTTAAAAATAAAAACCTTTCCATAAATTATAAGTTTAAATACTCTTACAAGCCTAACAACTATTTTACTAACTCACACTTTTCAGTAATTTCACAATCACTTACGAAACTTATATTTTTAAACAATCAATTACGAGAATTAAATGTTTTTTTAAGAAGAACTCCGTTTTTAATAAAACTTAGGTCAAAATGTCCGGGAAAAAAATCATAAACGACTGTGTATTTAGATTTTTTTTACAAATCACTAAATATAAGTTATTAACAAAAAACACATTGAGCTGCTTAATTAATTAAGGTGAATAAAAATTAAAAAATATGAAATAAATATTAGTTAAATTGGATTTTAATAATCCCAAGTTTTACCTATTGGCCGGCAATAACCCACATTTGAAAATCTTTTCCAACAGTCCCAACTTTCACCTAATTTTTTTTAATGGACCCACCGTTAACTTTTTTAACACCGTTAAGTTTATGCTGACGTGGCATGCTGACGTGTAATACTTCTTTTATTTTTTTTAATTATTTAATCCATGTCATTTCTAAAATCACATATATTTTTTAAATTCTTTTATCATGTCAGATTTACAATTTACAAATCAATTTGTCTCTTTCTAATGAAGATTCATTTGTCTGTTTGTCTCTTGTGCTCATTTCAATTAAAAGTGGAAGAGTGTGAAAACACAAATTTTTAATTGAGAGAAAGTGGAAGCTACTGGGCGCCCAGTTTTCCGGCAACTTGACCGGCGACGATGCCGTAGTGTTTCATGACGGAGGAGCGGGTTTTCAACCTCAAATCTCTCCCTCTTCTTCCCCCTGTCGTTTCTAGTCGCAAATGCTGGCAAACAAACAGTAGCAGCCGCGTCGAACCCCTAGTGTTCCGCCGCCGGCGGCGGCGCTGTTGGGATCAATTCCGGCGACGGCGGCGCGCGCTGTTGGGATTAATTCCGGCGAAAGTAACGCGTGAGGGGGTCTGACTCTAAGTCATCTGATTCTTTCATGCATATCACAGATCCGAGTTTTGATGATGTTTCTTGGCGGTGACCGAACTCCGGCGGCGGCCTCTCCAATTTCCCTAATTCGTCAATCTCACATTAAAAAAATCATGAATCCCCTTCCCCCTAAATATCACGTCGAACCAGGAATTGAAGTTATAGAGATTTTGTTTGATTCCCACCAACAAACCCTTTTCTTAGCAACAAAGGGATTAGGAGATAGGAACAGCAATCGTTTGTTTTGTATGCTCAGAATCTCAGATCGAGGGTTTAACGATATTCACAGTTTTTTTTATAATTGATTATCAAAAATATATGTGATTTGGAAATGACATGGATTAAATAATTAGAAAAATAAGAGAAGTATTACACGTCAGCATGCCACGTCAGCATACACTTAACGGTGTTAAAAAAGTTAACGGTGGGTCCATTAAAAAAAAATTAGGTGAAAGTTGGGACTCTTGGAAAAGATTTTCAAATGTGGGATTATTGCCGGCCAATAGGTAAAACTTGGGATTATTAAAATCCAATTTTCCTAAATATTAAAGTTCGCTTCTCTCGCGCCGATCTATATTCTCGCGCTGTTCACTCATGCCATTCTCAAAGTCAATGGTTATTTTAAAAAATTGTTAGGTTAATGGCTATTTAAGTAATTGATAGGTGGTCAATGGCTATTATAGTGATTTTCTCAGATTTCTAAATGATCAATGACCAAGCCAGGTAGTTAGAGTTTGTTGGATATAATACGACCATAATCTCCTAGGTTTATTATGTATATTCTCTTCCATCCACAAACAAATACTTTTAAAACATTCGGGTCAAATCCCATCGGGATGACCCGGACACACAGCGCAATATAGCAACCGACAGCCAAACAGTAATAAAATACGCCAGACGCCCAATCAAATCAAATCAACAAACACAAACCAACCGTATAACTTCCTGCTAGTCTGCTACTGATCTCCCTCATCGGGAACGACATTCAGATCCAAAACAGCAACGCCCATTCTCTTCTTCACACATTCATTATCACCGTCAACTTCTCGCGGCGGATCCGACAACTGACTTCCACCTTTACGTTTCTCAAAGTACTTCACCGCCTCTCACATCCGCCGCAGAATAGCAAAGAACTCTTCAACCTCATCGTCCGTCGGAGGAGGAACAACCACCGGATCATCATCGTGTTGATCGAATCCTGAAATCGTTAATAAATAAATACAGATAATAATAATAAAGATTACCTGTAGTGAACTGGTTGAGATCAGCAGCAGTCAGATTGTCCATCCTGTGAGTAGCCTTGGTTCCCGTTTAGGGTGTACGCTATTGATGGGATTGAGAATCGTAAAGGGTTTACGATTCTAGAAAGAGAGCAGAGAGAGAGAGACGAATTTTGTGTAGGTGGTGATTAACCTCCTCTCTCTAATGTTGCTCTATATTTATACACCCAAGGGGAAACCCTAGTCTATCTAATAAGGGCGATTACGTCCATCAAGTAATGCCAGATAGGGTTAAATATGTAATTGATTATTTAAGATAAATGATAGAGGACATAATAAGAATTATATATATATATATATATACGATTTAAATATATATATAATTTATTAATATAAATTACGTCTTACATTCTCCCACTTGGCCGAATGATCATTTATAATGAGGTATTAGCTAAGTCTGATCAGAATTTAATACTCATTTCAATTTTAAACCAAAATTGCAGCAGAAAAATACAGTCATAGAGTTGATTATCCAACTCAAGACCCCCATTAATCATACTACAACCCCAAATTTAAAATTCAACATAAATTCAGAATCAATCACAAAATAAGCCCTTAACGTTGATTTATAATAAACTGTCTATATGTCAATAATGCATGCATAACATATTTAGAGACAAAATCAAACGGAAGAGGAAATTAAATTAAAATAAGAAGTACGATATGCTAGTTAAGGTCTTTAGTAAAGCCCATTCTCGAAACAAGTTCTTCGAATACTTTAGTTGGGAGACCCTTAGTCATCGGATCCGCAAGCATATCCTTAGTACTTATATACTCAATACAAAGAACATTTTCCTCAACTCGTTCACGAACGAACAAATACTTTGTATCGAGATATAGTCCAGCGCCAGTCGAACTGTTACTGTTCGAGAAAGTAACGGCAGCTGAATTATCACAATAAAGCTTCAATGGTCTAGAAATGGAATTAACAATTTTGAGTCCAGTGATCAGGTTTCTGAGCAACATTCCATGACAGGTTGCGTTGTAAACAGCAATGTACTCTGCCATCATAGTGGATGTTGAAGTTAGCTGTTGTTTATGACTCTTCCATGAAATGGGCCCGCCTGCTAACATAAAGATGTATCCCGAAGTGGATTTCTTATCATCTTTGCATTTAGCAAAATCGGAATCAGAATATCCGACTAATTCCAGATTATCACTTCTTCTGTAGGTTAGTTTGTAGTCTCTCGTCCCATTCAGATATCTAAGAACTTTCTTAGCTGCTGTCCAGTGATCATGGCCAGGATTAGTTTGATAACGGCCTAACATGCCAGCAATGTAAGCGATATCTGGACGAGTACAGACTTGAGCATACATGATGCTACCAACTACAGACGCATAAGGTATCATTCTCATTTGCTCCTTTTCTTCATCTGTTTTCAGACATTGGAAAGTGCCGAAAACATCTCCTTTAACTACAGGAGCTTTAGAGGGGTTACTATGTTGCATGTTATATCGAGCAAGGACGCGCTCAATATAGGCCTTTTGGGATAAGCCTAAGATCCCTTTGGCTCTATCTCGGTGAATTTCGATGCCTATAACGTAAGAAGCCTCTCCGAGATCTTTCATGTCAAAGTTGAGCGAAAGTAATCGCTTTGACTCATGTAACATGTCTAAACTATTACTTGCCAAGAGAATGTCATCTACGTATAGGACAAGTATAGTAAAGTTGCTCCCACTCATCTTAAGAAAGGTGCATTGGTCCACTTGATTCTTCAGGAAACCTTGTTTCTTCATGACTTCATCAAACTTTAGATACCACTGACGCGATGCCTGTTTCAACCCGTATATCGATTTCTTAAGCTTGCAGACTAAATGTTCTTGACCTTCTGGTTTAAACCCATCAGGCTGCGTCATGAACACTTCCTCATACAAGTCACCGTTCAGGAAGGCGGTTTTAACGTCCATTTGATGTAGCTCTAAATCGAAATGAGCTACTAGGGCCGCAACGATCCTTAAGGAATCCTTTCGAGAGACGGGTGAAAAGGTCTCTTGATAATCAATTCCCTCTTTCTGAGCGTAGCCTTTTGCAACCAATCTCGCTTTGTAGCGTTCAACGTTTCCTTGAGGATCTAGTTTAGTTTTGAAGACCCATTTACATCCTACGGGCTTTACACCGTTGGGTAATTCAACTAAATCCCAAACGTCATTTTTCTTCATGGAGTCAAGCTCGTCAAGCATAGCTTTATTCCATTCAGAAGACTGATCACTGTTCATGGCTTCTTTATAAGAGGTTGGATCGATGAACTTTCCACCATCCGTTTCAATCTCAGCCAGGTATGTTTCATAGTCATCAAAGTTAGTAGGCTTTCTAGCCCTAGTTGACCTCCTGGGTTGAACAACGGGTTCAGCGGGTTCAGCATTGTTTTGTGGTTGTTCGTTTGAAGTGTCTTCATTTCCTGGTGAGGGAGGTGTTGTGAGAGGTTGTGTAGGTGCAGTGTCAGCAACAGAGGCGTGTACAAGAGGAGTTATCGGAGTGATGGTAAGCGACGAAGAGTCCCTCCCCCCCGCGTCTTGTACTTCTCGCAAATCATCGGGAGAATTTTCACTGCTCCCACTGTTGTTATGATCTTCAAGGAACACGGCATTCTTTGTTTCTACTATACGAGTGACATGGGAAGGACAATAAAACCGATAACCCTTTGAATGTTTGGGGTAACCAATGAAGTAACAGGTTACGGTTTTCATATCAAGTTTCTTTAAGAAAGGATTATAGAGTTTAGCCTCGGCAAGACAGCCCCATACTTTCATATATTTTAGACTCGGTTTCTCTCCTGTCCAAAGTTCGTAAGGAGTTTTAGGGACAGATTTCGAGGGAACTCTATTGAGTATATGAACAGCTGCTTTCAAGGCTTCGGTCCAGAGGAATAGAGGTAATCCTGAGTTGGCTAACATACTTCGTACCATGTTCATTAAGGTTCTGTTCCTCCTTTCAGCAACACCATTCTGTTGAGGAGTACCAGGCATGGTATATTGGTTCACGATCCCCTGGCTTTTGCAAAACTCATAAAATGGACCAGGGGCCTGACCTAAGTCCGTATGTCTACCATAATACTCACCTCCTCTATCTGACCTGACAACTTTTATTTGAAGACCGCATTGTTTTTCAACTTCAGTTTTATAGTCTTTAAAAGTTGTTAGTGACTCAGATTTTTCTTTGATGAGGTACAAATACATATAACGAGAATAATCATCTATAAAAGTGATAAAAGAGTTATGTCCTGTAATTCCAGTAGTAGTATAGGGGCCACTAATGTCAGTATGAATAATTTCTAATAATTTAGAACTCCTAGTGGCACCCTTCTTATTGGTCGATGTCATTTTGCCTTTAATGCATTCGACACATGTTCCAAAATCATTGAAGTTAAGAGATGGTAAAATTTCATCTTTCACGAGTCTCGATAGACGATCACGTGAGATATGGCCTAAACGTTGATGCCATAACATAGATGAAGTTTCTAAGTCTCTTTTGGGTTTTCTCTTTGTTGAATTTTCATTAACATTATATGACAGCAAAGAATTAGAGAAAGCATCATCTAGTTCTAATCTATAAAGACCACCATCCAGATAACCAAAACCAAATACTTGAGAATCAAAATAGATAGTAAGTTTGCCATGACCATGAGAAACATCAAAACCGTCCATGTCTAACTTTGGTCCTGATACAAGATTCCGAGTAATCTCAGGAATATATAAGGTATCATAAAGTTTAATACATAAACCAGTTTTCATTATTAAATTTAAGGTTCCCACGGCTTTAACGGCTAAATCCTTTCCATTCCCAAGCTTAAGCGTTCTTTGGTTTCTTTCCAGCATCTGGATTGAATGGAAGCCCTGAGTAGAATTGGTTACATGAACCATAGAACCAGAATCAAACCACCATGAATTAGTTGGAACATTTAAATTAAAGGACTCAGTTATCATATTTAGATGATTACCTTTCTTAGCCAGCCACTCCTTGAAACCCTTGCAGTTCTTTTGTTTATGTCCAAGCTTGCGACAGAACTTGCAGTAAGGTTTGTTCTTGGAGATGTTAGAGCCGGATGATGTACCTTCATCCTTCTTCTGAACCTTAGGATACTCCCTTTGCTGAAACTTGCCCTTCCTCTTGTTGTTGGAGTTGGCAGTCACGAGATAAGCAACTTCTGGTTTGTCAAGCTTCTGACGTTCTTCCTCTTGCACGCACATCTCAATCAGCTCGCTCATTTTCCATTTGTCCTTCTGAGCATTGTAGTTGACTTTGAAAGTTTCGAAAGAAGCAGGAAGGGAGGTCATAATGAAGTGAACCAGAAACGTCTCGCCAATCGGCATGTCTTGAGCCTTAAGCTTGTTGGCGATGTCGTTCATCATCATCAGGTGCTTACGAATGCTGCCCTTTCCATCATATTTAGTAGTCAGCAATTTCAGAATTAGGTTGCCAGAATGCACTTTTGAGGTTCCTTTGTAGTACTCCTCCACGGACCCTAGGTAAGTTTTGGCATTGTCAGAATCTGGTATGGCCCCCCTTATGGCAATGTCAATGGACTTCTTCATGATCAAAAGGCACATCTTGTTGCACTTGACCCATTTTTCATGAGCAGTCTTCTCTTCAGGAGTGCTTGAAGTAGTGAGGTCAGCAGGAGCATCATTAAGGAGTGCATGATCGAAGCCTAATATGCCGAGAACCAAATTCACAGAATCCTTCCAAGCAGCAAAATTTGTGCCAGTTAAGGTTTCGACTCCGAAGGTAGAAGCTTAGAGTGGACAAGAGAGAGAAAAATAAGATACTAGGCGAAGATAGGTGTAGGGATTAATCGGATAATTATAATAGTATAATAATTATAAGCATATGACATTAGTAATTATTATAATAATGAGCAGGCATGAATAAGGACCATAGTAATGAAGCAAGTAAGTTGTGATAAAGTCTATTACAATCACCAAAATTAATAGACAAAAATTAAGGTTCTACTTAAATGAGTCGGCTTTCGCTTTGGTTACTTGCCTATCACCTAAGTATTATGAACAAAATAAGGGGTATGTGCATAAAGTAATGCATCACATCAGCTTTGGCCAGAAATGATGCATCTAAGCTTTATGTACAAATTAGTTTCGCTAAATACAAGCATAACTCATCAGCTTTGGCCAGAAAAGAAACACTCATATAAGTGAGGCGAATGCTTAATTTTAGTTGATAATCATTGTATAAACAACAAATCAGCTTTGGCCAGAATCGAAGTTTTAAAATGTTATCAAGTTAAGCGAATAATTTAGTTTAATTCAAATAAGTTAACCAGTATTAGGTATAATGATGACATTTATTAATGTAGCAAATCAGCTTTGGCCAGAATTACTACTTGTCAACAACTAATAAAAGTTAAAGAACTAAACTAATTTATTATACAAGTTTTGTAAAACATAAACATATAAGGTTTTAAACAAAACAAAAAATTTCAATATTAAGCCCTAAATTTAGCAGAAAGTACCCCGGTCGAAAAGGGGTTTTCGATCGAAAGGTGTGCCCTGATCGAAAAGGTATACCCGATCGAAAAGTGAGCTTTTCGATCGAGAAGGGGTATCCGATCGAAAAGTGAGATTTTCGGTCGAAAAAGGGTGTAACCGATCGAAAAGTTGTACCTGATCGAAAAGTAGTTTTCGATCAAAAGGGTATCCGATCGGAAAATAAGCCTGATCGAAAAGTAGGCTTTCCGATCGAAAAGTAGACTTTTCGATCGGATCGAAAAGCCGGTCGAAAACCATATGGCCCGATCGAAAAGTCGATCGAAAAGCCATATGGTCCGATCGAAGAGCAGGGACTAAGCCACATGATTCGATCGAAAAAAATGTTAAGTGATCGAAAAGTCGATTCGAAAAGTACAGGCTGATCGGAAAGTACACTTTCCGATCGCGCAGAGTCGAAAATAGACTTTTCGATCGCGAACCTTAAGCCGATCGAAAAGCCGATCGAAAAGTAGGTTTTCGATCAAAAATCATATTTTCCGATCGAGGGAACGGGACAAAGCCACAGTATCGATCGGGAAAATAAATATGTAATCGAAAAATTAAGCTTTTCGATCGAGAATTTTGAAATTTCGATCGAAAAGTAAACCAATCTTGTCGAAATCAGTTTTAGGGTTTTTGTTAGTTTTCATATCCGAAAATTCGATTAATGTTAAGATTTTCAGATTTGTTATTAAAACCGATTTTTGATTATATGCTTAAAGTCGAATTAGGGTTTTCTAGATATTTAGATAGAATCGAAAAACCCATATGATTTCGAGATTAGGGTTTATAACGAATTCAGATTAATGATTCGATTGAGCAACATATGCTCTGATACCACATGTTGATCGAATCCTGAAATCGTTAATAAATAAATACAGATAATAATAATAAAGATTACCTGTAGTGAACTGGTTGAGATCAGCAGCAGTCAGATTGTCCATCCTGTGAGTAGCCTTGGTTCCCGTTTAGGGTGTACGCTATTGATGGGATTGAGAATCGTAAAGGGTTTACGATTCTAGAAAGAGAGCAGAGAGAGAGAGACGAATTTTGTGTAGGTGGTGATTAACCTCCTCTCTCTAATGTTGCTCTATATTTATACACCCAAGGGGAAACCCTAGTCTATCTAATAAGGGCGATTACGTCCATCAAGTAATGCCAGATAGGGTTAAATATGTAATTGATTATTTAAGATAAATGATAGAGGACATAATAAGATTTATATTATATATATATATACGATTTAAATATATATATAATTTATTAATATAAATTACGTCTTACACATCGCTCTCCTTGGTTTCTCTCTCCTTTTTCCGATCTTCTCCGCCGTCCTCCTCCTCCGTGCTCCGCTTCCTCTTATCTGCCCCATCCGTAAATCGTATTATTACAAGTGAGGATACGCCAGATGTATAATAATGTTTTTGCTTACACACAAAGTGCGCATGCATGTACTTCTGTCGAGTGTTTGGTTGTTGTGGACGAATAAAATATCATGAATAGTTGAACTCTGTGGTACGTGACGTCGATCTTACTATCGGAATGACGTCGTATCGCTTTCATAAGCAGCGCACATGGGACCTTCATAATAATATTATTTTGATTTTCTTGCTCTTTAGGTTTTTTGGGCTGTTTGGTTAGAGCTATATAGCATCTTATGGGTTGTTTGGTTAGAGCTATATAGCATCTTAATGGGAAAAAATGTTTTTTTAGAAAATGTCTTAATCGAAAATACTGTTTGGTTGATCCAAAATGTCTTAATGGGAAATACCTTTTTAACTTAACGATACAGCCAAATATATCCTCCTTCATCATTCAGCAACATCTCTGAAGGAACAAAAAGAAGAAGAAAAATGTGATGTATCTTCCTCCCCTACGCTAAGCACATCCGCCCCACCCTGCCTGACCTTCGCTGATCCCGCCTCCGTGCAGTCGTCGGACCTCCTCCTCCATCGCATCTTCCTCCTGCTCCGACGCATTCTCCTCCGTCGCATCATCCTCCTCCGTCCGCATCCTCCTTTGCACCACCCCCTTCTCAAAAAGGTAAACCCTAATTTTTTTAACTTAAATATCGTTTGATTATCCATGTGTTTGATTATATCATTGCTTTTGTATGGATCTTATCATTGATTTGCTACACATGAATGTGTTTATGTTTGAATTTTGTTAGAGAGCCCTATTTAGGGTTTATACATGGATCTGTTTATTGAGGGCTGTTCATACATGAATCTGTTAATTGAGGGCTGTTCATACATGAATCTGTTAATTGAGGGCTGTTTTATTGAGGGTTTGATTGTGTGAGTGGATGGTGAAAATCATGGTACATGTAGGTTAATTTGTGTAGGTTATTAAGGTCTGTTTTTTAAAATCTGTGTAGGTTATTTGGTTCTTGTTTTCTTTTCACTAATTGATCAACAAAAGATGAATCATTGTAGTTTAAAAGATTAAATTTGTGTAGCTTAATTTGGGTTTTTGTATGTGTTTGAATATGTGTAGTTATATGGATGAATAGATTATATATCTTTGATGTTTTTTTTGGTTGATGATAGATGCTTAATTCTTCTAAAGAAATGGTACAAAAGAGGGTTAGGGCTAGTTGGACACCGGTAGTTGACAAAACTTTTTTAGAAGCATGTATTCATGAAGTCACAATTCATGGGCGTGATGGGTTTAAGCCATTTTCATGGAGGGCTATTGCAGAGAAATTGAACGCGCATATGGTGTATTAAAGGCAAGATTCCCAATTCTAAAACAAATGACGCCTGTTCCATTTCGAACACAAAGAGACATAGTGATCGCTTGTTTCGCCGTCCATAACTTTATCAGGAAATGGAATATTCATGATGAGTTATTTATGTCATGCGACGATGACAATCTTTTTGCAGAGGTACACGGGGGGGGGGGGGGGGAAGTGATACTACGTCCGCTCACGACATGGAATGGGGCTCACAAGGCGTTGAGAATATGGCTATTTTGCGTGACAATATAGCTTCTCAAAAGATGCCAAATGAATAAGTTATATTTGTATTTTTACTATGTTTTCATGAATGTTAAGCATGTTTGTCTTATTTGGATACTATATGATGGTTTGAGTTTATTTTTTCCTTTAATAATTATTTATCATTTATTATTCTGCTCAAACAGATAATTAAAAAGTAGTTATTTTATACAGTCATTTAGATGTCCAAACAAACAGCACATAATGATTTAGCACTTTACTGATTCAGCATTTATTTACCATACAGACAGCTTATTCATTTAGTACCAAATGAAACAGACGAACCAAACAACATTTTAGATTAATGATTTAGGAACGGGAAAGAACATCTGAATTATTGTTAAATAGTAAGCAGCCTATGTGTCCTTCATTTGCAACACTAATTTGCTTTGTTAATTTCTTTTACGTGTGGGTTTGATGATGATAGAGTATTGGTTCATAGAATTTATGACATTTGAGATGGAATGAATTCTTCAAAAAATAGTATTTGGTTGGCGTAATGTTAAAATATTTTCCTGGATTTCAATTTTTCTTTTTTCTTTCACTGGTGTGAAGGAATTATAAATATTTCTATATAAATAGATTTGACAACCAGAAACTTTATTTATAAAACTCTCATAAAAATAGCATTGTATTATATACTAGGTTAGTGATCCGTGTGTACTACACGGGCTGAATATAGATTTATAATATTAGATAAATACAAAGAAAAAGATAATGATCAAGAAATTTAAAAATTATAATTGATATAAATTCTTATAATATATTAAATAATAATTTAATACATTTAAGAAACTTATTATATGTGACAAATTGTTGATTAGTTTCCACAAAAGACTAAAATTATTGAGTAAACTAATTAAATCTATATTAATTCTATCAAAAATTTAAAATAAAAATTTAGTTTTGACAAAATTGGTAATTAATCTTAATTGATGATTTACTAAATTGGTAATTCAATGTGAGCTTGACACGTAGCGGTGGTGATGTGGACCCTTTATAATTGAGACATGTGACACAAATTTTATTGCTTTATTAGGATTAAGATTTGTAGTTCTTAGTTTTTTACTACCACTAACCAGCTCAGTTGGTTTGGGCATTACACGTGCATCTAGAGTTCTCTAGTTTGATTCCGGCCAGAGTTGTTATTTTCTTCGTTTCCTGCCATGAAAAAATACGTATACTATATAGATTTTGTTTAGAGGTCTTACGTAATTGATATCCAGCTTAACTCCTAAGAGTGGGGGGGGTATGGGTCGGCAACCCCCCTCGGCAACAATGAAATTTTCAGCAAGATTCGCGGCAACCACACTCACCCATTCGGCAACTTCATTTCGGCAAAAACTAGGGGCTCAAACCGGTAACTTTTAGCCGATGGTTGTCGAGTTGAATTTCTCCCATGTTATAAGACCGTTAATTTTTTTTAATTTGATCAATACACTATATATATACACCTCAAACTTTATTTTAAACACACTCTTAAACTCTTCTCTACCTCAAAGTTTATATTCTTTTTTCTTCAAACCATGAATCGTTCCAAGATTATAGTCCCGCCCGAGTTGATGACGTCGTCTAGTAGTTCGAGTGGTTCAGACAAGGAGGTATTGAAATTTATGAAGAATTGTTATAACACCATTGTACAAGAAGAAGTCCAAAACACGACTCGTTCACGAAGGAAGAGTATTTATCGGGATCGTGTGGGAGGTCATGAACGCATGGTGGAGTTATATTTCACCGACCTTCCTCGTTACAACGAAGGTATTTTTAAAGATAGATTTCGAATGTCCAAAAATTTGTTTTTGATAATTGTCTCCGACATTCAAGAAAATTTCCCATGGTTTACGTTGCGTCATGACGCGAGGGGGCGGCCAAGTTTCTCGCCTTTACAAAAATGTACGGTAGCTATTAGTCAACTGGCATACGGTAACGTGCCTGACGAATACGATGAATCTTTGGCAATGTCTGAAAGAATATCACGTGAATGTTTACACTATTTTTGTGATGCTATACTTAAGCTTTATAAAGATGAATTTTTGCGTTCTCCGACTAGCCATGATCTTGCTCTTATATACGAGGCCTATTTAGAAAGGCATGGCCTACCTGGCATGATTGGTAGCATCGATTGTATGCACTGGGAATGGAGAACTGTCCAACAAGATACAAAGGAAAGTATCATCGGAGTGATCATCCAAAACCTACGATAATACTTGAGGCAGTTGCGTCACAAGAAATGTGGTTTTGGCGTGCTTTCTTTGGTGTTGCCAGTTCGAATAACGACATAAATGTTCTTAACCGGTCAACATTGTTCACGAACGAGTTGCACGACATTGCTCCAAAGTGTCCTTTTATTATTAACGGCCGAGAATACAAGCGTAGCTATTACCTTCCCGATGGTATATATCCCCCTTGGTCTACTTTTTTGAAGGCATTTCCACATCCGTATGAAATCAAGGAGAAGAAAATGAAGAAGGTACAAGAGGGTGCAAGAAAAGACGTCGAAAGAGCATTTCGTATGTTAAAAGCTAAGTGAGCGATAATTGATAAGAAAGCACGTCCAATGGATAAAGATCTAATGTAGAATATCATGTACACTTGCATGATACTTCAAAACATGATACTCAAAGACGAGAGCATGGCTATATCACCGGTATACATTCCTGATCCCCCAGTACAGCCGGTTGTCGATAATAATGTGTTATTGGAGATACGGGATACCGAGACACATTTTAAGCTACAATTCGACATTACGGAGCATATTGCTGCAAACATGTAGGTTGTTTTAACGGAGGCAGAGCTAAACGCAAATATTCCAACATAAATTGTATGTTGTTTTAATTTAAAAAATAATATGGTGTTTGGTTCTTTTTTTTTAGGAATTTGTAATTTTTTAAGCTTGTTTTAAATTTTTTTAGGAACTTATATTATTTTAAAATTTATTAAAAGTTTTATTTTTATGTTGGTTGTTTAATTAAATGCTAAATGATAAAAAAAAAGAATTTTAAAAAGTTAATCCTAAACTAGTTAATCTGAAAATGCGTGAGCATCGAATCGTCTACTCGATCTAGCTAATCGGACATCGAAATGTAATTAACCAATTGTTTTATTGATCAACGAAGAACAATTACAACCAGTAAACACTCAGAAATGGACTCAGAGAAAACACACTTAGAAACACACACTTAAGATATCTTGCACGCTCAGAAGTCCACAAATACAAAGACCAATCACATATATATACCCGCTGGTCCGAGCTTCGGCCAGTCCGAACTTCAGGTTCGGACCTAGTTCGGCCAGACCTAGTTTGACATGATCTTGTACTTTGTTTGATACTTCACACGACGCACATATCAGGTATCAACAAACTCCCCCTCGTCGTGTGCAGTATCCCTTCAATATCATCAACTTTGTATCTTCAATCAAGCTCCCCCTCAAGTGTAGAATCCGTTCGTTCAATGAAATGAAACTTCAAACAAACTCTTCCTCAACTTGATCGTAACTTGATCTTGAAGACTTGATGACATTTTAGTGTATCTCTGGTCTTTCATCAACATCTTCAGAAGACTTGAAGCTGTGATATCTTGCACATAGCAACCTGCTCAAACATTTAAAATAATCTTGGCGCAAAACGTCGCTTAGAGACTCCAAGATATGATTTTGAAAAAGATTTGTATCACGTGTTGATCAGATCGAAAATAAAACAGAAACAAAATCTTTTTGATTTTTCAAAATTTATGCTAAAACACACCGAAAATCTTTTTGTGTTTTTCTCAAAAGAAATGAAATTGCAATACAGAATCAAACATTATTTTTGGTATGAGAAATATCACTATATGGGATCATATTGAACATACCGCACTGAACTGCATTTCAATTTCAATTAATCGAAGCACATAACTCATGCTGATTGCTGGTATAATTTGTCCAATTTAAACTCAGGCAGAATCATACTCATAACATTTGGATATGTTAAGGTATTGATTAGATTTGCTTTGACCAGTGTACCCCACACTATCAGACATACTCAAACATTTTATATTTTTATTATTATTTTTTTTTCTTTTTCCTTTGTGTGATAGCACTTGTGATTTTTCACAATGCATAATATTTCCATGATATCGTCAACTGTGTTCCATGCAAAAAGAAATAAGAACGTTAAATCGTCTACCTTAAGGTCGATCTTTCGATACACAGATAAGGCCTCGGATTTAACAAAATAAGAAAATAAAACAAGTTGAAATTGTATAACCCAACAACAATCAGGTCGGTACTCCCGTACACGCAGAGAAAGTCCGATGAGTTATACGAAACACCAAAGAAAATAAAGCAGAACGTCAAACGAACAACGATCAGGTCGATCTTTCGATACGCAGAGAAAGTCCGATCGTTTGACAAAATAAAGACAATCAAACAAGTTTAAATCTTTGCAAAAAGAACACATGTATACACAGTGACTTCTCATTTTGAATTTCACACTTGTTTTTCTTTTTGTGTCATGAAATATGCATCAAGATGTTATCCACATGGTCAAGCATTAGTATTTAGTGTATATCACATCTGAATACTTTCTGATTTGCTGAGCCTACCAAGCATATCAAACAATGATATTATGGCTCTTTCATTTACTCTATCCATGAGTCAGATACGTAAGCCAATGTACTATCATTTCCCAATGATCAATTTCTCACAATTTTATATTTTGCATGTATTCACCTTCCTTCATTATATATTTGGCATATATTCACTTTCTCCCCATAACATGCTTTTTCGTAATTACTCCCCCTTACTTACAATTCTCCCCCTTAAAATGAAAACTCTATTTTTGGATTTTCATTTTACACAAAAACAAGACTCTATTTTTGGGTTTGTGAGAAAAGCTGGTAAGCAAAGAAAAATTAATCAATCAACACGGATATTTTTCAGTTTTAGAAAGATGTATCATGAAATTTAAATTAAGCAAAATACTCCTCCATCAACAACTCTGCAATCGTCAATAGGTCTTCTAGAAGTACCTGCACACTGGTCAAACTAATTAGTCCAAAAACGACCCGAAGCGTATCGCTTCTGGTCGACCAGTGTCCTGGTTTTTCTTAGAAACCACCTAGGCTTCCATTGTTGTTGTTTTGGTAAGTCAGTTTTTGATGAAACAATCACAGATGACTGTGATGATGAACCTACATTTTGAGCTTTTGGAAACATTGGAACAAAACGGTTTTGTTTATGAAAGAATGTAGGTTTATCTTCATCAAAAACTCTGCCTTGTTCATCAACGAACTTTGTGGTGGCAGGTTTACCAAAAACTGATTTCTTATGAAATCTTTGAGGTGAATCAGCAGGTGATGGACAATCTTTTGCCATATGCCCCGGGCGACGACAAATATAACAAATTCTTGTCGTTTTATCCCATCGGTGATATACCTGCGAAGAACACACATGAATATCTCTAACATGATCAGAATGAGAATCATATACCTGATGCCTGTGATCATGTACCCATTTAGATGTAGGGCTTAGAGATTGAGAACTTTCAGAAAAAATGGTTGCTTTCACAAAGACCTCAGCAATCTTCCGAGCATCAACACAATGAAGTGGAAATTCTTTGTCAGAAAATAATTGATCCGAACCCTTGAGTTTGTAAAATCGCTCGGGTTGAATTTTATCAGCTTGAAACACTTCCTTCTTCACTTGTTTCATCTTTAATTTCTTCAAATCATGAGATGAAGATGCTGGAACCTTCTCAACTTTGTTTTGCATCCTGTGAAAACCCAATCCTTCATGCTTTCCACAAATCTTCTCCTCAGATGAACAATGGCCATTCTTTGCTAATCGAGAAAATTCAGCTTTTACTTCTGTTACATTCTTTTGATCATAAAAGATCTTTTCATCAAACTCAGGTTGAGTCTGAATCTTGTTACTAGAAGTAGCCGACTTCTCATTATCAGCAGAGGATGAACCATATACAAACTTCGGTGCAGGAGAGACTTCGGATTTCTTTTCCTTCTTTTTCTTATGCCTCTTGTTTTTCTTCTTTTCAACAACCTTTTCCACGTCAGCAGTAGATGATGAAACTTTTGAATAATCAAATTCATCAACTTGTTCCTTCACTTCTTTGAAAGCTTCTTTGATATGAGCAGGAGGTGATGCAGTTTTATCAAACATTTTCTTAAAATTAGCATCATTTGCTAAGAAACTTGTGAAAATTTGAGAATTTGAAACATTGTTAAGCAAACGATTAGCATCGAGAACTTGAATTTTAAGAGAAGAAATTTGCTGTTGAGCTTCTGCAAATTCCTTTTCTTTAGCAATCAAACGCTTTGCAACTTTGTGAGTTTCAAACTTTTCCATACGGAGATTGTCAAGTCCTTCATGTAACTCCTTTTTCAATTTATTCTCATTTCGCTTCTGAATTTCCAGATTTGCAGCTTGAACTTTGTTAACACTTACCAACTCATGCTTCTCATCCAACAACTTTTCCATATCAACCTGATATGTTTCAATTTTAGCATTTGAGTCTTCTACATTCCTTGTTAACAAATCAAGTTTGATTTTGGACTTGTCAAACAAATTCTGAAAATCATTAGCTGTATCCTCTGCTTCAGCCTTCCATTTCTTAACTTCTTGTACCAACTCATCCTTTTCTTCACAAAACTTTGCTCTAGCAGCTTCAACATCCCTTTTGTATTGTTTAGAACTTTCCAAAATTTCAGTCAACATTTTGATCTCAGTAACCAAACACTCATTCTTCAAAAGCAACTCTTTCTCATTTTCCTTAGAGATCTTAAAAGACGAATTAATCACATCAAATTCCTCAGACAATTGTTGAACTTTATTCATCAACAAAGCATTTTCTTTCATCAGACTCTCCAAGTTTTCAGCAGATTCATAAGAACTTGGAATTGAACTAGTATCGGAACTAGTATCTGAATATGAATCATCTGACTGAACATGAGTGACAATCAAGGCTGATGAATCATAACCAAATTGTTGACCCCAATCATAAACACCATCATGTTGTGCTGTCAAAGTTGTAGACTTGCTAGTGTTACTAGTAGATGGTTGAGTAAAACCAGGCTTTGGTGATTGAGGAACAACAGACTTATTTGCATGTGCTTGTTGACAATCTTTAGCAAAATGTCCAAGCTGTGAACACTTATAACACTTTAATTTTGACTTGTCAAAACCCATTTTATCACCAGAAAGATTCCTTCCATGTTTCTTAAAGAATCTCTTAGATCTTTGACATAACATAGCATATTGCCAAGATATATCCAATTCAGTTAGTTGATCATCATCAAGAGCATCAAGATCCTCGCTGGTTAACTTTGCATCAGCAACATTCTTGAGAATCAAACCAAAAGATGATGAAATCAATGCAGAAATCATTTTGGCACAATCATTTGTTGATTCAGCTGAAAACGCATTTTGATTTGAAAATTTTGGAATTGTGAAATTGCAACCTCTTGAAGAATTATTATCAGAATTTCCTGAAACTCCAGCTATAAAAGCAACACTTGGTGCTGTATTCAGATTTGGCTTAGACTTTGCACTCATGCTTGCACTATTCTCACCATGATACAATTCAGAATTTGGAAAGTAGCAGTTGACTTCTTTGAGTTTAACATTTCCATTTCTCGAGCATGAAGTTTTCCAGTAAGCTCGTGAAATGTCATTGTAGAATAATCCTTGTCATGCGTGAGTAGTAAAACATAATTTTCCCATTTCTCTGGCAAGGCTTCCAAAATCTTTTCTTTCAAATCAGCATCAGTTTTCTCAATCCCAACCACCTTTAATTCACTAATCAAGTGTGACAATCTTGAAACAAGAGCAGTAATGTTTTCATTGTCATAATTCTGAAAATTATCAAATTCTTTGTTTAGAACTTTCTTCCGACTCTTCTTGTAGTCATCATTACCTTCACACCTTGCTGATAAAGCATCCCACAATTGCTTAGATTTCTTGCAAGTGCTAAATTGATAAAGCAACTCAGTAGGTAATGCCATTGTAAGATAACCATAAGCTTTTTGTTCAAGCTCGTATGATTTTCTTTCAGCAAGATCAAAAGTATGAACTTCTTTAAAATCTCCCGCATCAGTTGGGTGTTGATAAAGTTTCTTGAGATGAATCCACAAATCGATATCATTCATGCTTATGTAAGCAGAAAATTGTTTCTTCCAATTCTGGTAATCTTCAAGCTTCAACAATTTGGGAACTTTCTGACTTGTTCCAATTTCATTATCAAAATTCATCATGGTTTGCATCACACTTTGCATTGCAGCAAACGCTTGAAATTCCGACATCGTTGAAAATTTGAATTCTGTTGGCCGAACCTGCTCCGATCCTAAAACCAAACTCCGAACCCTGTCCGAACCTAGAAACAAAGTCCGAACTTTGTCCAAACTTGCTCCGAACAAAATGAACTGTCCGAACTCTTCAAACACACCGATTGAGCACCGAACTACCTCCGAACCTTGACCGAACGTGACTGAACTCCGAACTTGATCAAAATAGTCCGAACTCTGACCGAAACAGCTCCGAACCCTCACCGAAGATAGACCGAACTTCAAGTTCGGAGCAGTTACTCCGAACCTGATCTGGAGACTCCGAACTTCGAACTCATTTTTTAAAAACGCGCAAAAATTGACTGATTTTGACGAAACTTGTTACTGTGAGTCCGAAAAACCAATAGAAACAGATTTAGGAGCAAATTTGACACCAAACACTCGATAGAATTGATGAAAAACGTGAAAACCAACTCGAGAAACTTCAAAAACACTTCAAAAACACTTCAAAAATCCAAAAATAGCAACCACAGATCAGTAGAGTGAACCTGAATGCTCTGATACCACTTGAAAATGCGTGAGCATCGGATCGTCTACTCGATCTAGCTAATCGGACATCGAAACGTAATTAACCGATTGTTTTATTGATCAACGAAGAACAATTACAACCAGTAAACACTCAGAAATGGACTCAGAGAAAACACACTTAGAAACACACACTTAAGATATCTTGCACGCTCAGAAGTCCACAAATACAAAGACCAATCACATATATATACCCGCTGGTCCGAGCTTCGGCCGAACCTCAGGTTCGGCCAGTCCGAACTTCAGGTTCGGACCTAGTTCGGCCAGACCTAGTTTGACATGATCTTGTACTTTGTTTGATACTTCACACGACGCACATATCAGGTATCAACATAATCCTAACCATACCCTCCAAAAACACCAAAAAATATATCATTTTTTCTCTCTCCTAGTGTCATCATTCTATTGGTTAAAAAGTTAACTCCAAAAAACTTGCCTAAGCCTATCCGTAGTGGGGCGCCATATTACAAAAAAGGGCAACATGACGCCCCTATAACGTCCATTGACCGCCCCCGGGGCGCCATCTTTATCATATCACCCCTCCGACGTCATGTTCTTAACACCTTCCACCTTCTCTCCATTGACGCCATGGGCGCTACCACCATTATGGTGGGGGGGGTGCTATGGCTGCTATAGCCCCCCTTTCATCCCCACCACTACGGATAGCCTAAGACAGGAACATTTATGTTGATCCATGCCAAAGTCATTTTCTTTTCTTATTTTTCATTCTTTGTTTTTCTTCATTATTTTTCTTTTCGCGTTTTTTCTTTTTCTTATTTAGATCATTTTTACATTATTCTTTTCTTACTTTTTTTTATTTCTTAATTCTTTTTTCATTTTATTTTGTTTTTTTTCTTATCTTTTTTTATTTATGTCCAGCCCAATTGGTTTAAACCCCAACATTTTATGTGATAGGCGTGTGTGCGATCCTCGCACTATTAATATTCTTTAACTTTATTTTGTTATTTATTTTGGATTTGTAAACTTCATGTCGTTGAGTCAAGATTTATATTATTCAATGATAGATTCAATGAAAGTATAAACCACACCACCTATAAATATGTCGGTTCATTAGTTTGCAATTAGGTAAACAATAACAAGTCACGCGGCAACGCATGTTGATTATAACCCTAGGTGTATTACAATAGAATGTATAAGAACTTATCGAAAAGCCAATCATCACCCACTTGATCACAAGATTTTTTATTTTTTATTTATTTGTATTTTCTAAAACGTTTTTTCTGTATTTCACCTAAATTCTACATCAGCCGTCATTTTAGATCCAGATACAAATTAGTTATCAAAATCCAAAATCAAAATCAAAACCCATGAGGATGGCAATGAAGAAGTCAAAGTTAAACTCCAAAATCACTAACATGTTCAAATTAAAATAGAAAATTGGATTTTAATAATATAAGTTTTGCCTTGTTGGCGGATAATAATACGAGTTTTGAAATTGCCTCACAATAATACGAGTTTTGTAGGTATTGGATTGTAATGATACACCGTTAGTTTTTTACTAACGGTGTTAGTTTTTACTGACGTGGCATACTATATGTTTCTTTTAACAAAGTAATTGAAATAGAGGGACTGTTTATGTAATTCTTATAATTTAATAAAAGAAGATATAAAAAGGAAAAGTAGAAGAGCGGGGAGAAAGGTCGGAGGAATGAACTACCTCCTGCCGGCGACCAACTGGCGACCTACCATCGTCCTCCAACTTCATAGTCGTGGTTACCGGAATTGAACGGGGAGAATGAACCCACCACCCTCGTCACCTGATTTCGAGCAGACAGTGGCACCACCGCCTCTGCGGCTGTAGCTGGGTTTTCGCCGGAGGAAGAAAGAAACGAAGTGTACCAGAACAGCGGCGACGCCGGAGGAAGAAGGAAACAGTGGCACCTTCGCGTGAGTTTACTGTCGCCGGAGTGTACCAGAACAGCGGCGACGCCGTTGCTCCTCCTAGGCGGAACCCTAACAGCCGCCGCCACTGTCGTCTCTTTTTCCTCCAGTCGTCTTCTCCTCCTCCGGCAAACTAATTAAAAGAATGGTCGTCTTCTCCTCCGACAAAACTCGTCCGGCAAAACCCGCTCTCGCCCGGCAAAACCCGCTCTCGCCACAACTGCAAATCGCCCCTCCGGTCGTCTTCTCCTCCGACAATTCTTTTTTTCTTTTTATCTTTATAGAAGTATATATATTACAAAATCAGTCTCTCTATTATAATAATTGTTTAAAAAAAACACATTGAATGTCACCTCAGCAAACTACTAACACCGTTAGTAAAAAACTAACGGTGTATCATTACAATCCAATACCTACAAAACTCGTATTATTGTGAGGCAATTTCAAAACTCGTATTATTATCTGCCAACAAGGCAAAACTTGTATTATTAAAATCTATTTTTCCAATTAAAATACCCAAATTAAAACTCGAAAATCACTACAGCCTGTTCAAATTAAAATACCTCAACTAAAACTTCAAAATCACTACATGGATCATCAACTTGTGGAACCAGAGATATATGAAGAAACAAAAGAAAATAAAAAAAAAATCAGTTTGATGCAATCGTGGAACCCAGATCGAAGTTCGATGGAACCAAAAATAGAAGAAAACCCATATCGAAGTTCATTGTCGATGGTGGAAAAGGTGGGATATGAGAAGCGAAGATGAGGTTTATGACTAAAGTGATGGGTGAGAAATTGGGGAAGGAAAGCTTAAGTTAGTCTTCATTTTACATTTCTATCAACTCAATTCCATTAAGATATTTACCAACCAAACACAATACAAAGTTCATATGAATTCATTTCAATTTTCACAAATTTCAATTCTATTTCATTTTAAAATATTTTTTGAATCAAACGAGGCCTACTGTCAATTCAAAGAGGGCTGAATAAAGTTAATTTATTTCTCTAGACTTTCTACCATTTCATGTTCTCTATTTCTTCCCACTAGCATACTCTGGAGGCACACACACTCTAGCAGATCTCACTATTGTATTTGCATCATTCGTCGATCTAGGGGTTTAATCGTATGAAAGAACTGAAAAAATGATGCTATATAGCGTTCGGTGAAATGGTCACCAGTTTATAATACTTTACCACAAGAAAGTACGAGTATGTTAAGGGCAGGGTGTAACACCCGTGTCCGACCCATTCACAAAACCCGACCCGAATTTGAACTTGTCACACAAATCGAAGTTTTGATTTAACATTTACCGAAAGAATTCATCTAAATAAAACAATTAAATTATGTTCGGATACTCGATAATCATTTTTGAAAGCAAAATAATGAATTTGGAAAGTTTTAGGTTAAACGATTAAAACAAAGATAAAGCAATTTTGTGCTTTTACGCGATTTCGGTATTCGATTTATCGTTTACCGGGAATATCGAAGTTTTTAACTCAAAATATATAACTTTAAATATCCTAGAATCATTTTATAACATTAAAAACCAATTGGTTAAATTTTGGATCAATTTTCTTAATTATTTCACAAATAAATGAATTTATCGTTTTTCGTGCAAAACCGTTAGTAACGAGGAACTACGTAAATTTCAAAAAATTATATTTTAATGTTCCTTGGTATTTTATAAGATCAATATAAGTCACTCGTAAATTTTTAGAGGTTAACGAGTTAATATGAGCACGAACGGTTAAAAAGAATAAATATATATATTAAATACGTAGTTTTATACCTCGTTATGCGTATCCCGAGACTTAGAAAACCATGGGAAAATATTTTAAACTAGTTTTGGGCATAAAATATTAAGTTTCACAAAGTTTGGAGGTTAAATTCGCACAAAAACCAAAGTTCAGGGGTTAATTTGTAAATAAAAACCTCAGGGACCATTTCTGCCAAACTACCAAAGTGGCTCGCGGTACGCCGAGCCCTAGGCTCATCCGGCGCGTACCGCCCACCGACACTGTCGCGGATTTTGTTTTTTGCGAACTTGCAGCCTACGTTTAGCCCATACACGCGTCGTTTTCGATCGATTACTCACTTGCCTCGTTGTCCACTCTCAGTTGCGCACCTGCGGACTATAAATACGACCCTTAACACTTCGAATTCAATCACCAATTCACGAATTCTTTACTTTGAAAACCCTAAACCTTCATCCGAACCTTCTTCTGCAAAACTCGAGCAAACCAGAGGGTTTTACGAGCTGATCTCCTGCAGTCCCACGTTAATTGGTATGCTCTACAAAAGCCCTCTATCAATTTCTGTTAATCTTGTTGTTATAATCGAGTTCTAGATCTATGCTTAAAACTAGGGTTCTTAACTTGTTTCTTCAATTCTGGGTAATCAAGAAAGAGTTAGGGTCTGAGTTTTTGAAGGTTATGATGTTATAACATATATTAAAGAACCCCTAAGTCAATTTTACGATATCTAAACGTTTAGTATTTTATCTAAAAATATGCTAAAATTAGGGTTTTCGGGTCGTTGTTCTGCCCAAATTGAGTAAACGATGTTGAATTAAGGTTTACTATTTTGAGAAATATTATAATATACTATAATGAATAAAACCCTAAGTTTTTACAATTTTATAAATTGTTTTGATATATATTTAATAAATACATTAAAATTAGGGTTTTCTAGACGTTGCCTTGCCAAAAATTTAACAAACGGGTTAAGTTTAGGGCTAATCCTTTAAAGGTATATTATAAAATAATGTTTTAAGCAAAAGCCCTAAATTTATTTCATTTAATAAAAGATTTTGCTATTTATTTGGTAATTATTCCAAAACTAGGGTTTTGAATATGATTATTTTATATTAAACAAACCGGAAGGTATTGAAACTTGAGTTTTGGTCTTAGAACATATTTATATATATAATAAGTGTATGTGAGTTCAAAAGTGATAAATGAATTAATTATTAAATTACTAAAACCCTAATGTCCCGATAAGGGTAAAATGGTCTTTTAATCAAATGAGAACTAACACTCCTTAAGTTCCTCGTAACTATAATCATTATGATTCCCTATATTCATATAGCATGTTCGTTTCACTAGGATAATCTCCGGGTTGTTATCTCTCGCAAATCGGTTCTATCTCTCATATTCGATCTACTTATCAGGTGAGTATTCACTACATTCCCCTTCCTTTTATAATGGAATATGACTATCCAATTCGTATTATCATTACTAATGGTGATTCATTTGAATGATAATCCGACTTATGAGAAATCATACCTCCATATCTTTTAACCTTTTTGGGGTGTAACATGTATCTTCATTCAAAATCATTTTTTTTAAACGTTATGCGATTATGTGTTGATTGAACGAATACTATGTGGAATTGTTTATTGGGAATATCTACATGCTAAGACTAATATGCTACCTCTGGATGAGGAAACAATGCTATTGTACGTACCAATCTAACTCTATGTGATGAAACTATGTTATCCATTGTGATTGAATGTTTGTTATTTATGACTGTATATCTGAATGTATCTCTTATCACATATATCGCATGTGTTAAAATATGTTTTATAAACTTGTGTTTACTCACCAACTACTTTTGTAGTTGACACTTGGTTTTATACATGTTGCAGGAATTTATACTTGAGCTTTGATGTGATCACGCTAGGATTGCTGGACCTAGATTAAGGACTTTGATTAAGTTTGATATGTATTTACACATGTTTAATATTCTTGTACAATATCTTTAATTGATTAATGAAAAAGGGCATGTTTAAGTATTACAACTTATTTTAGTTGTCATGTGCATCTGGACAATCATTGCGCCCCGACATTTTCCGCCGTCGGTTGGGGTGTGACAGATTGGTATCAGAGCCTTGGCTATAGGGATTTAGGTTATTAGAACCGGATGACCTAGACTATATGCCTTAGGTGTCCTACATGATTAACTCATGTCTGCATGCCTATTATTATATTATGTCTATAGATGCTGCTTAAACTTGCCTCTCTTAGATCTCACCTTTGCGTTAACACTTGACACACACATATACACAAATCCTTTCTGGCTTCCTAGCCTCTATCCTTAGTAATGGTGCCTTACGTGCTATTTTAGGATTTTGAAAATTCTGATTTTGAAAATTCCATCGGAGTTAGATTCCTAGCACTAGACATGTAGTAACTGGAAGGGGGAAGGCACCGGTAGTCGGAGATCTATCTAGGCAGGCATTTCGTATATAACCTGATCAACCGTGTGGACCGTGATGCCTACCTAGAAGTCTTTGGTGAGAGTGTTGGAACCTATTAGGCCAAAGCATGTCAATTACTGCTATGAATCCCAATTAACTCTGATTAGTCACGGGTTGTAGTTTCTCAATCGAGGGACGAAAGCCATTCCATTATGTTTTATTAAAACAATCTGATTTCTTCTCTATCCCTTGTTTGAAACCCCATGATTTCTGAATTCAAATGCTTTATAAAATGTGACAACTGCAACTTTCCAAGTTAAATCCGTTAAGTCTTTCCGTTAAAAACCGTTAGTTCCGTTAGACAAACTCCGTTAGTCACATTACCAATAGAAATTAATTAATTAATGCTTACCTAGACCGGATACGTCCACGACCTTTGGTTGATCACCGAACCCGACCATATGTGTTATATGATTATTTGCTTATTACCACTGTGTGAAGTTATGCAACATGCTTAATTAATTCATTGTGAAATTATGTGATTCATCGAGAAAACGTGCTTACCTTACTTAGAATGAAATTTACCCTTTTAGAAGCCAGCGAAACTACTGAGCGAAACTACAGTTTCGCCCGGTAGCTAAAGCTCTTGGTCTGCTGGACCAGTTTCGCGTGGCCAGCGAAACTGCCAGCGAAATTGCGGGCGAAACTGGCCCCTACATATAGAAAACCCAAGCCAACTCTCTCATTTTTACTCACCTCACTCAAAACACACACACATCTGCATTCTCCTACTCCTGTGACTTCTGGCCAGCAGAAAACGACATGAGAAACCGAGATTCCAGCCCCAAGTCTTCACCTATTTGAGCATAGGAGATCATCCGTGAGTCACATAAACCACCTTTATGCATTTCTTGTATGTTAGACTAAAATGTATGCTTAAAATCCACATGCAACGAATTCTGCTACTGCCATGATGCTTAGGGATGCTAGACTTAACATCAATTCTGTATCTTGCCATGTTAATTTGAAGATCCATGCTAATTATGCTCCTTTATGTGAAATTGTGTTCTTGGCAAATTGATGACTAGAATCCGTGTTTAAGGTGTTAGAATTGCTCCCATGATGTTAGTAAACGTTTAGGTATGCTAGATATTGATTTGCATGTGATACAGAAGCTGTTAGAAAGGTTTTTAGTCAAATTTACGGGTTTTTCTAGCGACTAGCGAAACTGTGCCTTCATCAGGCGAAACTGTGTAGCGAAACTGTGCCTATCTCCCTCTAGCGAAACTAAGTAGCGAAACTATAGTGTCGCTAGGTAAACTGACCAGACCTGACCGAACGAAATTACCGAGCGAAATTCCCTGAACGAAAGTTCAAACCAGTTTCGGGCGAAACTAGGCCAGCGGAACTGTGCCAACAGTTTCTAGCGAAACTAGCCTAGCGAAACTGTGTCACCGGGTACTGCCTAGCGAAAGTGCTGCCCGTGCACGCAGCGAAACTGCCTAGCGAAACTGCTAGCGAAACTGTGACCAGAATCCAAAATGTGCAATTTTCTTGAATGTTATGCCATGACTTATTTGATTATGCTATGATAATACTTGCTTGGACTCCTGATGTATATAAACACTTGTGTATGATCAACCATTGGTGTCGTGTGTCGTTATGCCGTGTCGTATTTTTCCAATGTGCTAGTGTTATGGTCTTAGTGGTATAACTAAAAGTTAAACAACCTAACACCTAAGACCTTAATGTGATTATTAGGTCCTCGTTAACAATCATAACCGGGTTTATTTGAAGAATAAGCTGAGCAACCTAAGGTGAGTTCATTACTATATGTTTTTATGTCCTTTCAGGGATGATAACATGCAGCGGTAAGGTATTTGTTACTAAGTAAACTTTTCCGACCAAATATCATATGTATCATTGAATTGATTGATAAACTAAAAAGTCCTTACATTCGGGCCGTTAATATTGAATAGCTAGGTGATGTTGAGTAGTACTACTGGGGATTGACACCCCCGCCCAGCGGTGCACGGGATGCACCAACCCGACTGGCGGTCGGACTGGGACCAATGTTACCCTACCCTCCGTGGTCTTTCAGGACACGGGAAGGCAAAATCCGTAGGTAATACCTATACATTGTCAGCTTCGGTTGCGAACAATTCAAATGTGCATAACTTAGGCTAGCTACCTACGATATGGAAAACTTACTAGTCTTATGATATTGATTGTGTTTTACCCTTCTTTGATCATAAAATTTTGGTCTACTTGTGACAGGTAGACCGCTTAGTGAACTCACCAGCCTTGGCTGACACTTGATTGTTGAATGCTTTTCAGGTCGCTAGGAGGATCATTGAAGGCACTGGCAGCGGCAGTACTGAACGTTACCTTTTGAATTGCAAACTATGTTTCCAATCAGTTGAATTAAACATTTTGTAAACAATATCTGTAACTCGTTTTATGCTTCCGCTGAACCGTTAATTCATTATGGGTATGTAATAACTGTTCTTTATTTACTTAAATTAAACTCTGTTATGGCTTGGTTGTAACTAAAGTCTGGGATCCTGGTCTGGATCATACCCTCACGCGGTTAAACTCCGTTAGGTGGAAATTGGGGGTGTGACAGATTGGTATCAGAGCCCTTGGTTACAGCGAACCAGAACATTTTTTAAAAAAAAAAGGTAAAATTTCTGAACTGTAACTGTTTTTGAAAACTTTGGTTACAACCCGTTCCGCAAAGTACTGCCCCGCGTGCTGAAGATGATCCTCATTTAGAATTCTTGTCCTGTGACGGTATTAAAACCTGAAAATTTCGGGTGGAAATTTTTTTCTTTTCACTAATCATGTAAATGAGTGCCTTAATGTGAATTATACTAGTATGTAACAATTAACGGAACTTAACAACTTTCTAGTATTGGGTATACTAACCTTTGGAAGCTTTGCATTGATTTGCTAGAAATCATGCCTCCGCGGAGAGAACCCGAAACCCAACCAGGAACCTTCACAGCTGCGCAGGTTCAGAATATGATCAATCAGGGAGTTGCAGCAGCCCTAGCAGCCGCTCAACAACATTTCCAAGGTCAACCGCCTCAATGCACATTCAAAGCCTTTATGGATTGTAAGCCAATAGTGTTCAAAGGTGACGAAGGTGCTGTGGGTCTACTTAGATGGATTGAAAAGTCAGAGAAGGTATTTCTAATGTGTAACTGCCCAGACGGGGATAAGGTGAAGTATGCTACAGGCACACTTGAAGATTCCGCATTGACATGGTGGAATGCTCAGATTCAGATTTTGGGATTAAACGAAGCAAACGACATGACATGGCAAGAATTCCGAGAGGCGATCATGGAGGAGTATTGTCCTCGTGATCAAGTCAGAAGAATGGAAGTGGAATTTGGAAACTCCAAGATGGAAGGTTCTGAGATAGAGGAATATACCAACCGTTATCAAGCATATTCCCGACTCTGTCCGACGATGGTGGATGCTGAGTACAAGCGAATCGAGTTGTATGTGGAAGGACTGGTACCACAGATCAAAGGCATGGTGACCTCATCTAATCCCACTTATGTGCGACAGGCCATCCGACTGGCGCACAAACTAACTGATCAGGCAGTGGCTCAAGGAACTTTGCCACCCAGAAAGACCCCAAAGGCTGCCCTAGACGGGAAGAGGCAGAGAGACGAGGAGCCAAGCCACCTCACGAATTCTGGCAACAACACTGGGAGGTCCTCAAACTCTCAGAATCAGAACAGGAAGTTTGATAACTCCAAAGGGGGTTACGGTAACAACGGTGGCGGTGGCAACAACCAAAACCGACAAGGTAGCAGCGGGCAAGGCGCTAGTGGGTATAAAGGAAAGTTACCCTACTGCAGCAAGTGTAGCAAGCACCACCCTGGTGAATGTGGTCGACCAGTCTGTGAGAGATGTGGAAAGTCGGGGCACCTTGCCAAGAATTGTCGGGGTGAACTACTCAACCGAGCAAGGCAGAACCCTGAAGGCCCCCGTGGTTGTTATGAATGCGGAAAACGTGGGCACTTGAAGAAAGACTGCCCCCAGCTAAAGAGAGGTGGGAACGATAACAACAACGACCGCCACAACAACAACAACAACAATAACAACAATGGTGGTGATAATGGAAATGGTGGCCGCGGACGAGCATTCGTCATGGGTTCCGGTGAAGCAAGAGAAGGCGCCAACGTGATTACTGGTAAGTTCCTCCTCAACAACTATTTCGCGAATGTCTTATTTGATTCGGGTGCTGAGAAAAGTTTCATTTCAACTAAGTTCTGCAAAATGATAAAGGCCAAGACAGAAACCTTAGGAGCTAAGTACACTGTTGAATTAGCTAACGGTAAACTTATTGATGCAACGCATATAGTTAAGGATTGTACCCTAGAACTCTCAGGTCATAAGTTCAACATAGATTTGATGCCTTTCACAATCGGTAGTTTTGACGTGATAATTGGTATGGATTGGTTGTCCTCGCAACGCGCCGAACTCATTTGCCAAGAGAAAGTCATACGCATACCCCTCGCGAACGGAGAAGTACTCTCGATTCAGGGTGAAAAGGGAGGTACTGTTTCCGGAATTATATCATACCTCAAGGCACAGAAGTACCTTCGGAAAGGACACGTGGCCATTCTGGCAACGGTTACGGATCAAAGCCTCGCAGCAAGGAAAATTGAAGATTTTCCGATAGTTCGCGATTTTCCCGATGTATTTCCGGAGGAATTACCTGGTCTACCTCCGCATAGACAAGTCGAGTTCGGAATCGACCTCGTTCCCGGTGCAGCTCCGATTGCCCGAGCTCCGTATCGTCTGGCGGTGAACGAATTACACGAGTTATCCACTCAACTGCAAGAACTGCTAGATAAAGGTTTTATCAGGCCTAGCTCATCGCCATGGGGCGCGCCAGTTCTATTCGTCAAGAAGAAAGATGGGACGTTCAGGATGTGCATAGATTACCGCGAGCTCAACAATGTCACTATCAAGAACCGATATCCTCTTCCTCGGATCGACGACCTCTTCGACCAACTGCAAGGATCCAGCTACTTCTCAAAAATCGACTTAAGATCCGGGTATCACCAACTCAGAGTCCGCGAGGAGGACATTTCAAAGACGGCTTTCAGAACGCGTTACGGTCATTACGAGTTCCTAGTCATGCCTTTCGGCTTAACGAATGCACCGGCAGTGTTCATGGACCTCATGAATCGCGTGTGCAAACCTTACCTAGATCAGTTCGTAATTGTTTTCATCGACGACATACTCGTTTACTCAAGGACGAAAGAAGAGCACGAGCAACACCTGCGGTTAATATTAGAGTTGTTAAGGAAGGAGCAACTTTACGCCAAATTCTCCAAATGTGACTTCTGGATCCGAGAAGTCCAATTTCTGGGCCATATCGTCAACGAGCAGGGTATTCATGTTGACCCATCCAAAGTAGAAGCGATCAAGAATTGGTCTACACCACGAGCACCAACGGAAATTCGGCAATTTCTAGGGTTAGCGGGTTACTACCGTCGTTTCATCCAAGGATTCTCTCAGATAGCCCAACCGCTAACCGCTCTTACGCATAAAGGTGTTCAGTACCGATGGGGTGAGAAAGAAGAAAAAGCTTTTCAGACGTTGAAGGAAAAACTTTGTACCGCGCCTGTGTTATCTCTACCCGATGGTGTCGACGACTTCGAGGTCTATTGTGACGCTTCTCTCCAAGGACTTGGATGTGTTTTAATGCAAAGGGGTAAGGTCATTGCTTACGGGTCAAGACCGTTGAAGTCTCACGAACAGAATTACACAACACATGATCTGGAGTTAGGAGCTGTCGTATTCGCCTTAAAGTTTTGGAGGCACTACCTGTACGGTACCAAATGCATGATATTTACTGATCATAAAAGCCTCCAACATATAATGGGACAGAAAGACCTCAACATGAGACAGCGTAGGTGGATCGAGGTGCTAAATGACTACGACTTGGCGATAAAGTACCACCCAGGCAAGGCCAACGTTGTGGCTGACGCCTTGAGTAGAAAAGAATATGCTAAACCTAGAAGGGTTCGAGCTCTACAACTTACGATCCACGCTGGGTTACCGGATAGAATTCGGGATGCCCAGAAAGAAGCCTTGAAAGAAGAAAATTTTGAGGCAGAATCCTTAAATGGCATAGATGGAACTTCGGAGGTTAAGTCAGATGGACTCCGCTACTACAAGGATCGTATTTGGGTGCCTCTTCATGGAAATCTTCGAGAGCTGGTGATGGACGAAGCTCACAAGTCTCGATATTCGGTCCATCCCGGTTCGGATAAAATGTACCAAGATCTGAAAGGATTATACTGGTGGCCAAAGATGAAAGCCGACATTGCTACATACGTCAGTAAGTGCTTAACATGCGCAAAGGTCAAAGCAGAACATCAAAAGCCTCCAGGATTATTGCAGCAACCGAAAATTCCTGAATGGAAATGGGAGGAAATATCCATGGATTTCATCACGGGACTGCCCCGTACACCTCGTGGAAACGACATGATTTGGGTCATTGTGGATAGACTAACGAAATCCGCTCATTTCATAGCTCTCAAGGAAAATGACAAGACTGACAAGTTGGCACAAATCTACATTGACGAGATCGTCAAGCTCCACGGAGTGCCCACGTCTATTATCTCCGATCGAGACCCCCGATTTGCTTCACACTTTTGGAGATCACTACAATCAGCGCTAGGTACTCGCTTAGATATGAGCACCGCATACCATCCGCAGACCGATGGCCAAACAGAGCGCACAATCCAGACTCTTGAGGATATGCTCCGAGCGTGTGTAATGGATTTTGGAAAGAACTGGGAAACCCACTTAGCATTGGTCGAATTCTCCTACAACAATAGCTACCATTCCAGTATTGGAGCCGCTCCCTTTGAGGCTCTCTATGGACGAAAGTGTAGATCACCACCGGTCTGTTGGGCTGAAGTCGGTGATAGTCAACTTACTGGACCAGAAATGGTGTACGAAACAACTGAAAGAATTGTGCAAATTAGAGACCGCATGAAAGCTGCAAGAGACCGACAAAAGAGTTATGCTGACAATCGAAGAAGGCCGTTAGAATTCGAAGTAGGCGACCGTGTATTGTTAAAAGTCTCGCCTTGGAAAGGTGTGGTCCGCTTTGGAAAGCGCGGGAAGTTAAACCCTCGCTACATAGGACCTTTCCCAATAACCGAGAAGATTGGAACGGTGGCGTATCGTTTGGACTTGCCACCTGAACTGGATGGAGTACATAACGTATTTCACGTTTCCAACTTGAAGAAGTGTCTGGCTGACGACACTTTAATAGTTCCACTCGAGGAGCTCCACGTTGACGAGCAACTCCGATTTGTAGAACAACCTGTTGAGATAATGGGACGCGAAGAAAAGGCATTGAAGCGAAGCAAGATCCCAATTGTCAAGGTCAGATGGCATTCAAAACGTGGACCGGGGTTCACGTGGGAACGGGAAGACCAGATGAGAAAGAAATATCCTCACCTGTTCGATCAAGCCTCCGCATCAACCCAAGGTACTAGCTAATTTTCGGGACGAAAATTCCTTAACATGGGGAGGCTGTGACAACTGCAACTTTCCAAGTTAAATCCGTTAAGTCTTTCCGTTAAAAACCATTAGTTCCGTTAGACAAACTCCGTTAGTCACATTACCAGTAGAAATTAATTAATTAATGCTTACCTAGACCGGATACGTCCACGACCTTTGGTTGATCACCGAACCCGACCATATGTGTTATATGATTATTTGCTTATTACCACTGTGTGAAGTTATGCAACATGCTTAATTAATTCATTGTGAAATTATGTGATTCATCGAGAAAACGTGCTTACCTTACTTAGAATGAAATTTACCCTTTTAGAAGCCAGTGAAACTACTGAGCGAAACTACAGTTTCGCCCGGTAGCTAAAGCTCTTGGTCTGCTGGACTAGTTTCGCGTGGCCAGCGAAACTGCCAGCGAAATTGCGGGCGAAACTGGCCCCTACATATAGAAAACCCAAGCCAACTCTCTCATTTTTACTCACCTCACTCAAAACACACACACATCTGCATTCTCCTACTCATGTGACTTCTGGCCAGCAGAAAACGACACGAGAAACCGAGATTCCAGCCCCAAGTCTTCACCTATTTGAGCATAGGAGATCATCCGTGAGTCACATAAACCACCTTTATGCATTTCTTGTATGTTAGACTAAAATGTATGCTTAAAATCCACATGCAACGAATTCTGCTACTGCCATGATGCTTAGGGATGCTAGACTTAACATCAATTCTGTATCTTGCCATGTTAATTTGAAGATCCATGCTAATTATGCTCCTTTATGTGAAATTGTGTTCTTGGCAAATTGATGACTAGAATCCGTGTTTAAGGTGTTAGAATTGCTCCCATGATGTTAGTAAACGTTTAGGTATGCTAGATATTGATTTGCATGTGATACAGAAGCTGTTAGAAAGGTTTTTAGTCAAATTTACGGGTTTTTCTAGCGACTAGCGAAACTGTGCCTTCATCAGGCGAAACTGTGTAGCGAAACTGTGCCTATCTCCCTCTAGCGAAACTAAGTAGCGAAACTATAGTGTCGCTAGGTAAACTGACCAGACCTGACCGAACGAAATTACCGAGCGAAATTCCCTGAACGAAAGTTCAAACCAGTTTCGGGCGAAACTAGGCCAGCGGAACTGTGCCAACAGTTTCTAGCGAAACTAGCCTAGCGAAACTGTGTCACCGGGTACTGCCTAGCGAAAGTGCTGCCCGTGCACGCAGCGAAACTGCCTAGCGAAACTGCTAGCGAAACTGTGACCAGAATCCAAAATGTGCAATTTTCTTGAATGTTATGCCATGACTTATTTGATTATGCTATGATAATACTTGCTTGGACTCCTGATGTATATAAACACTTGTGTATGATCAACCATTGGTGTCGTGTGTCGTTATGTCGTGTCGTATTTTTCCAATGTGCTAGTGTTATGGTCTTAGTGGTATAACTAAAAGTTAAACAACCTAACACCTAAGACCTTAATGTGATTATTAGGTCCTCGTTAACAATCATAACCGGGTTTATTTGAAGAATAAGCTGAGCAACCTAAGGTGAGTTCATTACTATATGTTGTTATGTCCTTTCAGGGATGATAACATGCAGCGGTAAGGTATTTCTTACTAAGTAAACTTTTCCGACCAAATATCATATGTATCATTGAATTGATTGATAAACTAAAAAGTCCTTACATTCGGGCCGTTAATATTGAATAGCTAGGTGATGTTGAGTAGTACTACTGGGGATTGACACCCCCGCCCAGCGGTGCACGGGATGCACTAACCCGACTGGCGGTCGGACTGGGACCAATGTTACCCTACCCTCCGTGGTCTTTCAGGACACGGGAAGGCAAAATCCGTAGGTAATACCTATACATTGTCAGCTTCGGTTGCGAACAATTCAAATGTGCATAACTTAGGCTAGCTACCTACGATATGGAAAACTTACTAGTCTTATGATATTGATTGTGTTTTACCCTTCTTTGATCATAAAATTTTGGTCTACTTGTGACAGGTAGACCGCTTAGTGAACTCACCAGCCTTGGCTGACACTTGATTGTTGAATGCTTTTCAGGTCGCTAGGAGGATCATTGAAGGCACTGGCAGCGGCAGTACTGAACGTTACCTTTTGAATTGCAAACTATGTTTCCAATCAGTTGAATTAAACATTTTGTAAACAATATCTGTAACTCGTTTTATGCTTCCGCTGAACCGTTAATTCATTATGGGTCTGTAATAACTGTTCTTTATTTACTTAAATTAAACTCTGTTATGGCTTGGTTGTAACTAAAGTCTGGGATCCTGGTCTGGATCATACCCTCACGCGGTTAAACTCCGTTAGGTGGAAATTGGGGGTGTGACATAAAATATTCGTCATCATAATCGATTATCGTATCCCTTGTCTCCTACCATCAGCATGAATCCTGACGATCAACAAATGGCCCGACAAATTGCCCAACAAGTAGCAGCTTTCATCTCCAACATTTTCCGGCAGACCCTCGACGATAAATTCGTCAACAATGATGCTACTAAACTACCCCAAGTATTAGTAGTCATCAAACGTCCCGCTGCCAAAACCAAGAAGAGGAAGAGGAAGGCTAAACATCTTGATGAGGCAACCAAACCTGCAAAAGCTGCTATTCCTGCTACTCCTACTCCTCACATAAATCCCGATACACGATCAACCAAGAAAACTTACTTTGGACCGTACCCTTTGTGTAACACCTGTCATCATCATCACCCGGTGATCTCGCCTTGCCACAAGTGCTATAATTGTAACCGATATGGTCATCTCATGAATGTTTGTCGTCAACCTCAGCCCCCGGTGGGCCAACTTGTGTTACCTGCTCAGACTTCTATTTTTCCTTATCGTACTTGTTATAACTGTGGTCAACCTGGACACTTTAGAAACGCTTGCCCTCAACTTACTGCTGCTGTTATTCCCAACCCTCCAGCCAACAATGCAGAGCATAGAACCCAACCTCCAATAGTTCAAACTATGGCAACAACACCTGTTCAAATTGCTACTGCTATCCAGAATACTTTCTCCTCCATGTTTCATTGCTACCATTGTGGAAACTTTGGTCACCTACCATACACCTGTCCCCAGTTGACTACTGGTAACCCTCCTGTGAAACAACAATGTCAAACTCCAAGCAACTACTACTCTCGTCATGGATGATCTTGAAGGAAGAATGATGATGATGATTGAAGATCGTTTGGACTCTGTTAATATTTGAATAAATCGGTTTCTTTGTTATAAAAGTTTGTAATCTTTCCAATCGATGTTCATCCTATATATATATATTAGAATATGAAGTTTTATAACTCTTTGCTTCTTGTCTTCCTACTTACTCAATCATTTCTTATATTCATTACCCTTAAAACCTCTCATTATGAGTAATCAGCAGATAAGAAACCTATTACCCTCAATTTCCGTAATCCTTAATTACAACTCAATCCCTGACGAACATATTTGCGCCTCTCGGGAAAATCAAACGTCACCATTTGAATTGACCGTCTCAACACCACATAGGATTTTTTCCTCGTTCAAGATAACTCAGACTTGACTATTCGTGCCAATAAATTAGAAACACGTGTCCTTCATCAAATCCGTAACGTATACGTGGCATCCTTGTTCAAAATTCATTCTAGTTCCCCACTTTAAGGAACACCCATTCATTTAAAAGATGATACATCTCGAATGTACATCACCAAGTCTAATGGACTCAATCACCAAATATCAAAACTCTTATATTATCAACATCTTCAAGAGAATTCACAGAATCATCTATTTTCTCAAGATCAATTCTCGTTATTACGTTATCCCTATACGGAATAATTATCCGTTAAGTGATTCCTGAACTTTCTCAAAACCATGATTTAATCTGGTCTTGATTCCCTTATTAATCCTAATAAAGGAAAGATTATGATATCCAATTTGTTTTATCATTCGGATGGTGATTCATTCAAATAATGATTTGCAATTTGATATCAAGTGGTCAATTCGTGTTATCTTTTAAATGGTGATTCATTTAAAATGGTAATTTCGTGTTGTATCACTATCTTTTCCTCAAACGGATTAATCAAGTATTTTTCGTTAAATATTCCTTTTACATCGCTATCATCCTTAGTGAAAAATTAAATTACTGTAAGTTATGAAACACCTGTTATTCTTATACTGGCCAGTCCAAGACTTATACGTACTACACCTAAACACTTGTGTGTGATGCTATCTTAGCATACATTTGGTTTTGGTCATAGACGTTAATCTTGGGTTTTAGCCAATTTCTAATCCAGATTATTAACAAGACCTCGTGTCCCGTAGGTGAATTAGATGTGGCTCGCTACCCATTTAGCTCACCAATACTCGACACGTTCTCTCGTTAAGAAAACTGTGATCCCATTTTATTGTGTGGAATGATATTTTTGACTTAATGTCAAATTATCAGTTTCAACAATTTGAAAGTAAATCATGTTACCCCCACCATTCTACTCATATTCCACTGGTCTTTTCCCTGAAGTAGGGGAGACGGTGATAAATCAAATCTGTGAATCTGATTGTTACGGATAATCATGTAATCACGATCCATCGTATCTGATGTTGTTCAATCTCTATCGTGTTGTTACGATCATAAGTTCATTCGTTATTTGGAAAATGGTAGTTCTCCGTAGGTTACTAGCGCATTTTTAAAAGTATTATAGGTGTGGTGAGTTAGCTGCGGTACACCCTATATATAAGCATCGAAGGTACTTTAAAAATGAATTATGAATCGAACTTAGAACTGACCATTGGTTGTTGTTTGTATCAAATTCCCTATCACCCTTGATATATTCTTTCCCCTCATCTCGAACCTCTCTTCTAATTTCGGGACGAAATTTCCTGAAGTAGGGGAGACTGTAACACCCGTGTCCGACCCATTCACAAAACCCGACCCGAATTTGAACTTGTCACACAAATCGAAGTTTTCATTTAACATTTACCGAAAGAATTCATCTAAATAAAACAATTAAATTATGTTCGGATACTCGATAATCATTTTTGAAAGCAAAATAATGAATTTGGAAAGTTTTAGGTTAAACGATTAAAACAAAGATAAAGCAATTTTGTGCTTTTACGCGATTTCGGTATTCGATTTATCGTTTACCGGGAATATCAAAGTTTTTAACTCAAAATATATAACTTTAAATATCCTAGAATCATTTTATAACATTAAAAACCAATTGGTTAAATTTTGGATCAATTTTCTTAATTATTTCACAAATAAATGAATTTATCGTTTTTCGTGCAAAACCGTTAGTAACGAGGAACTACGTAAATTTCAAAAAATTATATTTTGATGTTCCTTGGTATTTTATAAGATCAATATAAGTCACTCGTAAATTTTTAGAGGTTAACGAGTTAATATGAGCACGAACGGTTAAAAAGAATAAATATATATATTAAATACGTAGTTTTATACCTCGTTATGCGTATCCCGAGACTTAGAAAACCATGGGAAAATATTTTAAACTAGTTTTGGGCATAAAATATTAAGTTTCACAAAGTTTGGAGGTTAAATTCGCACAAAAACCAAAGTTCAGGGGTTAATTTGTAAATAAAAACCTCAGGGACCATTTCTGCCAAACCACCAAAGTGGCTCGCGGTACGCCGAGCCCTAGGCTCATCCGGCGCGTACCGCCCACCGACACTGTCGCGGATTTTGTTTTTTGCGAACTTGCAGCCTACGTTTAGCCCATACACGCGTCGTTTTCGATCGATTACTCACTTGCCTCGTTGTCCACTCTCAGTTGCGCACCTGCGGACTATAAATACGACCCTTAACACTTCGAATTCAATCACCAATTCACGAATTCTTTACTTTGAAAACCCTAAACCTTCATCCGAACCTTCTTCTGCAAAATTCGAGCAAACCAGAGGGTTTTACGAGCTGATCTCCTGCAGTCCCACGTTAATTGGTATGCTCTACAAAAGCCCTCTATCAATTTCTGTTAATCTTGTTGTTATAATCGAGTTCTAGATCTATGCTTAAAACTAGGGTTCTTAACTTGTTTCTTCAATTCTGGGTAATCAGGAAAGAGTTAGGGTCTGAGTTTTTGAAGGTTATGATGTTATAACATATATTAAAGAACCCCTAAGTCAATTTTACGATATCTAAACGTTTAGTATTTTATCTAAAAATATGCTAAAATTAGGGTTTTCGGGTCGTTGTTCTGCCCAAATTGAGTAAACGATGTTGAATTAAGGTTTACTATTTTGAGGAATATTATAATATACTATAATGAATAAAACCCTAAGTTTTTACAATTTTATAAATTGTTTTGATATTTATTTAATAAATACATTAAAATTAGGGTTTTCTAGACGTTGCCTTGCCAAAAATTTAACAAACGGGTTAAGTTTAGGGCTAATCCTTTAAAGGTATATTATAAAATAATGTTTTAAGCAAAAGCCCTAAATTTATTTCATTTAATAAAAGATTTTGCTATTTATTTGATAATTATTCCAAAACTAGGGTTTTGAATATGATTATTTTATATTAAACAAACCGGAAGGTATTGAAACTTGAGTTTTGGTCTTAGAACATATTTATATATATAATAAGTGTATGTGAGTTCAAAAGTGATAAATGAATTAATTATTAAATTACTAAAACCCTAATTTCCCGATAAGGGTAAAATGGTCTTTTAATCAAATGAGAACTAACACTCCTTAAGTTCCTCGTAACTATAATCATTATGATTCCCTATATTCATATAGCATGTTCGTTTCACTAGGATAATCTCCGGGTTGTTATCTCTCGCAAATCGGTTCTATCTCTCATATTCGATCTACTTATCAGGTGAGTATTCACTACATTCCCCTTCCTTTTATAATGGAATATGACTATCCAATTCGTATTATCATTACTAATGGTGATTCATTTGAATGATAATCCGACTTATGAGAAATCATACCTCCATATCTTTTAACCTTTTTGGGGTGTAACATGTATCTTCATTCAAAATCATTTTTTTAAACGTTATGCGATTATGTGTTGATTGAACGAATACTATGTGGAATTGTTTATTGGGAATATCTACATGCTAAGACTAATATGCTACCTCTGGATGAGGAAACAATGTTATTGTACGTACCAATCTAACTCTATGTGATGAAACTATGTTATCCATTGTGATTGAATGTTTGTTATTTATGACTGTATATCTGAATGTATCTCTTATCACATATATCGCATGTGTTAAAATATGTTTTATAAACTTGTGTTTACTCACCAACTACTTTTGTAGTTGACACTTGGTTTTATACATGTTGCAGGAATTTATACTTGAGCTTTGATGTGATCACGCTAGGATTGCTGGACCTAGATTAAGGACTTTGATTAAGTTTGATATGTATTTACACATGTTTAATATTCTTGTACAATATCTTTAATTGATTAATGAAAAAGGGCATGTTTAAGTATTACAACTTATTTTAGTTGTCATGTGCATCTGGACAATCATTGCGCCCCGACATTTTCCGCCGTCGGTTGGGGTGTGACACAGGGGCGGACCTAAGAAGGCCTCAGGGGTAGCGTCCGCTGCCCCTGAACTTTTACCCCGACGTGCAATTTTTTTTTTTAAGTTTTCGGTTTTCCGCGACCCGTGAAACGAATTTTTCGCGACCCCTAGAAGAAATTTTATGGTTTTTACCTAAAAATATGATCAAAAGCCCCTTGTAAATATGATCAGAAGTCCGTTAATTACCTAAAAAAAATTTCGGGGGCGCTGCCCCCGAACCCCCGTTAGTCCCGACAATTTTTTTTTTTTGACGCTACCCCTGACTCTTTCTCCTGGATCCGCCCCTGGTTAAGGGGTTTAGATGCTCAAAAGGCTTAGGGGGTGGGTAACATCGATGAAACGTTTATGAAGTTCTTTATATTATTAGAAAACGATAGTTGACTTTTAAAATGGGATTGTTAAACTTTATAATTGATAAATTATTTTACTTGCTGAAAGTAAAATTTTGGTTGTTTATAGACAAACCGATGATGATGTGATATTATCTGCATATATTTTATCGATGTATGGAGTTTTGTCTATTTTACAATACAGGTTTTTTTCTTCTGTGTCAAATAAAGATCAAGCTCCATAAGTTATTTTACTTGATAATCTTGGAACTTCATCTTTCTATTGAGCAGAAATAAGCATGTAAAGTATCTTCTAGCTAACATTATACCTTCGTAGATGCAGATTGGTTGCTTTGTCTGCTTGATGAAGATGCATAATGACTCCAAAGAGATAACACTATAATTCAGCCCTTCTATAGAAGTTGTGATCCGATTTGCTTTGTGTTTCATAACATTTTAAGTTGTAGGATTTTAAGTGTTTTTGGATACATGTGTGATGACATAGGGCGAATATCGAACGAACTCTAACCACGAGTCCAGTAACTACACCAGAGGTAATCCATTATAAGCTTAATACTTTGGAAAATCCTACATAAAACAAGGCACAATAGCAAGTCCGCAAACCCTGCCAAGTTATGCCTTAGCAAGGACAACGCTAACTAGAGATCAGAACTTGCCTTAGTCACTAAAGCTACGCTAGTTCTCAGTAACTTGCCTTAGTCATTAACAGTAGGCAAGTCCCCACTAACATACCTCAGTAACACTTGTTGGGTTTTTCAGTGGCATCCAGGTTTTCGATTAGTTATAATACGAACTTACCGAATCGGTTTTTATCAACAATTTATAATATATAAAGAGTTAAACAAAGCGGATACAAAAACAAACGCGAATATAAGTTTAAAAGTTTATCAACAGGATCACGATTAACCAAACGCGTAAATACAAATAACAGTTAATATCTAAAATAATAGTTTAGTTTACATATACATTTGCGGTGTTGAACAAACGTTTGAGACACCGGGAACAACGAATGGTTCCTAGTTGATAGACGATCACGTTAGCGGCAGTAAGTGGCGACAGGCACTTGGATGTGCGGCGGCAGGGTGGCGGACCTGTGGCGGCAGCTAGGTAGTAGTGTCGGCGAAAGGGCGACGACAGAAGGGTTGTGACACGACGACAGTCGTGCGGCGGTGGTTGATGTGCTTAGAATGGTACCTAAAAACAACAAGTTAAACCTAGACCTAATCCTGGACCTAGACACACTAAGTTTTACCTAGACAACTCAAACTAAACTGAACCCACTAGGCATGTGTACCTATCAGACGTAATATAGCTACAGAAGACCAGGATCGAACCCTAAGGACACTATGTAACACGACTAACTAAGGAAATGAATTGGAAATTGAGTAAATTGATTTGTTTATGAATATAGAATTTAAATTAACTAAATTAACTAACTTACCAACTAACAGCCGAAACTAGAGAACTTATGAGAAAATCATATACGAGAAGGTACCACCTAGACCTAGAATCCTAATCAACACTAACAACTTCACTCGGTTATGACAACTCTGATGACGGCTAGTTCACCTTTTAAGTCCTTCCTAACAGACAACTCTAACGCTCGAACGAGGGTTCACCTTTTGGTTCCTTCCCACTTCAACTAAGCCTAACCACCTCCGAAACAATCTCGGGCACCCTAGACTAGCAGGAGCTACCACTGACTACTTTAATTAACACGACTATCAATATAACTAACTATCCTAGGGCATTTCCTTTTGGGAAAATGATATCCTAAGCAAATAACTAACCTCACTACCTGATATTTCTATCACCTCCCGGATTGTCTAAAAATAGCAGCACATTGCACTCAAATTAACAATCATTAACCAACACTATAGTTCAAGACATCTCCTAAACAACTGCATGGCCATTAACCCTAAAGCTAGCAACTTTAGATGATCTACCTAACCCGAAAGACATTCGAATATAAATCAAGCATCAATTAGCAATTACCAACCTAATTAGCGACACACATATGCATTCAATCACAACAACTAATGGAATTTAAAGAGTTGCATATATCAATCAAGTTATCATAAACCGAATAAAACCTAAAGTGTCAATTAATCATCACATAGCCTTGGTGATAGCAATTATTTAGCCTACCATCATGTTCATAGCAGAAACACAAGTAAGAACTAAGTCTTGACTAGTAAACATGGTTTAGTCTAAAGTAATTGCAAGAAACAAAGAAGAAACGAGAAACCGAATAAAGAATTGGTGTCGATTAGTTGATTTCTCGTGACTTCCTGCAATCCCAGCCTTCCTTGATCTTCAAAATCGCCCTTGAAAGCTCCCCAGATCGACAATTGGTCAAAATGTCCCGAAACATTCCCTTAAAGTCGAACTTATATGGAAAATTTAGGGTTTGCAGAAAATAACCCTACAAGCGTATTGCTTGGAGGGACCTTCTGTGCAGGCGATATGTGCGGAGCGCATTAGGCAACAAGTTTCATACATAGCATATAATTTGAAAACATGTGATACGTGTCATATGCTATAATAGCGAAACATAACATGCTAGTATAATTGATAAATTGAAAACTAAGCATAAACAAGCCTCTTGACATCGATTCCCTAACCCGAAGGTTAGACTAAATAGAAATAGGTAGCAAACACTCAATACCAAAACCGATCTAATTGAGTGAGTGTCAACCATTAGATCTATCTTTGTACCATAGGCAATATTGTAAACGTTTAGGCAATTGAAAACCATTGATAGCCTTGAAATACACATATTGACAAATCATGCTAGACATCACATAACACATAATTCACACTTAGATCACATACATATTTGTTGAGGATATATTTTCAGGATGCTCGCAGGAAGCTCACGCAGTTCAGGAATCCTATTATCATCTGGGAATCCCACTCATCCAGGTATCCTGATTTATTTTATTTAACTAACCCTTGTATTTGCCACGTGCTTATTTGACCAGGTACCGTTGAAGTCACCAACTACCTCCGAAACTTAAGCTCCAGCTAGAGAAGATCGTGGACCAAGTGAACGAAGAGGGCCTTAATGGTCGAATTAGTTGGACGATAGGATCCCGGGAATCTAGAAAAGTTTGTTATTATTTTATTTCTTATATAATCGAGGATTCGATCAGTAGGAACACACATTCGACACACCTTAGCTCAGTTACGACTGCACAACATTGTATCACGTAGTTCTGATCGATCGAACCTCCAACCCGTTGTAACTTTTCATTTGATTATCAATAAAAGTGTTAGGCAGCAGGCTCTTCAGGCCGGCTTCCGAGGTTTTTTTTGCTAGGATTCCTAGAGGCAACTCGAAGGATCTTGGATTTTTCCCTTGTTACATCCTTGTGTTCAACTTTACATTTCAAGTATATTGACAAGCACACTACCTCACATTCTAAGTTTGGAATACGAGATTCTTTTTTGAATTTTTGACCAAAACAGTTTGGCGCCCACCGTGGGGCAAGTGGTGCTTAATCTTACCAAAATCCCGTATCTCATTCACTCCATTTGATCTCCAATCTCGAAAATGTCAAACCAACAGAAGACTGTTTCGGCCTCTACATCATCCTCCATTCCTCCTCTTCCTTCCATTCTAGGAAGTCAGAAAAAGACTAATGACCGTCAGAAGAAAGTGAATGAGCAGTCGAGAAAAACTGACTATCCTGTCTTCACAGGATCCCAGGTTCAATCTGTTGATCCCGTTATTACTAACAATGATTTGTTGCTTTGATTAGACAGGTGAAAAGTTAAATGGATCAACAAGAAAAGACCAATCAAACGGTGATGAAGGAGATTGAAGAACTTAAGAAGTCTAAGAAACCTGTGGAGGAACAAAGTCCTCTATTTCCCAGGCATCTTGACTTCAATGCTTCAGGATCCTCAAATCCGTCTCGCTACAATTACAAATCAGCATCAGGATTCACTACAGCCCCTACAATGACTTCTCAGGCCGCTGGGTATGCAGGGAGTACTACTGGATTCTCAGGAGCTGTCCCACCAGAATCCTCACAGTCACGCTACAAGGATCCTTGGATTCCACTACCATCGGGATCCTTAGCCTCACCATCTCAAGGATATCCTTTTTCTGCTGGGAATCCAAGCCAGAACCCCCAAGGATATTAATATTCTAACCCTTCTGTTTATGTAGGAATCTTCAAGACTAGCTCCTCAGATGTGCATGACGGTGACTTCATCCCTATGCAAACAGTAGCCACTATAGAGCCGAGCATCCCAACGAGCTATGGATATAATCTCAGGATCCCAGTCCAAAATCCTGGCCAAGGTAATGTGTCCAATTCAATTCCTATCGTTTCTAAACAGGGTGCTCCTTATGACGCAGGTATTCATCCAAGTATTGCTAGGGAGCTCCAGAAGTTGAAAGAAATGATATCAAATGTACCAGGGATCCTGAAACCTATTCCTGAGGTTCCTTTGGAAAGCCACAAGATCTCTAGATTTACTTGGCCGATTTCCCAAGTGGAGATCCCGAAACGTTTCCAAACTCCAAGCATGAAGCTTTACGATGGAACTACGGATCCTGAAGAACACGTGGCACATTATAGGGAGCGTATGGAGATCAATCTCATTCTAATAGAAATCAAAGAAGCATGTCTATGCAAAGGCTTTGGATCAACCTTAACAGGACCAGCCATGAAATGGCTACTGAGCATTCCTCCTAACACTATTACATCATTTTTTCATTTAGTTAACCTGTTTAACAATCAATTTTCTTGCAGCAGAACCTTTGAGAAGCTCACAGGTGACCTATACCGAATAGTTCAGAAGCTAGATGAGACTCTCAGGGAATACATTGCCAGATTCGGAAGAGAATCTCTTGAGATTCCTAATCTGGATATGGCAGCAGCTGTATATAGCCTTTAAAATGGGGCTCTCTAAAGATTCACGTTTTTATGATGATCTTGTCATGACTCCTTGCAGGAACCTTGACGAAGTACGTAGTAGAGCCTTAAGGTTTGTCCGTTTGGAAGATGACAAGAAGATCCACAAAAGACTGGAGGTCCCTAAATATGATCCTAACAGTAAAAAGGCGGAATCCCCCGGGAAGCTATATAGATCTCGTCCATACTCCAAACCGGAAAATCACAAAGTCAATGCTGTCCACCAAGACGATGATGATGAGGAGTATCCTAAGGTATTTGAATACGGTTTTTCAGTTGATATTGGTGGTTTGATGTGTGCTATGCAGGACCTAGGTGAAAAGGCAAGATGGCCCAGGAAGGATACCAAGCAGGGATCCTGGAAAGACAAGACCAAGTGGTGTGCCTTCCATGAAGATTTTGGCCACCTAACACTAGAATGCATAGCACTCCGAAAGGAAATCAGCTATCTACTCAGCAAGGGGCATCTCAAAGAATTGATAGGTAGAAAGAAGGTCAAGACTCAGGAAGCCGACAAGGTGCCTCAAAGAGCTGCTTCTCCACCATAGGATGCTCAAATAATCAATTTTATCTCGGGAGGCTCAGACATCTGCGGCACTTCGTACTCCTCAGCCAAGAAACATGCTAAGGAATCCAAATCTGAACAGGGTGACAGGCCTGTTCGGACGTCCATTCTAACTCAAGACAAGCTCATATCCTTTGATGAGAGTGACCGTTCTCATGTTCAGGATCCTCATCATGATAGTCTTGTGGTTACTTTATATATTGCTAACCATTTTGTCCGCAAGATCCTGATTGATAATGGAAGCTCAATAAACATAATCCGTCTTGATGTGCTAAAAAAGATGGGGATCCCAGAAACTGAAATAGTTGCAACACCCTCAGTCCTGGTTGGCTTCAGGCTACCGGTATATATAGAGGGGGTAAACTCTATGCAAAAATTATGTGTCATAGATTCTCTCTCTTGTTGCAATATTATTCTTGGCAGGCCATGGATTCACGAGATGAAGGCGGTCCCTTCAACTTATCACCAGTGTATCAAGCTTCCTACACCCTGGGGAGTTGTGAGGATTGAAAGTGACCAGCAGGAAGCCAAGAATTGTTATTCGACGTCGATGAAGAACACCACTAAGGTGACGAAGGGATAGCAATTACAGAAAAGGGCACTTGAAGTACATGAGGACAGGGAGTTTGATGTCAAAGAAGTGCCTCTAGACCCTGGGAATCCTGAAATCAAAGTGCTCGTAGGAACAAGCATCCCAGCGAATGTTGAGCAGGAATTACTCCAGCTTCTCCAAGCCAAAACTTCAACTTTCGCCTGGAAGCATGAAGACATCACAGGTATCCCTAAACATGTAATTACTCATAAACTTGGTTTAGATCCTTCTTTCAGGCCTATACAGCAAACAAGGAGGAAGTTCGCTGCAGAGAAGAATATAATCATCCAGGAGGAAGTTGACAAGCTTCTCAAAACCAAGATGATTAGAGAAGTCAAATATCCTTGGTGGCTAGCGAACGTGATGGTGGTCCAGAAGAAAAATGGAAAGTGGAGAGTTTGTGTTGATTACACAGACTTAAATAAGGCATGTCCTAAGGATCCTTTTCCACTTCCCCATATTGATGCTATGGTGGATGCCACAGCTGGTCACGAGATTCTCACCTTTATGGATGCTTTAGCAGGATTCCAACAAATTCAGATGGAACCTTGCGACCAGGAGCATACGACATTTATGACTCCAACAGGTATATATTGTTACACTGCTATGCCCTTTGGTTTAAGAAATGCAGGTGCCACCTACCAGAGGCTCGTCAATATGATGTTCAAAGAGAAACTGGGGGACACGATGGAAGTTTACATAGATGGCATGGTGGTGAAATCCAAGAAAGCTGAAGATCATGTCAGGAATCTCCAAACTGCCTTCGATATCCTTGATCAGTATAACATGAAGCTCAACCCGTTCAAATTCCACTTTGGGGTGCGAGCTGGAAAATTCTTAGGATACATGGTTACCGAAAGAGGGATCGAAGCAAGTCCAAAGCAGATCAAAGCAATCCTAAATTTGAAGTCCCCATCAAACGTAAAAGAGGTACAAAGGTTGACAGGAAGAATCGCAGCACTCAACAGGTTCATTTCAAGATCCTCAGAAAAAAGTAAGGATTTCTATGATATCCTGAGGAAAAATAAGAAATTTGAATGGACCGAGAAGCATGAAGAAGCCCTGAAGTGCCTGAAAGACTACCTGTCAACAGCCCCGTTGCTAATGAAACCAGAAGATGGGGAGCCGCTATATTTATATCTCGTTGTTTCCGGAAGCTCAATCAGTGAAGTTCTAGTAAAAGACCACCAAGGTCAGCAACATCCGGTATATTGTGTAAGTAAAACTCTGCTAGACGCAGAATCCAGATATTCTCACCTTGAAAAATTAATTCTAGCTCTTATAATGGCTTCCACTAAACTTGGACATTATCTCGAAACTCATGCTATAATTGTAAAATCTAACTATCCCATCAAGGCAGTTCTCAGGAAGTCGGAAATGTCAGGAAGGATGTCTAAGTGGGCAGTCAAGCTGAGTGCCTATGACATCAAATATGAACCAAGAACAGCAATCAAGTCCCAAGCATTAGCTGACTTTGTGGCGGATTTCAGCAATGACATAGAACTAGAAGTTGAAAAGGAAGTCCAGTAGCTTGGGAAGCTCAAGGAAGACTGGATCCTCTATACTGAAGGCTCCTCAAATGTCAGAGGAACATGGCTGGGAATCCTACTAAAATCGCCACAGGGGGACATAATACCTCTATCCATATCCTGTGAATTCCAGACTTCCAACAATGAAGCTGAATATGAAGCTTTAATTGCTGGATTACAGCTGGCTAGGGATATGGGAATCCTATCTATCCAAGTATTTGTTGATTCTCTCTTATTAACTAACCAATTTAATGGCTCCTATGCAGTGAGAGGGGATAATCTGATCAAATATGTTGAAATTGTTAAAAAATTGTCTCTATTTTTCGAAAATTTTAACATTTCGCAGGTACCAAGAGAAGATAATGCAGAAGCCGATGCCTTGGCAAACTTGGCTTCATCGGTCAGGATCCCTGAGGATGTCCAGATTCCAATAACTCACATCCTGACGCCAGCGATAGCTCTATAGTAAGCTCAGGCTGTTGATGATAATGCAGGCACAGATGTCGAGAATCCTAAAGTTATTCAGGAATCCTGGACTTACCCGATCAGGAAGTATCTCAAAGATGGGGAGATTCCCAAGGGCGAAAACCCCAGAGCTTTTCGCACAAAGGTAGTACCCTATACTATTATTAACAATATCCTATATAGAAGATCTCTTGCAGGTGTCTACTTAAGGTGCCTAGAGAAGTCAGAAGCTCTTGAGGTGCTTGAAGACATCCACAGTGGAGATTCTGGGAACCATACCGGGGGCAGGGCACTGTTCTCTAAAGTTCTCAGATTCGGATATTATTGGCCAACTATGAAAAAGGATGCCGCGAGCTTCTCTGAGAAATGCGATGCTTGTCAAAGGCATGGCAATATCCTCCACCAACCCGCTGAGCATCTGCATCCTATAGTATTCCCATGGCCATTCATGAAGTGGGGCATGAACATTGTGGGTAAGCTGCCAAAGGCTCCTGGAGGAAAGGTGTTTATGCTTGCCATGACGGATTATTTCTCCAAATGGATCGAAGCAGACGCCTATGTTCAAGTGAGAGAGAAAGAAGTGATATCCTTTATCAAAAGAAACATCCTCACCAGATTTGGGATCCCGGCAGACTTCATATGCGACAATGGCTCCCAGTTTATAGGCAAGAGAACTACAAGCTTTTGTGAAAGCTAGGGCATCAAGATGATCACTTCAACACCTGTCCACCCCCAAGCTAATGGGCAGGCGGAATCCAGTAATAAGATCATCATCAACAACCTCAAGAAGAAGCTGGGCTCCAAGAAAGGGAAATGGGCTGAGGAGCTGCCATTTGTCCTTTGGGCAGATAGAACCACACCTAAAAATGCTACTGGCCAAACGCCATTCTCATTAGTGTTTGGAGCAGAAGCTGTGATCCCTACGGAGATGGTACTCCCAACAACCAGAATCAACTGCCAGAATCCTGAAACTAACAGCCAGAATCTCCTTCAGGATCTCGAAACAGTTGAAGAACTCAGAGATATGGCCAAAATCCGGATGGCATCTTATCAGCAGCGGATAACGAAATCCTACAACAAGAATACCAGGCTAAGAAGATTCCAAGTAGGCGACTTGGTCTTAAGGAAGGCTTTCCAGAATACTACCAATCCTGCCGATGGGAAGTTAGCACCCAAGTGGGAGGGCCCTTACCTCATAGATTATGAAGAAGGAAAGGGGGCATACCGTTTGGTAAATATGGAAGGAGAACCTCTTCCAAGAGCTTGGAATGCCATCCATCTTAAAGCGTATTTTATGTGAGAATCCCATTGAAAATCTCAGGCAGAATCCCAAGGATCCTCACTGCCTAAATATTCCAAGGTACGTATACTAATCCTATTTTTATTTATTCTTATTATTTTTATGACACATTACTGATTTAAGCATCGGAGCGGTGTTAGCTATGCTAACACCCACTTCTCACCAAGTGTTGAGTGTTTTGCAGATTTTGAGAATCCTAGAGAATTTTGGGTATATCCTCAGTTAGAGGTTGGCCACCTCTCCTACGTTTAAGGTATCCCGCATACCTTCTAAGGTTTGAGAGGTTGACTTTTCTCCTAAGTTTGGGTAATCGCCAGTAGCGCACAACCCTCGCCAGTAGCGCATGTTGTCCACCAGTATGCTCAAGGTGGCCGGACCAGTCCACTCCAGGGGTGGCTGGCAATCTTGTCACTGGAGGCTGCTAGGAGGATTCTCAAGGTTTATAACACTGACGTGTTATCTAAGGTTTTGACATATTCATGTCACTTACGATCGGGCTTGTCCCCAGTTTTGGCTTTGTCTCAAGTTTATCGGGCTTGTCCCCAGTTTTGGCTTTGTCCCAAGTTTATCGGGCTTGTCCCCAGTTTTGGCTTAGTCCCAAGAATCCCGGGTTTATCCCCAGCTTATTTTTGAACTTATTTTACTCTCAGAAGCGTTAGCTTCGGCCGAAGGCCAAGAAGCTTCTTAAGATTGTTTCAGGTTCCTGAGGAAGCTGAGATAAGTTCCAAGAAAAGTGACTTCAGGATTCCTGTCAGAATCCCGAATAGGATGAAAGAAGAAATGATTGTTTGAATCAAGAAGTCGACTAAGGTAAATTTTGAAGGTCAGGTGACTTAAGTTTTTATTAATCTTGAAGCCTAACCTATTTAATTATTTAAATCCCAAATGATTTTCCAACATACAAGTTGTTTTTAAGATTCTTGATAAATATTATAAACTAATCCTATCCATAAAAATTTCGATGCAAAACATAACATGAGAAGCCAAATGATACTGATATTATTAACATACACGAAAGGTTTTGAGCTTCCCAAGCTTCGTCCTGAAAACCTCAGGATCCCTCCACTTGGGAAGCTCGAAGGTCAAAAGATTGTTTTTTAGGAATCCTGGTTTCGTCTTGTAAACACAAGATCCCTCCACCAGGATCCCTAGCATTGTTGTTTGTTACTTGTCTATTACAGGTCCCAGAAAAAGTTACATCAAAAACCACCAAAAACCTAAAAAAAAGTGGGCTCAGACCATTGCATTGTCCTCATCGCCCACTGTCTTCTCCTCCTCCACCTGCTTCACCGCATCCTCCAGCTTCTTGCCCTCTCCTAGCTCCAGCACATAAGCCCTTGTCATCACCACCGGAGAATCCGGAACCATCTTTGAGGAGCCACCATCGTTCCCATCCTTCCCTGCCACATCACCATCTCCTCCTAACGATTCCAAGACCTGTTTCCAGCCTGTGATGTCCCAGCCTGGCACTTGGAAGCCAGCCGCCTCAGCCTCTTCTGCCATTTGAATTTTGCATTCCAGGATGCTCCGGGCAACCGAGAGTTGGCCAATTTCAGCATCAGCGGCCATCTTGGCTTCCAGGGTTTGATGTTGTTCGGAGAGCTTATGCTCATAGAACAGGATATTACCCTTAGCAGTGTCGGCCTGGGCCTGGATCTTATCGTTGGCTTCGGCGAGCTTCCTCTCCATATCCATGGCCTAAGTGCTCAGCTTCTCAATACCCTGCACAAACAGGAATCCTGGTTAACAGCTGCAACAGGTATGAAACTAACATAAAAATTGTATGAGCTTCTTACCAGGTTGATCATGGTCTGCATCGAGAGGATCTTGTTGCTGACCTCGGAAGGGGCAAGATCTTCAAAGGTTTCCAGGTACACCACGGGAGCTGCAGGAGTCTCAGGAGCCTTTCGCTTCTTGGAAGCTGAGGCCTTTGGCCGGATGACAGGCGGCTTGGAGGTGGTAGGATGCTCAAGCTGTTCCTTCTTGACCTTGAGCAGATTGTCAAGATCCTTCAGGGAGAACGAGGCGCTAGATTTGGGAGCTGAAGTAGAGACAGATTGTCAACATTCAGGATGCTCGAATAACTAAACAATTCAGAATCCTACAAAGCCTTACCAGACATGGCGGGGGTATGATCGGCTGAGTAGCTGTTTTCACTGGCAGTTGCTTCAAGCACCAGGGTTCTTTCACTGGCAGAAATCTAGTAAACTGCTTCAAGCTTCTTAAAATTAGGCTGCTTCCTAATAAGATTCTCAAACTTGGGTGCTGTAAAAAAGAAAACAACAGAAAAGTTAGATATATATTAGAGATTCAGCAATGTTAAAAGACATCAGTATCCTACCCTTCTCAACCCACTTCAATGGCAACTTCGTCCCCCCAGAAATCGAGTCTCGTTTGACAAAGAAGAAACGCTTCTTCCAGTCATGGTCATTATGGGAAGCTCGGGGAATCAACTGGGAGGTGGAGGTACGAGCTTTGAGAATGAACCGACTACAACCATGGGTTCTTAATTGGTATGCTTCACAGATCTCAGGAATCCCAATGTTGAGATTCCTGGTTTGGTTCAACTGGTCAAGAGAATACAAGATTCTCCAAACCATTGGCATGGTTTGGGAGTAGGAGAGCCGGGTGGTCTTGAAAAACTGGGTGATGAGTTCCGGAAAGGGGAACGTCATCCTAAGCAAGAAAGGGTAGTACATGAAGCAAACCCAGGTGGTGGAGATGAAATCGGACTTGGTTTGAGAGACGAAGGGTCGAAAGATTGTTTCCGGTGGAAAGATACCGGAGTTCTTCAATTCGAGAATATCGCCGTCATCAAAAGTGCAGGTTTCTTCCTCACAAGGGATAATGTATCCCTGATCATGGAAATCCTTGATGACCGGAGAGTTCAACGTAGAAGATGATCGAGTGTTTTTCTTGGCCATGGCCGAAAAACGAGAAGAAAAACAAGAAAGACGATGAAGAACTGACCTGGAATATCGGAGAAGCTCGAGAGGGTTTGCGAAGAAGATGATGAAAATCTTATGGGGTGATCTCCTATTTAAAGAGAAGGTCATGATTAGCGTCACATCCGTTGGGCGCCGAGAAATCAGTCATTTCTCAACCACTTTTACCGTCTTGACGCCGTGAAAAAGACATCTTTTTGAATTTTAACAGCTGTCGAACTTATCCACATCTGTTGAAATTCAAGGGGAAATTGTTGAGGGTATATTTTCAGGATGCTCGCAGGAAGCTCACGCAGTTCAGGAATCCTATTATCATCTAGGAACCCCACTCATCCAGGTATACTGATTTATTTTATTTAACTAATCCTTGTATTTTCCACGTGCTTATTTGACGAGGTACCGTTGAAGTCACCAACTACTTCTGAAACTTAAGCTCCAGCTAGAGAAGATCGTGGACTAAGTGAACGAAGAGGGCCTTAACGGTCGAATTAGTTGGACGATAGGATCCCGGGAATCCCGGAAAGTTTGTTATTATTGTATATCTTATATAATCAAGGATTCGATCAGTAGGAATACACATTCGACACTCCTTAGCTCAGTTACGACTGCACAACATTGTATCACGTAGTTCTGATCGATCAAACCTCCAACCCGTTGTAACTTTTCATTTGATTATCAATAAAAGTGCTAGGCAGCAGGCTCTTCAGGGCGGCTCCCGAGGTTTTTTTGCTAGGATTCCTAGAGGCAACTCGAAGGATCCTGGATTTTTCCCTCGTTACATCCTTGTGTTCAACTTTACACTTCAAGTATATTGACAAGCACACTACCTCACATTCTAAGTTTGGAATATGAGATTCTTTTGTGAATTTTTGACCAAAACAATATTTGAATTTGATAAATATTTGTTTTGGTCAAAAATTCACAAAGGAATTTCATATTCCAAACTTAGAATGTGAGGTAGTGTGCTTGTCAATATGCTCGAAATGTAAAATTGAACACAAGGATGTAACGAGGGAAAAATCCAAGATCCTTCGAGTTGCCTCTAGGAATCCTAGCAAAAAAAACTAAGGAGCCGGCCTGAAGAGCCTGCTGCCTAGCAATTTTATTGATACGAAATAAAGAATTACAAGTGTTTTGGAGGTTTGATCGATCGACACTAAGTGTTACAATGATGGTAAACTATCAGAGCTAAAGTGCGTCGGTGTTGTGTGTATCTAAGTCGATCGAATCCTCGATTATATAAGGATTACAATAATAACAAACTACCCGGGATTCTCGGGATCCTATCGTCCAACTAATGTAACCGTTAGAGCCCTTTTCGTCCATTTGGTCCACGATCTCATTCAACTGGAACTTGAATTTCGGAGGTAATTGATGACCTCAACGGTACCTAGTCAATAAACACGTGGCAATTATAAGGGTTAGTCGAATAAAACAAATCAGGATACCTAAACGAGTGGGATTCCCAGACGGTAATAGGATTCCTGAACTATGTGAGCTTCCCGCGAGCATCCTGAAAATATACCCACAACAATTTCCCCTTGAATTTCAACAGATGTGGATAAGCTCGACAGCTATTAAAATTCAAAAAGTTGCCTTTTTCACGGCGTTAATACGGTAATTATAGTTGGGATGTGACTGATTTCTCGGCGTCCAAGTGATGTGATGTTTATCTTCACTTTTTCTTTAAATAGGAGATCACAAATTAAGATCTTCACCGTCTTCTTCTCGAAAACCTTTCGAGCTTCTCATATTCCAGGTCAGTCCTCCTTCCTCTTCTCCGTTTTCTTCTGGTTTTTCGGCCATGGCCAAGAAAAATACCCGGTCTTCTTCCTCGCTTAACTCTCCGATAGTCGATGATTTCCACGATCAAGGATATGTTGTCCCTGGCGAGGACGAAACCTGCACCTTCGATGACGGCTATATTCATGACTTGAAGAATTCCGGCATCTTTCCGCCGGGAACCGTTTTTCGACCTTTTGATCCCCATACCAAGTCTGATTTCATCTCCACCACTTGGGTTTGCTTCATGTACTACCCTTTCTTGCTCGGAATGACATTCCCCTTTCCGGAACTCATCACCCAATTCTTTAAGACCACCTGACTCTCCTATTTCCAAACCATGCCTATGGTTTGGAGAATTCTGTATTCCCTTGACCAGTTAAACCAAACCAGGAATCTCGACATTGGGATTCCTGAGATTTGTGAAGCATACCAACTCAGAACCCATGGTTGCAACCGGTTCGTTTTGAAGGCTCGCACCTCCACCTCTCAATTGATTCCTCGAGCTTCCCACAATGACCATGACTGGAAGAAGCGTTTCTTCTTTGTCAAGCGAGATTCGATTCCTGGGGGTACGGAGTTGCCGTTGAAGTGGGTTGAGAAGGGTAGGATATCGATTTCTTTTGTTGTTACTGGATTTTGAATATACATTTAACTTTTCTATCGTTTTCTTCTTGCAGCTCCCAAGTTTGAGAATCTCATCAAGAAGCAGTCGGATCCCAAGAAGCTCGAAGCACTCTACCAGATTCCTGCCAGCGAAAGAGCTCTGGTCCTTGAAGCAACTGCCAGCGAACACAGCTACTCCGCCGATCACACTCCCACCATGTCTGGTAAGTTTTTATAGGATCCTGAACTGTGTATTTATTCGAGCATCCTGAATGTTAATAGTCTGTCTTCCTTCGCAGCCCCCAAATCCAGCTCTTCGTTCTCCCTGAAGGATCTTGACAATCTCCTCTTAAGAAGGAGCAGCTAGAGCAGCCCGCCACCTCCAAGCCGCTTGTCAGCCGGCCAAAGGCCTTGGCTTCCAAGAAGCGAAAGGCTCCTGAGACTCCCGGGGCTCCTGTGTACCTGGAAACCTTCGAAGATCTTGCTCCCTCTGAGGTCAGCAACAAGATTCTCTCGATGCAGACCATGATTAACCTGGTAAGTAGCTCAAATAATGCACATGTTAGTTTCATACCTGTTGCATCTGCTGACCAGGATTCCTGTTTGTCTAGGGTATTGAGAAGATGAGCACCCAAGCCATAGACATGGAGAAGAAGCTGGCTGAGGCAAACGAGAAGATCCAGGCCCAAGCTAACACTACCAAGGGTAAGACCTTATTTTATGAGCATAACCTCACCGAACAGCGTCTGGCCCTGGAAGCCAAGATGGCCTCCGATGCTGAAATAGGCCAACTCTCGGCTGCCCGGAGCGTCCTGGAAAGCAATATCCAGATGGAAGGTGAGGCTGAAGCAGCTGGTTTTCAGGTGCCCGGCTGGGACGTCACAGGCTGGAGGTTTGTTCTGGAATCGTTGGGAGGAGGAGATGGTGATGTAGCTAGAACAGGGAAAAATGGGAATGATGGTGGCTCCTCAAAGACGGTTCTCGATTCTCCGGTGGTGATAAAAAGGGCTTATGTGCTGGAGCTAGGAAAGGGCAAGAAGCTGGAGGAGATGGAGAAGCTGCTGGAAGAAGGGAAGGAAGTGGGCGATGAAGATAATGCAATGGTCTAAGCCCACTTTTTTAGTTTGATGGTTTTTTGTTAAACAATGTCTTTGTGGTTCCTGTAAGAAACAAGTAACAAACAACAAACAATGATAGGGATCCTGGCCGGTGGAGGGATCTTGCGTTTACAAGACGAAACCAGGATTCCTAAAAAACAAACTTTTGACCTCTGAGCGTCTCAAGCGGAGGGATCCTGAGGTTTTCAAGACGAAACTTTGGAAGCTCAAAACCCTTTTGCGTATGTTAATATAATTATCTTTTGGCTTCTCAAGCTGTGTTTTGCATTGAAATCTTGTAGATAAGATCAATTATAAAGTTTATTAAGAATCTTAAAAAAGACTTGTATGTTGGGAAATAGTTTGAGATTGAACAATTGAATAAGTTATGTTCCAAAATAATAAAACCTTAAGTTACTTGACCTTCGAATTTTACCTTAGCCGACTCCTCAATTCAAACTGTCATTTCCTCTTTTATCTTATTCAGGATTCTGGTAGGAATCCTGAGAACACTTTTCTCGGAATTGTCTCAACTTCCTCGGGAACCTGAAACAATTCTAATAAGCTTCTTGGCCTTCAGCCAAAGCAAATCCTTCTGGGAACAAGATGGTAAATTTAGAAATAAGCTGGGATAAACCCGGGGTTCTTGGGACTAAGCCAAAACTAGAGTCAAGCCCGATAAACTTGGGACTAAGCCAAAACTAGGGTCAAGCCCATTCGTAAGTGACATGAATATGTCAAAACCTTAGATAACACGTCAGTGTTATAAACCTTGAGAATCCCCCAGCAGCCTACGATGACAAGATTGTCAGCCACTCCTGGGATGGACTGGTCCGGCCATCTTGAGCATGCTGGTGGACAACGTGCGCTCATGGCGAGGGTCGTGCGCTACTAGCGATTACCCAAACTTACGAGAGGAGTCAGCCTCTCAAACCTTAGAAGGTATTTTAGTATACCTTAATCGTAGGAGAGGTGGCCAACCTCTTAACTGGGGATATACCCAAAGTATCTAGGATTCTCAAAATCTGCATAACACTCAACACTTGGTGAGGGGTGGGTGTTAGCTTAGCTAACACCACTCCGATGCTTAAGTCAGTATCATGTGATCAAATTAATAAGGATGGTATTGAAATCGGATCAGTATACATACCTTGTAGTATTTGAGTAGCGAGGATCATTGGGATTCCATTAGGATTCTAGTGGGATTCCTACATGAAATAAGCTTTGAGATGTATGACATTCCAGGCTCTTGGTAGGGGTTCTCCTTCCATGTTTACCAAGCGATATGCCCCTTTTCCTCTTTCAGAGTCTATCAAATACGGGCCTTCCCACTTGGGTGCCAACTTTCCATCGGCCGGATTGGTTGTATAATGAAATGCTTTTCTCAACACTAAGTCCCCTACTTGAAATCTTCTTAACCTGGTATTCTTGTTATAAGATTTTGCTACACTCTGTTGATAGGATGCCATCCGGATTCTTGCCATATCTCTAAGCTCTTCGACTGTTTCAAGATTCTGAAACAAGGTTTGGCTGTTGGTTTCAGGATCCTGACAGCTGATCCTGGCTGTGGGTAACACCATTTCCGTGGGGATCACGGCCTCAGCTCCAAACACTAATGAGAATGGAGTTTGACCGGTAGTATTCTTGGGTGTTGTCCTATCTGCCCAAAGAACAAAAGGCAGCTCCTCAGTCCATTTACCTTTCTTGAAGCCCAACTTCTTCTTGAGGTTATTGATGATGATCTTATTGTTGGATTCTGCCTACCCATTAGCTTGGGGATGGACAGGTGTTGAAGTGATCATTTTTATGCCCCAACTAGCACAAAAATTTGTCGTTCTTTTGCCGATAAACTGGGAGCCGTTGTCACATATGATCTCTGCTGGAATCCCAAATCTGGTAATAATGTTTCTCTTGATGAAGGATATCACTTCTTTCTCTCTCACTTGCACATAAGCTTTTGCTTCAATCCATTTGGAGAAATAGTCTGTCATTGCAATCATAAATACTTTTCCTCCAGGAGCCTTGGGCAGCTTGCCTACAATATCCATCCCCCATTTCATAAACGGCCATGGGGATACTATAGGGTGCAGATGCTCGGCTGGTTGATGCAGAATATTGCCGTGCCTTTGGCAGGCATCGCATTTTTGTGAGAAGCTCATGGCGTCCTTCTTCATTGTAGGACAATAGTAGCCAAATTTGAGAATTTTGGAGAAGAGTGCTCTGCCCCCAGTGTGATTTCCACAATCTCCGCCATGAATGTCTTCAAGCACTTCAAGAGCTTCTGCTTTCTCTAAGCATCTCAAGTAGACACATGCAAGAGATTTGCTATATAATACGTTATCTAAGATAAAGTAAGGTATTACCTTCGCACGAAAAGCCCTAGGATTTTCATCCTTAGGAATCTCCCCGTTTTTAAGATATTTAATAATTGGATGGGTCCAGGATTCCTGGGTATCCTTGGGACTCCTGACATCTGCTTCTTCATTATCATCGATAGCGTGAGCTTCTTGTTGAGCTATTCTCGGCGTCAGAATATGCGTGATAGGAATCCTGATATCCTCAGGGATCCTGAGAGATGTAGCCAGGTTTGCTAAAGCGTCGGCTTCTGAATTGTCTTCTCTTGGCACTTGTGAGATGTTAAAACTTTCGAAAAACAAACACAATTTTTAACAATATCTAGATACTTGATTAGATTCTCCCCTCTCACTGAATAAGAGCCATTAATGTGGTTAGTTAATAGAAGAGAATCAACGAATACTTGAATGTACCGGATACCCATATCTCTAGCTAATTGCAACCCAGCAATCAAAGCTTCATAATCAACTTCATTGTTGGTAGCCTGGAATTCACAAGATATGGATAATGGTATTATGTCCCCCTGTGGCGATTTTAGCAGGATGCCCAGCCTTGTTCCTCTAACATTTGAGGATCCATCAGTGTAAAGGATCTAGTATTCTTCGAGCTTCTCAAGTTGCTAGACTTCCTTCTCAACTTCTGGTTCTATGCCACTGCTGAAATCAGCCACAAAGTCAGCCAAGGCTTGGGACTTGATTGCTGTCCTTGGCTCATATTTGATGTCGTAGGCACTCAGCTTGACTGCCCACTTAGCCATCCTACCTGACATTTCCGGCTTCCTGAGAATTGCCTTAATAGGATAGTTAGATTTTACAATTATAACATGAGTTTCGAAATAATGTCTAAGTTTAATGAAGCCATTATAAGATCTAGAATTAATTTTTCAAGGTGAGAATACCTGGACTCTGCGTCTAGCAGAGTTTTACTTATGTAATATACCGGATGCTGCTGACCTTGATGGTCTTTTACCAGGACTGCACTGACTGGGCTTCCGGAAACGGCAAGATATAAATACAGTGGCTCCCCATCCTCTGGTTTCATCAGCAACGGGGCTGCTGACAGGTAGTCTTTTAAGCACCTCAAGGCTTCTTCGTGCTTCTCAATCCATTCGAACTTCTTATTTTTCCTTAGGATATCATAGAAATCCTTACTTTTTTTTGAGGATCTTGAAATGAACCTGTTGAGTGCTGCGATTCTTCCTGTCAACCTTTGTACCTCTTTTACATTTGACGGGGACTTCAAATTTAGGATTGCTTTAATCTGCTCTAGACTTCCTTCGATCCCTCTTTCAGTAACCATGTAGCCTGAGAATTTTCCAGCTCGCACCCCAAAGTGGCATTTGGAGGGATTGAGCTTCATGTTATACTGATCGAGGATATCAAAGGCAGTTTGGAGATCCTTGACATGATCTTCTGCCTTTTTGGATTTCACCACCATATCATCTATGTAGACCTCCATTGTGTCCCTCAGTTGCTCTTTAAACATCATATTGACGAGCCTCTAGTAGGTGGCACCTGCATTGCTTAAACCAAAAGGCATAGCAGTATAACAATAGATACATGTCGGAGTCATAAATGTCGTATGCTCCTGGTCACATGGTTCCATCTGAATTTGTTGGAATCCTGCTGAGGCATCCATGAAAGTGAGCATCTTATGACCAGCTGTAGCATCTACCATTGCATCAATATGGGGAAGTGGGAAAGGATCCTTAGGACAGGCCTTATTTAAGTCCGTGTAATCAACACAGACTCACCAATTTCCATTCTTCTTCTGGACCACCACCACATTTGCTAGCCATTTAGGATATTTGACTTCTCTAATCATCTTGGTTTTTAGAAGCTTGTCAACTTCCTCCTGGATGATTATATTCTTCTCTGGAGCGAACTTCCTTCTTTTTTGTTGTATAGGCCTGAAAGAAGGATCTAAACCAAGTTTGTGAGTAATAACATGCTTAAGGATACCTGTCATGTCCTCGTGCTTCCAGGCAAAAGTTTAGGTTCCAGCCTTCAAAAGCTGAACCAGTTTTTGTTCAACATTCGCTGGGATGACTGTTCCTACGAGCACCTTGATTTCAGGATTCTCAGGGTCTAGAAGGACTTCTTTAACATCAAGCTCCCTGTCCTCCTGTGCTTCAAGTGCCCTTTTCTGTAATTGATATCCCTTTGTCACCTTTGTGGTATTCTTCATTGATGTTGAATAACAGTTCTTGGCTTCCTGCTGGTCACTTTCAATCCTTACAACTCCCCAAGGTGTAGGAAGCTTGATGCATTGATGAGAGGTTGAAGGGACCACTTTCATCTCATGTATCCATGGCCTGCCAAGAATTATATTGCAACAAGAAAGAGAATATATAACACAAAAATTTTTGCATAGAGTTTACCCCTTCTATGTATACTGGCAACCTGATATCCCCAACGGTGCTTTTAGTTTCACCGCTAAAGCCAACTAGGACTAAGGATCTTGCAACTATCTCAGTTTCTGGGATCCCCATCTTCTTGAGCACATCTAGACAGATTATGTTTACTGAGCTTCCATTATCAATCAGAATCCTGCGGACAAAATGGTTAGCAATATATAAAGTGACTACAAGACTATCATGATGAGGATCCTGAATATTAGAATGGTCACTCTCATTGAAGGATATGAGCTTGTCTTGGGTTAGGGTGGACGTCCGGATAGGTCTGTCACCCTGTTCAGATTTAGATTCCTTAGCATGCTTCTTGGCTGAGGAATACGAAGTGCCGCATATGTCTGAGCCTCCTGAGATGAAGTTGATTATTTGAGCATCCTGAGGTGGAGAAGCTGCTCTCTAAGGCATCTTGTCGGCTTCCTGAGTCTTGATTTTCTTTCTGCCTATCAACTCGTTAAGATGCCCCTTGTTGAGTAGATAACTAATTTCCTTCCGTAGTGCTATGCATTCGTCTGCTAGGTGGCCAAAGTCTTCATGGAAGGCACACCACTTGGTTTTGTCCTTCCAGGATCCCTGTTTATCATTTTTTCTAGGCCATCTTGCCTTTTCGCCAAGATCCTGCATCGCACACATTAGGCCACCAATATCAACAGAAAAACAATACTCAGATACCTTAGGATACTCGTCATCATCGTCATCCTGCTCTACAGCATTGACTTTGTGATTATCTGGTTTGGAGTATGGATGGGATCTATACAGCTTCCCGGGGGATTCCGCCTTCTTGCTGTTAGGATCATATTTAGGAACATCCAATCTTTGGTGGATCTTTTTGTCATCTTCCAAACGGATAAACCTCAAGACTCTGCTGCGTACTTCGTCGAGATTCCTGAAAGGAGTCATGACAAGATCATCATAAAAACGTGAATCTTTAGAGAGCCCCATTTTAAAGGCTTCGACGGCTGCCGCCATATCCAGATGTGGAATCTCGAGAGATTCTCGTTTGAATCTAGCAATGTATTCTCTGAGTGGCTCGTCTGGCTTCTGATCTATTCGGTACAGGTCACCTGTGAGCTTCTCAAAGGTTCTGCTGTAAGAAAATTGATTGTTAAATAGGTTAACTAAATGAGAAAATGACGTAATAGTGTTAGGAGGAATGCTCAGTAGCCATTTCATGGTTGGTCCTGTTAAGGTTGAACCAAAGCCTTTGCATAGACAGGCTTCTTTGATTTCTATCGGAATGGGGTTGATCTCCATACGCTCCCTGTAATGTGCCATGTGTTCTTCAGGATCCGCAGTACCATCGTAAAGCTTCATGCTTGAAGTAAGAAAACGTTTCAGGATCTCCACTTGAGAAATCGGCCAAGTAAATCTGGAGATCTTGTGGCTTTCCAAAGGAACCTCAGGAATAGGTTTCAGGATCCCTGGAACATTTGATATAATCTCTTTCAACTGCTGGAGCTCCCTGGCGATACTTGGATGAATACCTGCATCATAAGGAGCACCCTGGTTAGAAACGACAAGAATTGAATTTAACACATTACCTGGGCCAGGATTCTGGGTTGGGATCCTGGGATTGTATCCATAGCTCGTTGGGATGCTTGGTTCTGTAGTGGCTGCTGTTTGCATGGGGATGAAGTCACCATCATGCACATCTGAGGAACTGGTCTTGAAGATTCCTGCAGAAATAGAAGGTTTAGAATGATGATATCCTTAGGGGTTCTAGCCTAGGTTCCCAGCAGAAGAAGGATATCCTTGAGATGGTGTGGCTATGAATCCCAACGATAGCGGAATCCAAGGATCCTGGGAGCGCGGCTGCGAGGATTCTGGCGGGACGGCTCCTGAGAATCCAGCATTACACCCTGCATATCCAGCGGCCTGTGAAGATATAGTAAGGGATGTAGTGAAGCCTGGTGCTGATTTGTAATTGTAGCGAGACGGATCTAAGGATCCTGAAGCAATGAAGTCGAGATGCCTGGGAAATAGAGGACTTTGTTCCTCCAAGGTTTCTTGTTGATACCTGGTATGTGCATCGTGTGAAGTATCAAGCAAGTTCAAAGATCATGTCAAACTAGGTCTGGCCGAACCAGGTCCGAACCTGAAGTTCGGACTGGCCGAACCTGAGGTTCGGCCGAAGCTCGGACCAGCTAGTATATATAGGTGGTTGGTCTTTGTATTTGGTAGCTGAGCGTGTGAGAGATCTGTTAAGTGTGTGTTTCCAAGTGTGTATTCTCTGAGTCTATTTCTGAGTGTTTACTGGTTGTAATTGTTCTTCGTTGATCAATAAATCAATCGGTTAATTACGTTTCGATGTCCGATTAGCTAGATCGAGTACACGATCCGATGCTCACGCATTTTCAAGTGGTAAAAGAATGTAACCGTAGTTAGAGCTGAATTTTCTCGATTAGCGAAGAATGGACATTGTTCATCTGAGGAGAAGATTTCTGGAAAGCATGAAGGTTTGGGTTTTCACAGGATGCAAAACAAAGCTGAGAAGGTTCCAGCATCATCATCCCATGATTTGAAGAAATTAAAGATGAAATATGTGAAGAAAGAAGTTTTTCAAGCTGATAAAATTCAACCCGAGCGTTTTTACAAACTCAAGGGTGCGGATCAATTATTTTCTGAAAAAGAATTTCCACTTCATTGTGTTGATGCTCGAAAGATTTCTAAAGTTTTTGTGAAAGCTCAAGTTTCATCTGAAGGTTCTCAATCTCGGAGCCCTACATCTAAATGGATCCATGATCACAGGCATCAGGTATATGATTTTCATTCTGATCATGTTCGAGATATTCATGTGTGCTCTTCGCAGGTACATAAAAGAAGGGACAAAATGACAAGAATTTGTTACATTTGCCATCGCCCAGGGCATATGGCAAAAGCTTGTCCATTACCTGCTAATTCACCTCAAAGATTTCACGAGAACTCAGTTTTTGCTAAACCTGCCACAACAAAGTTATTTGATAAACAAGGCAGAGTTTTTGATAAAGTTGAGCCTACATTTTCTCATAAACAAAAACGTTTTGTTCCAATGTTTCCAAAAGCTCAAAATGTAGGTTCCCTATCACAGTCACCTGTGATTGTTTCATCAAAAACTGACTTACCAAAACAACATCAATGGAAACCTAAGGTGGTTTCTAAGCAAAACAAGGACACTGGTCGACCAGAAGCGATTTGCTTCGGGTCATTTTTGGACTAATTAGTTTGACCAGTGTGCAGGTACTTCTGGAAGACCTATCGACGATGCAAAGTTGTTGATGGGGGAGTATTCTACTTAACTTGAATTTCCTGATACATCTTTCTATCCTGCAAATTTTTTGAATTCTAAATCTGCAAACTATCCGTGTTGATTGATCATTTTTCTTTACTTCCAAATTATCTCAAAAACCAAAAAAAATAGAGTCTTGTTTTTGTGTAAAATGAAAATCCAAAAAAAAAATAGAGTTTTCATTTTAAGGGGGAGAATTGTAAGTAAGGGGGAGTAATTGAGAAAATGCATGTTATGGGGAGAAAGTGAATACATGCCAAATATATAATGAAGGAAGGTGAATACATGCCAAATATATAAAATTGTGAGAAATTGATCATTGGGAAATGATGGTATATTGGCTTACGTATCTGACTCATGGATAGAGTAGATGAAAGGGCCATAAGATCATCGTTTGATATGTTTGGTAGGCTCGGCAAATCAGAAAGTATTCAAATGTGATATACACTAAATACTAATGCTTGACCATGTGGATAACATCTTGATACATATTTCGTGACACAAAAAGAAAAATAAGTGTGAAATTCAAAATGAGAAGTCACTGTGTATACATGTGTTCATTTTGCAAAGATTTAAACTTGTTTGATTTTCTTTATTTTGTCAAACGATCGGACTTTCTCTGCGTATCGAAAGATCGACCTTATCGTTGTTCGTTTGACGTTCTGCTTTATTTTCTTTGGTGTTTCGTATAACTCATCGGACATTCTCTGCGTTTACGGGAGTACCGACCTGATTGTTGTTGGGTTATACAATTTCAACTTGTTTTATTTTCTTATTTTGTTAAATCCGAGGCCTTATCTGCGTATCGAAAGATCGACCTTAAGGTAGACGATTTAACGTTCTTATTTCTTTTTACATGGAACACAGTTGACTATATCATGAAAATACTATGCATTGTGAAAAATCACAAGTGCTGTTACACAACGGAAAAAGATAGAAAAACTGAAAATGTCTGATTATGTCTGATAGTGTGGAATACACTGGTCAAAGCAAATCTAATCAATACCTTAACATATCCAGATGTTATGAGTATGATTCTGCCTGAGTTTAAGTTGGACAAATTATACCGGCAATCAGCATGACTTATGTGCTTCAATTAATTAAAATTGAAGTGCAGTTCAGTGCGTTATGTTCAAAATGATCCTATATAGTGATCTGTCTCATACCAAAAATAGTGTTTGATTCTGTATTACAATTTCATTTCATATCAGGATAAGCCAAAAAGATTTTCGGTGTGTTTTAGCATAAACTTTGAAAAACCAAAAAGATTTTGTTTCTGCTTTATTTTTGATCTGATCAACACGTGATACAAATCAACTTTCAAAATCATATCTTGGAGTCTCGAAGAGACGTTTTACGCCAAGATTATTTAAATGTTTGAGCAGGTTGCTATGTGCAAGATATCACAACTTCAAGTCTTCTGAAGATGCTGATGAAAGACCAGAGATGCACTAAAGTGTCATCAAGTATTCAAGATCAAGTTACGATCGAGTTGAGGAAGAGTTTGTTTGAAGATTCATTTCATTGAACGAACGGATTCTACACTTGAGGGGGAGCTTGATTGAAGATACAAAGTTGATGGTATCGAAAAGATACTGCACACGGCGAGGGGGAGTTTGTTGATACCTGATATGTGCGTCGTGTTAAGTATCAAGCAAGTTTAAAGATCATGTCAAACTAGGTCTGGCCGAACCAGGTCCGAACCTGAAGTTCGGACTGGCCGAACCTGAGGTTCGGCCGAAGCTCGGACCAGCTAGTATATATTGGTGGTTGGTCTTTGTATTTGGTAGCTGAGCGTGTGAGAGATCTGTTAAGTGTGTGTTTCTGAGTGTGTATTCTCTAAGTCTATTTCTGAGTGTTTACTGGTTGTAATTGTTCTTCGTTGATCAATAAATCAATCGGTTAATTACGTTTGGATGTCCGATTAGCTAGATCGAGTGGACGATCCGATACTCACGCATTTTCATTTCTTAGACTTCTTAAGCTCCTCGATCTAATCACCATTTTATTGGTCTTTTCTTGCCGATCCATCTGATTTCACCTGTTTAGTCAAGGAAAACAGATCATTGTTAGTAATAACAGGATCAACAGGTTGAACCTAGGATCTCGTGAACACGGGATAATCCATTCTCTTCAGCTGCTCATCCACTTTCTTTTGGCGATCATTGGTCTTCTTCTGGCTTCCTGGAGCAGAAGGAAGAGGAGGAATAGAGGATGATACGGAGGCCGAAACAAATTTTTGTTGGTTCGACATTCTTCAGACCGTAGATCAGATGAAGTGAATGAAGTATGGGATTTTGGTAAAATGAAGCACCACTCGCCTCACGGTGGGCGCCAAACTGTTTTGGTCAAAAATTCACAAAGGAATTTCGTATTCCAAACTTAGAATGTGAGGTAGTGTGCTTGTCAATATGCTCGAAACGTAAAGTTGAACACAAGGATGTAACGAGGGAAAAATCCAGGATCCTTCGAGTTGCCTCTAGGAATCCTAGCAAAAAACCCTCGGGAGCCGGCCTGAAGAGCCTGCTGCCTAGCAATTTTATTGTTACGAAATAACGAATTACAAGTGTTTTGGAGGTTTGATCGATCTACACTAAGTGTTACAATGATGGTAAACTATCAGAGCTAAAGTGCGTCGGTGTTGTGTGTATCTAAGTCGATCGAATCCTCGATTATATAAGGATTACAATAATAACAAACTATCCGGGATTCCCGGGATCCTATCGTCCAACTAATGTAACCGTTAGAGCTCTTTTCGTCCATTTGGTCCACGATCTCATTCAGCTGGAACTTGAATTTCGGAGGTAGTTGATGACTTCAACGGTACCTGGTCAAATAAACACGTGGCACTTATAAGGGTTAGTCGAATAAAACAAACCAGGATACCTGAACGAGTGGGATTCCCAGACGGTAATAGGATTCCTGAACAATGTGAGCTTCCCGCGAGCATCCTGAAAATATACCCTCAACAATATTGAAAGTCAATATTGATATAGGATATATGTTGCACCCTAAAGTGAAAATAAATGAGAAAAAAAGGGCAAGGGTTACTCACGTGATTGCAAAGTAGGTTCCACGAATTGAGAAAATAAAAGCGAGAGAGAATCCCTAAGATTCACCATATAAGGGATAGATGATACAAAATGAATATTGGAATGAACGACTAAATGGTTTAGGTACACTTAGGGATGTAATCTAGTCTTCTTAACACATGGACTACATATATATAATAAAGAGTAAATTATAGTTTACGTTCCTCTGCTTCGGGCTAGAAATCATGTTTCGTCCAAAACTGAAACCTTTTGCACTTTGCGTACAAAAGTTTCTCAAAATTCTCACTATATATCCCTAGCTCAAATGGTTGTCACTTATTTTGTTAGATGTTCTATATCATACAAAGATCTCACCATATGAATTGTCATTGTTGTTAGAAAGTTCTAATGTAGATGAAAAAAGTGTTTGATCTTGCAAACATAAGTTCCGTGTTGTATGTAAGATTTCCGTCTTTTTAAGTTTAGACATTTCACAGAGATAATAATGAAAAAAATCAATATTGATATAGGATATATGTCGCACCCCAAAGTGAATAGAAAAAAGGGCAAGGGTTAATCACGTGATTGCAAAGTAGGTTCCACGAATTGAGAAAATAAAAGCGAGAGAGAATCCCAAAGATTCACCATATAAGGGATAGATGATACAAAATGAATATTGGAATGAACGACTAAATGGTTTAGGTACACTTAGGGATGTAATCTAGTCTTCTTAACACATGGACTACATATATTATATAATAAAGAGTAAATTATAGTTTACGTCCCTCTGGTTTGGGCCAGAAATTACGTTTCGTCCAAATCTGAAACCATTGGCACTTTGCGTACAAAAGTTTCTCACAATTCTCACTATATATCCCTGGCCCAAATGGTTGTCACTTATTTTGTTAGATGTACTATATCATACAAGATCTCACCATATGAATTGTCATTGTTGTTAGAAAGTTCTAATGTAGATGAAAAAAGTGTTTGATTTTGCAAACATAAGTTCCGTGTTGTATGTTAGATTTCTGTCTTTTTAAGTTTAGACCTTTCACAAAGAGAATAATGACAATAGCCAATTCTTAGTGATAGTATATAAAAATAAATACACAATTAAGCTGAATTCAAGAAAACAAAAAAAGTTGATATACTAAAAATAGAGTTTGTAACACGCATATTAACTAATATCTTGAAGTGACAAATGATTTATGATATTCACGAGATATATAAATCATTAACACTTTTTGATAATGAACAACATAAGTGATTAAGAAAATGAGAAAGGAGGATTAAGTGTCAATATTTTTATAAAGTTCATATGTACATAGAAAAAAGCGTTTGATCTTTTAGAGATACGTTCAATGATGTAATACATATCATAATGAACAAAATTAAGTCGAAGAAACAACCAAAAGACATTTAGCCCAATGGTATCTGGTGTTTATCCTCACCTAAGTGGTGCAGGTTCAAATCCCACAAGGTGAGTAATTGGTGGAATTTCATGGGGTGTTTGTTGTTAAAAAAAGTAAAAAAAAAAAAACAACAGAGGTAGAGCAAATAATAACATACCTAACAGGAGGTCGACTTGCAGTTTTTGTAATGTAATAAATCTTTATATAATTTTCAAATCGTTGTGTTAAGAGTTGTTTGCGAAAGCACATATGAAATATATTAGTATAATCTTTAAATGAGAAAATATGCAAATTTAATGTGTGAAAATACATGTATATAAAAATAGTAGAAAGTAATGTGATTTGTGACTATTAAGGAAATATTGACATAAAAATATATGTTAAAATTTGGTAATAATATTTTTTGATCATGGATATCAAAATTTGAATTTTGAAGTATTATATTCTATCATTATCTTTACTACTCTACAATGCATTTCTTTTTTCTAAACCCTAAACTCTTAATTTTAAGTTTTTACAACAACAAGCATGATTTACAACTACCTAAAGCAACCAACTAAATGGGTTCAACAAAATCCTTTATCTCAACTAAAACGGACAGCACCTGATCCTTTATTTGAACTAAACCGTACAACGCCAAAAGCTCCTGAACAAACGTACACCGCCTGAAACGAAACATATACAGGCAGATTTAAAAAAGGTAAAATTTGGTCCAACTTTACCAATTGCCTCCAGGTTATTGGTACGTTCACTCTAGGCGATGAACCGCATATTGCATTTTTAATTAATTTCTAATAATACAGTGGTTGTGTTTAAAGACATCCATAAGAAGAAAAGTGTCTGGCTTGCAACAACTGCAGCAACCCTATTAACTTGGTTGTGTTTAAATTGGGTTTTTTCCTTCTTAGTTAAACTGCTGCTGATACCAGGGGCGGATTTAGTAACAGTCCAGGGGTAGCGCCCGCTGCCCCTGAACTTTTACCCCGACGTGCTATTTGTTTTTTTTAAGTTTCCGGTTTTTCGCGACCCTTGGAAATATATTACACTACCTCTCCACAGTTTTTATGATTTTAATTTGAATCTCGATACGAAAAATAATGAAATGCCCGTTAATAACCTAAAACTAAGCTATTATTAAGTTTGTGCAATTTAAATAAGAAACATATAAGTATAGGGGGCTAATATGTAATTATGTTATTTTACTAAAAGTTTAAAAAAAAGAAGAATCAAGAAAAAGCGCTGCAGCAGATCCCAATTCCCAAACCCACTTTTAGGTTCCTTCCTTTCTGTCTGCTTCCCACACTCCAACAGCAAATCCCGAGTTCCCTCCCGACCCCCCCTGTCTCCTGTCTTCCGACCGCTCTGGGCCCAACGGCGCCGCCGCCCGCCGGATTCTTCTCCGCCGCCGGAGTCTTCCTCACCGGCGCCCTAAACTTCTGCCCCACAACCAAAGGTAAGGCCGATTTTACCCCTTTTGTTCAATTTTTTCTTTTTTTTCTTATTTTAGGGTATATTAATTTTGTTATTTAGAAACAAATTTTATGTGTGTAATTGTTAATTGTGTTAGAAAATAGCATTTAGGATGTGTTTTGAATCACTAAATCATAACTTTGTATTGTTTTCTTGAATTATTTTTTTAGGGTTTGTGTTATAATTGCTTGAAAGATGAAACCAAAGCCTAAACAAGCTTTATTATCAATTTGTTCAAAAGAAAAGTTCCGGAAAATGAGGAAACTTCTCAAACTAGTAAAAAACCAAGTCCAAATGTAGAGACTAATTTGATGCAAGATGATGTTAATATTAATCAAGAAACTTCAACACGAAAGACTATTGATTTGGATGCTCTTCCCTCGGATCCCGCCGATAGACCGCCTATAATATGAAGCGAAAGTCACTAAGTATACTGAGGAAGGAGTGATTGCTAATCGGTTTCGATTAATGGCTTGTTCGTTGTGTTAGATTTTGTTTACAAAACTCATTACCATTCCGAGGACATGATGAGTCGGAAGATTCTCTTAATAAGGGCATCTTTCTTGAATGATCTTAGACAAAACGGCTTTGGTGATATGTTAGCAATAGTCACATCTTTTTGTGAAGATCACAAGATTGAGATGCTAGATATGACAGGAAATTCTGGCAATCAAAGAAACCGAAAGAATATCCTTACCAATCGACATCATTTTGAAGTGGAAGTTTTTAATCCGGTTTTGGATATGCAAATTTCCGAATTTGGAAATAGATTCCATGAGGTTTTAACTACTTTGATAGAAAATATGTCGGGTTTAAATCCTTGTGAATCCTTTTCTAAGTTCGATACATCTAAGATAGTGGCATTTTCAGAGATGTATCCGAATGATTTTAGTAACGGTGAAAGAGGTTGTCTTTTGGGAGATCTTACGGTATTTTATCACACCGTTAAGGAAGATGATAAATTTAAAAATTTGGGTGGAATGACTGATCTTGCTCGTGCAATGGTGAAAACCGGAACCCATAAGACATTTCCTTTGGTTTATCGGGTATTAAAGTTGGCAGCATTGGTTTTACCGGTTGCAACGGTAACAGTTGAAAGATTCTTTTCAAAGATGAAGCTTATCAAGACGGATTTACGTAATCGAATGGGTGAGGAGTATTTGAACAACGCTCTACTTTGTGCGGTGGAAAAAGAATGTTTTCTTAAAGTAAAAGAGAAAGATGTGATGGCTCGATTCCAAGCGTTTAAAAACCGAAGAGGAAACATCTTTTAGGTATGTGTTTAACTTTACATTGTATAAATTATCGATAAAATTTTTGTTTTGCAATATAAGTTATGGTTAAAAAAATTGACCGCGACCCCTAAAATTTTTGTCTGGATCCGCCCCTGGCTGATACTCATTATTTTAACCGCTACTGATGCTAAGCTGGTTGCTCTATATTTCATGGCTGAATTTAGTTGGTTTGAGGTAAAGTGTTAGTCAAAATATCTAGAAAAATAACTGTCAGATTTTGATTAGCTCTTTTGTTATGGGAAGAAATTGCAGATCTTGTAACTAAATATTTATGTAGCGGATATACAAGTAGAATGATAAACTAACATCTTGAATTGAAATATGTTATGCAGGAAGCAAAGTATGTGGAAAATCTTTGCTAAAAGTGTAATTTTCTTTATTACAAATGTATTTGTGTTTTCTAACATATATTGTTGGTTACATTGGTGAACAAAATTTGGGGAATGCATTGGAAGGGACTGATATAACCATGATTCTAGTTGGTGTTGTAAGCCCAGTATGACCCATTGCTTATGAGGTCTTCAAGAAAGCAGGCTCCCATAATGAGGAAAAGTTGCTCGTTGTGATCACAGTTGAAGTTGTCATGGCAAATATCTTCTATGCCAGAAACGGGAAGGTTCGAGTTGCTGGTAAGGTGTTTCTTGAACTTGCTGCACAAGTTGTTGTATTTTCAATTTTATGAATATTGATTTCATTATGGATTGATTTTAATGTCCTACTAACATTTGACTGCATTTTGTGTGTGCCTTAGTCTCCTCTCTTCACTGATTTTTTTGTAGGGCTGCTGTCAAGGTACTTCATATTTTGTGTGCCTTAGTCTCCATTTTTTTCTAAGACATTGTTATTTACTAAATGCATTATTTTAGTGTTGCGCTGAAATCCACTATTTCATCCAATTACCTGTTTGACATACACCTTTTTTTCCATCTGCTCTTTCTATAGGGATAGACTTTTTTTCTCTGAAGCTTTGTGTTACCTTTTTAAAAATTCCTGTCTTCCGTCTTTATCAAATAGCTCTGAAGATTTCTTTTTTGCCTTTACCCATATTCTGCTACACTATTTAGTTGAGATGTAGTGTTCTTCTATTTTGTTAACTTGTTCCTTATTCATGCCTCAATTTAACGCTCCCATTGGGTAGTTGATGTATCTCTTAGGCTTTGTGTTACCTTATTTTCATATGGCTTTTGGCGTCTTATCTTTACTCCTTTTTTTATTTATGCAATTGTGTCTTAATAAAGAATCTTATCTGTTCATATTGCTGTGCCTGTGTACATAAGAGCATTCACGGTAGGTTCCTTAAAAATATGTGAGTGTAAATCTGTATAATTTAAGGTTTGGTTGTGAGTGGTTGTGAGTAGAGGAGAGAGAAAAACTTTACAAAATATGTATATTTGTCAAAAAGTTTGGTGATTTGCTAAAATTTGGGGATTGGAAGAGAGATAAAATATAATGATAAAGGTATAAAAAGTATTATTTAATTATGGTTGTGAGTAGAAGAGAGAAAAAAAATAAAAAATATAAATATAAAAAGTATTATTTCAAATACCGTTTGTTAAATGTGGAATAAGTGTATGGGCTTAAATGTAATTAGGATTAGTATAGGGGTTATAGTGAGTATTCCAATTGTACTTATACCCAGATGACAAACATAATCTGATATCGATGATTTTGAAGTAAACTTCTTCTCTTTACAATCAATCGATCACGCCATTATTGATCAAGAGATTCTTGACCATAATAATGGTATCAGAGCATTATTTTTCCTCTGAGTGTGGGTAAGGGCAGCGACGGTAACCAACCATTTTTACAAACACCATCAAATAGAGGCAGCGATCAATAAACATGGGAGTGTATAGCCACGACATCAAATTGAAGAATCAGGCGACTACGAATTCAACTTCTATTTGGGCGCTAGGATGCACGGGAACGGGTACGGGAACGGGAAACGGGTACTGGTACGGGAACGGGAAACGGCAAAACTTAAAAATTCAAGAAACGGGGACGGCATGGGTACGGCAATAAATACATATAAAAAATAAATATATATTGCAGATAATATAACAAAAACCCCAAAATATATCTATATATATATATATAGATAGATAGATTTAGGATGTCGTAATTTTTTTTTAACGGAAAAATCTGGAATTCGTATAGTATTATATGACAATATAGCATTTACATATTATTTATATCATAATTGGGTCCAAATTAATCGATATGAGAAATTTAGACTTAAATCAACATTTATCTTATTCTATTATTAAACACTAAATCAACAAATACACTTAATGACTTAATGTTGTTCCCTAAAAAAAAATAGACTTAATCATTTAATACAATAGAGTTAATTTTAATACTTTAGTAAGAAAATAGGTTCATCGACTGATGTGCCCTCAAACCTTTCATTCCCAATAAAAGCATCAATTACCCACAATAAAAAACTACGTATTCTTCTCCGATGAAAAGCCTCTCCATCGCTGCAACTCAACATAGGACTACAACGGTCAGAAAAAAAGAGAAGAAGAGGGGAACTTCAGCGGAAGAAACTGGACACCCGTTTGACGGAAATCGATGGAAGCAGAAGAAACTCGAAGGAAACTCGTCGGAAACGGAATGGAAGCGGAAGAGAAACGTCCCCAAGATCAACCCCCGTCCCCGCCTTGCCGGAAACGCGTCGGAAACGTTCCGCAGCCGTTCCGGTCGGCGTTTCCGTCCCCATGGCGTTTCGGGTACGGGGTACGGCACTAATTTGGCGTTTCGGTGCATCAGAGTTTGGGCGACTACATTGGAAATGGCAATGGAGAAGATTATGTCAATAAGTCGAGAAGGTACCCTTCACGCCTATTGTTATGAATTCAAATTTTTGTTCAATCAGGTCAAAATAGATGAGGGTTATGCCATATATCTCTTCATGGATGGTTTAAAACCAAAAATAAGGGATGTTTTTATCCAAAGGCACCAATATAGTTTTCATACATTGAAAGACGCCATTTCTTTGGCCTTGAAATTGGATGCAAATAATTTGCAAGATTCGTTTTCTCCGTTTGATCCTAAATCTTCATTTTACATAAAGGATTTGGTGTTTGATTTTAGGAAATGTCTTTATGAAATAATGGAAGGTAATGAATCTTTTAAGGATGATAAGATTCATTAATGAAGATAGGATGTTTGGTAAGTCTGCCTACACTGTGTTTGATAAAATGCCTGAAAGGGTTACTGATGAAATTGAGGTTCAAACCAATGGCAAATCTGAAATTAGGAATGTTATAAGTGAAATACATGAAAATGTGATTGAAATTCAAGAAAAGATTAATCAACATTCAAGTGATAAAAAGGATTCAAAAGAAAAGGAGTATGAAAAAGATTCTTTAAATCAAGATTTGAGCACTCAAGAATTATTTGAAGATGATTGAAATCAAGATAGAAATTGGGGTGACTGATCGGTATAAGTTTGGTGAAAACGTTGGAATTTGGTTAGATACTAGTGGGATTTGCAGCAATGATACGAATATAGAATCAGTTTGGGTATTTCTTAATGTAACTGTCAAAAATTTTGATCAGATTCAAGCAACAGTGTATAGGTGGCATAGATGGAAATTCAAATAGTTGTGGCCTGAAGTTAGTTAAAACATTAGCACTTTTTACACATTAGATTCTACTACTATATTTGGTCGTATACATTCAACACTTGGTGGACAACTTCTTCTCTTTGCGGTTGCAAATGAGATTCTAAAGACCATTAATGATGAGGAATTAGGAATCCAAAAAGAATTTGAAAATGATACTTTGGATCATCAAGAACAAATGAAGATAGTATCAGTTCAAGTATTTGCTTTTTATGTTAAAAAAGGAAGCTATGAAGTTGAGCAAATGATTAAATCAAAATTGACGGATAGCTCAATCCCTTTAGTTCTTTGTTATGTTGATAAAATGAGTGTCAGATCCAAAAGGCTTGAACAGGGAATAATAAATAATGAATCAGTTGTGTTTCTTCCTGATGTAATAAACATGATTAACCTCAAGATGAAGGTAAGTTGGTATAGATGTCACAAGTGGAAATCTAAACGCTCACGGATTGATTGGGTCAAGAATAATAAGGCTTACAATTATGAAGAGTGTCATAAATCTAAGGGTGTAAATTTTGTCAAAGGCACAATTATGTCCTCATTTGTCAACCATGAGGGGAATGTTACTGGAGTTAATATGAAGATTGGGAGCTATTATTCTGCTGACATGATGGTATTATTCTGCTGACATGATGGTAGTGGGAATTGGAATCTGTCCAAACACAAGTCATTTGAAAGCAGTCAAATACTTAGAGAGTTAGAGGCGGCACACTATATGGGATTATTTCCAGCAACTATTAGTATGAAATTTGCTCTCACATGATCAGAAAGTGCACCACTAGCAATTTTTTTTCTTATATTGCAACCTCTTGATTTTGTTTTTCTTTTGTTGCTTATATTTTTGGATTGAGTCAATTTTGTAGTTCTTGAGGTCAAGAACTCTTTATGGAGGGAGTATTGTTATATGTGGAATAAGTGTAGGGGCTTAAATGTAATTAGGATTAGTATAGGGGTTATAGTGAGTATTCTAATTGCTCAGGTGAAAATTATTAATATTTTCTTTTGTTTAAGCTCTAAAACTTTTGATTTAAGGCTATGGTAAACTGAATATATGTTACGTCATTGATCTTTATACAACTCCATGTAAAGATTTTGATTTAAGGCTATGGATTTAGGTTTTCTGTACCTGTTGGATCACTTTTGTGTTGTAAAATAGCCTCTATGTAGATCCAAACATTGCGCACTGTTGAAGTTATTTCGTCATCCACCAATAGCATCTGGTGTCAAAAGATCAGTTCGGCCAAGTCTAGGTACAATTTTCAAACTTCTATACCAGTTTTAGTATAAAGATATTACCCAGTTTTTCGCAGGGATGAATTTTATTATTTGTATTTTTTTCGATAAATAACCAAATCGTAATATAAAAATTATTTTATCCCCACAAAAGAACCCACATACCCATGAAACACAGCCTTTTCTCAAGTTTTTTTTTTCTTTCTAAATCATTATTCTAAATTCCTAATACCTTGGTTAATCCTCAAACTATTGTTCCATCTCAAAAATAAACATTTATTATAGAATTAAACCTTATTTTTTGGTTTAGAATCTCACAAAGAAACCATTTTTTACCCTTAATCTTCCAATGACACATTTCACTGTTCCAAAGTAAAATATTCAACCACTTACCATCAGAATATATCATCAATACATTTACAGAATAATTGACAACTACTGCTTTATACATCACTCTGAATTATGAAAATTACAGAAATACAACAACTAAAAGCATCATAATATAGGCTACCTGTTAGAGCAATTTTTCTCCTCCGAATATATTTGATATAGACATATGGAAAAGTTATCTATAAATAACTACAACTAACCTAATTACCTACATTGATATATCGAAGGCTAGATCTGTTATTCCCTTTACTAATCCTATTTCAGTTGAGTTTTTATAGATATAATTGTATAATCATCCTATTTTAGTTGAGTTTTTATAGATATAATTGTATAATCAGGTGATGCACAGGTAAAAATTTTAATAACCATATCAACCTTGCAGGCGGCATTTAATAAGAAGAACATTAGATTAAAACACATTATATTTCCTTTTTTTCTAACCTATTGTCTACTATTATGTATAGATTTCACACCTGAAGGCTGAAGCCACGAAGATAACACGCTGTTCATAATGATCCACACAGAGCAAACTGATCAAATTTTGTTTCTGGAATAGTTGTTGTGTTAATTGAACTTTTTAACTTACTAACTTTTTACATGTATAATATATAGTTATCTTAATTACTCATATGACCCAATACACTCTTCTTCCATAGCATTTCCTATATTAATTTTAGATGATCGTAGAAACTCGCGGTTAACCTTTAGTTTATTAAATGTGGTAATATTGACATATTTTTAGTTGTTACATTGAAATTTTGAATTGTAAATGTTGATTAGAATTAAATCGTTATTTATTGATTAAATAAGAGTATTCACCGCAGGTTCTTTATATCAGACATTATCCTTAAATTTTAAAGAAATTATAAGAAATGTCTATTTTTTTCCTACATCAGCATCTTTATATATAAACCATCTTTATATATAAACCATCTTTATATATAAACCATCTTTATATATAAACCTTATACTTAAATTCTAAGAGATAAATATAAGAACATTCACAGTTCATTCTTTATCCATATCCTTATAATTTATACATTTATTATTATTTTTCTTTTTCTTTCACTCACAACAACAATTAAATAATGCATTTTTATACTATTTTCACTCTCTTCCACTCATAACCATATCTCAAATTTTACAGAATTCATATTTTTTTTTTGTTAAATATACAGATTTTCAACATTTTTTTATCTCTCCTCCACTCACAACCACTTACAACTAAATCTTAAATTTTAAGGACTACACTCACATAAATTATACCAAACGGCCTGTGAATGCTCTAAGGGATTGGTAAATATACCAATCCATTACATATATGGGTTTTTTTTAGTAAATTACGGCTTTCGTCCCTGTGGTTTGCACGTTTTACGCCTATAGTCCTCAAACTTCATTTATTACGGCTTTAGTCCCCAAAGTTTATAGGCTCGTTACGGCTTTGTTCCCTGACCCTAATGACCGTTAAAAAAATATGTTAAGTAGATGTGAATTGACATATATACCCTTCTCTTTAAATAATAAATAAATAAACCCAGAAAATAAAAATCATAAAAAAATGAAAAAGTAAAATTACTATTTTGTCCCCCCCCACCCCGGCTCAATGTTCGTCCCTCCTCTCCTGTGTACCATCACCGGAGTAATTGCCGGAGTTCACCATCGCTACAGCCCCAACCACCATCATCTAACACCAATCAAACATCACAAACTACATCACGAAGAGGTAAGCTTCGAGGCTACCGCCGCTGCCTTAATCCGAGCAGAATAGCGGCTTCACCGCTTCTGGGTTTTACTGTTTCCGCCACCAGAAACGAAGGGAGGAAAAGAAGAGAGGGAGGTCCGTCGTCGCTCTGTGTAGGGATTCGTCGGAGTGGTCGTTGAACGGAGAGGGGGTGGCTTTGTCGCCGGAGAGGTGGTGACGGAGATTGGGTATAACTGGGTTTTTTCGTCGGAGATTGGCTTTGCCGGCCGGCGTTCCCTGAGTTTCTAATGGAGTTCAGCATTGGTCGGAGAAGATGGTGTGGTGGTTCTTCACGGTGTTTGTGTTGATGACCGGAGAAAGACGCCGGAACGGTTGGTGTTGATGGCCGGAGAAGAAGTCGAAACGGGTGAATAATGGTGGTGGTGCACGAACACGGTGGTGGCGGTGGTGAACGATCATTCGCCGGAAATGAAGATTGGGATGTTACGATGATGATAATGAACGTTTATGTTTTTTTTTAATTTATATTTATATTGGTTTTTTAAAAGAGGGTATAATGTTCTTTTCATACACACTTAACAGAATTTATTAACGCCCGTTAGCCCCAGGGACGACCGGTGTAACGGACCCCTAAACCTTGGGGACTATAGGCGTAAAAATTGAAGCCTAGGGACTATAGCCGTAAAACGTGCAAACCACAGGGACTATAGCCGTAATTTACTCATTTTTTAGGATAAGGAATGTGATGTAGAGTGTTTTTTTTAAAGTCTTTAAATTTTATGAATAAATATGTTTTTTTAATAAATTATAAAGATAGAGATAAAGATAAAGAACATATTGTAAATGCTCAAGTTTAAACATAAACATTAGATTTAAAAATTTTAAATTTTTCAAATTTTTTTTTTATGATTTATAAAAGTTAATCATTAAACTGTGATTAGATTAATTGTTTAAAAAAACTTAATAAGGCGGTTTTAAATTTTCTAAATGATCACAAATGTTTATCAAATTTGTAAAGTTTAATATGATTTAATTTCATTATTATTAAAAGAAAATTAATTTTTAAATTTGACAATTTGACAAGATTATATTTAGGGAAAAACACGAAAATGACCATTGTTGACCTTGAAACTATAATTTTGTCCCTTTAAATTCGATTTCTCCAAACTGACCCTCACCAATCCCACGAATGCGAAGCAGACAACTCACCAATTCCGTCTAAAAACTATCAGAATCCTACAATGGAAGGTCTACACGTGTACTGGACTGACAATAAGGGAATAACACGGGCCCACCTTCCAATCTTTGAACATTCTGATCGCCAATAAGAACTTGACATATATTTTGTTCTCTCTATTATTCAGCCGTAGGTTGTGCTTCCGGTCCAACTTTAGCCGGATTTCATCCGTAGCACCCGAGGCTGCCACGTTTCATTGTACATCCGATTTAAATACGGTCGGCTAATACTTAGCCGTGCCAGTTTTGAGCCGGAGTTAACAAGCCAGCTAGCCGCTGGGAATATTTAGCCGGACAAGTGGAAAGGGTCCCCTTTAAATTTCAAAATAATTAAAATTATCATTATCGTTTAGATGGGCCTTCCCAAATGTTAGATGGGTTTCTGGTATGGCCTGTTAAGTTACAATTCTTGAGTTTAATTTGTTTTATATACTTTTCATAAAATATTGTTCTAAACTTAGCTTTTTGGATTATATATGTAATTGTGAGTGTTGGAAGTTTTATACATTCTAAGATCTGTGTATTAGTGAAACCATATCTTTTTGGATTATATATGTAATTGTGAGTGTTGGAAGTGTAGTTGGATTTGTTTAATTTAATAGGTATTATGCTGCATTAACTGTTTACCCCCCCCCCCCCCCCCCCCGTTGATAATTGTCAGCCGGCACGTCCGGTTAAAACTTCACCCGGTAGGCATAATTGAGTTTTAAAGTAATAAAAGTCTTAATGTTGATCTGTCAACCGGATTATAAATTCCAGTATATAGGAGTATCAATCGGATGTATATTATATCGGATAAAAGTTTTTTGGATTATATACTTTTTTTCAAGCTTCCGGTTTAAATTAGTGTGGTTAAAAGTTCACCCGTCGCGTGTTTCCGACGATCTGCATAAAGCATGCGTCCCATCTTGTAGATCAGAAAGCAACCGTCACATCTGGTTAAAATATTCCATTTAATTAAAATTAATAATAATAATAATAATATTTATATTAATATTTATAATAAGAATAATTATAATAATAAAATATTGCGATTAATAATTTAAAGTATTAACAATAATAATATTAGTAATATATAATTGTGTTGGAAGTGAATTTGCTTTTGTTTAATATTTTTTTTTTATCATTGTGAGCTTAAGTATTAAGTTGAGTCTCCAAGTAGTAAAAAGTGTCAACCGGCTGTATATTCCACCGGATGGAATTGTCAAGTGTCTGTTAATTCCACCGGATAGATGTTTTGAAGCGGAGCTCATAATCCGATTCAAAGAGAGTGGCAACTGTCCCCTAAAAATTTAGCCGGACAAGTGGCAACTGTCCCCCAAAAATTTCAAAATAATTCAAATATCATTATCTTTTAAATGTTTGGGCCTTCCCAAACTAACGGATGTTTAACCACGTTATGACGACTTTTAAATCTTTGGTCCTTCCCGGCATGACGACATGATGTCGTGTGTATTTCCCTTTCGTGTTGTACGCTTTCTTTTATCAATTAATTAAAATTACCACGTTAGTTTTACGCTTATGTTGCGTCCACGTCGATTATATATATTTTTTAATTATTTAAAAGCCTTATTTAAACCCTAAAACCAATCTTCATCGCCATTCTTCATCAGCGATCCCCCATTCACAGACAATGAGTTCAGCCTCTTCATCAAGCTTCAAGAACCATATCTTCAAGGTCGATTGCGATGGGAATTTATACTGCAATCATGGTCTTATTTCAGTTCGTAGAGTCGTGAGAAAGAAGAGTAGACGATCTGGCCAAGAATTCTATGGATGCCCTCTTTGGCCGGTAAGTTTCAGATTTACACACACAAGTTCAATTAACACCATTCACGTGAACAGTTCCTCCTGTGTCTTTTTTCCAGAAAAATGATTGCGAATTCTTTATGTGGAAGGAAGATGTGCATAACATGTTCAAAGAATTTCTTGACCCTAATTACATTGGAAGAGCAATTCAAGATAGGAAGCTAGAGGAACTGGAAGTCGAGAACACAATGTTGAAGGAAAATCTTACTTTGACTAAGTACAAGATGAAGATGCAATTTTATGTCTTTCTAGTTCTTCTAGTTGTTGCAGTAGGATGGATGACTAAATGATCAATTTTTAAGAGTAGATGTTGTTGTAGTGGTGACATTTTGCGTTTTTAGTATGTGATGTAATGATGGGGCAGGCTCATCTTTGTAATTGTCCTCTTTGTAATGAAAAAAAGGCAAGTCCTGATCTGTTTCATCTCTCTTTTGGTCATCTTTGTAAGGCTGCCTTTGTGCATGGGAGCTCACATTTTAGACCCAACAATAATTTCTCGGGAGTAAATACCTTCTTGGTTAATTTGAATCTAAAATCTCCGGTCGAAAGTGTTTCCGGTTGGAAGTCCACCCGGGAGTTTTAAAGTAATAGTTTTTCCCGATGACTAGTGCAAAACCTGGCACAATCTGTTTGGAGGTCACCCGGTAGGCTAGGGAATGATTTTATCTTAATTATTTAAACCAGTGGATCCTAAAGTATAACACTATTTGATTCAGAATCATCCGGCTAATTTTAGACGTAGGGTACAAAATTTAGACGACTAAGTTTAGGGGTGACAATTGACGGGTCCACGTGGAATGACTAAAATTCCTTTTATATAATTTAATTAAACAAAAATAAGGGATATTTAGGTACGTCCCATACGTAGCATCTAAAATAAGGGATAATTAGAGTAAAATTCCATTTATACGCTGGTCGATGGATTTACTTGGAAACAAATTAAGCAGTTATATTTTATGAACACTTAGATGTAACAATGTTAGTTATTTTTTTTAATGTTAAAGTTGAACTTGTTATCGATGGAGAATTAAATCATGTTTGTATATATAACGTCTCTGATAATTAAACGTTGAATATAAATTTCAGACGTGAAATGCCAGGTGTAGTAATACCACACATAAATGCAGTTCAACCGGACTCGCCTATATTCCGGTCCATCCATTAAGTAGACGTTTCACCCGGACCTGAACCTAAAACGGATGCCACACTTGAAATAACAAACGTGTGAATTTCCATCCCGGCTGAGTTTTTCAACCGGTAAACAGTTATAACCCATACAACAGCTAATCTATTAAAAAATTAATTTTCATCATGTCTCTCCACAAATCGCACAACAGTCGTCAGGTAGGGGGGTAAGGACCAAAGCGTCTCCCAGTCTTCATCATTGGGCCATTCACTCCTATCACTTATTGTTTTGTGTTTAGTGAACGTCCCATCTGCTCTGTGCACATAATACTGTTTCTCTTCCTCCACGTATACATAATACTTAATCTTAGAGAAACGATTTGAGATGTCGATAGAATCTTCTTCTGCATTGTTTCTCGCTTCGTCCAAGATGATTTTCAGCTTGAAGTAGAGCAAGTTCTCATCCATGGTGCGAGTATACCTTCTATTAGCAATCACATGGACATCAGCCATCTCAGACAATGATAATTTGCCAGGGGCTTCAGAGAGGGTGTAAGACAAGGTTTGGCCTTGATTTGTATGGAATATGTATTTTTTATGTTCCTTGTCATAACTCCAGTCTACACTTACCCCGTCCGGCTCAGGGTCAGGTTGTGGGTTTGATTTAGTCAATGTGGGCTGGGTGAATGGTTTGGATTTCGATGTGGGTTCCCCAGGCAGGTAGGGTTGAAAGTCATCAATCCTATATTTCCGGGGAATAGGTTTGATCTTTTGGGGGGGGGGGGGTGCTCTAGCCTTGGGTTTTCTAATTGGCTGCTTTCTTTTGGCGGGGGGATGTTTAAAGGTAGTGATTGGTGGTGTTCCTGATAACAAAGAATCAATGAGACTAGATGATGTGTGGGCAGGCACATAGGTAGCAGTGGAGCTTGCTTGTAATGCCCTGATAGATGGATGCATGTCGTAATCATTAGATTCCTCTATCTGTTTTCCATGCAACTCAATATATTTGTTCCTGAGGGTAGTGATCGAAGATGGCCGGATCCTCCTTGGGTTCTCATTAAGCACAGTAATAAAATATTCCTTGAGTGCCATGTGTTCCGCCTCAGGAGGTAAGGGACTATTGTGCAGCACCCTCTTGATCTCATCTCTCTTCCTCGTTTCTTCTATAACGTCGTCCACGGTTCTCTTTTCAAGATCAAGCCCACACTTCTCTTTCATCTTCTGAATTATGTACTCACACAATTCGTATTCTGTCATGCCCTTGACCTCATCAGTCGTTTTCCACCCTCTGGTAACACAGCCATCCTTCCAATCCCTCAGCAGAGAATAGTTTTCCTTACTAAAATTGAGCCGGATCTTACGCTCCTCAGCCTGAATGAACCTTTTAGATTCAGCATTCATTTTGTCTATCCTTTTGCGTTGGGCCACATCCATACTGGCAAACTTCGCATCTAACAACCTCTTCAGAGCTTCCTCAATAAGCTTTACCATTACCTTATTATCAGCGTAATCACCCTGAAGCTTCCGGGCAAGAATTTCATCATCCTCTATTTGCTTCTTCAACTCAATATACTCTATTTCCTTCTTAACCTCAACAACCTGAAGCTTCCGGGCAAGAATTTCATCATCCTCGACCATGATATTGGTGGTTTTGTTACTCTCATCCATGTTATCTTCAACAGGTTGAACCCTTGTCGAGTCCAACATATACAACTCCTGAGCAAGCTTCATTTCTGCATAGTTTCTCTTATGGAATTCCTCCTTCCAATGGCTGTTAACAATTCTTTCTCCCTCATGATTTTCTCCATATTTATCGATGATGGGGCAGACTATTTCTCTGGAAGAACATGCAAATTCTCCCGGTTCTTTGACAATGGATCGGCGTGGGGGGTATCTGCAGTTCAACCAGTCGTCTTCCACCTGGTATTGGAGCATTGGAGCTTTTCCCTTCACACCTTTGTTTATAAGACATCCGGTTGGGCCAATGGGATAGAACTCATATACCTTAGAACTGAACCACTGTGATGTAATCCATTTAGGCATGCTACTCCTCATGTTCTTACCCTTTCTTGGCACATAGTTAGCAAGTATTTCCCACACTGTCTTGCACATAGTACCTAGCCTGACTGTCTTTATGTAAAGGCATCTATGAATGTTGACAGACACCCACTTATCTTCCATAGTGCCCATTCTCCTGATTGACTTAATCTGGAGCTTTGTCAAGTCAGTAACATATTTGGATAGCACTATCGGTTCAGCCGGATGAAATTTCTTGGTTGTCACAACCGGTTGAACGGGTAAAATAACCGGTTGTACAACCGGTTCAAGTTCCCTTGCAGATGATTCGTTCTCTGGTAATTCATCATTTGAGTTATCCCCCGAGGTACCCCCATATGATAGCAACACTTCACCTATTTGGGAATCCACCATGTCCCAATCCCATGTAAACTTATCAGAATTTTTTAAAACACTTGATTCTTTACTCACACCATCCAAATTAGGAGATATATGTGGCTCACCCTGCACGACAACATTGGTATCTTTTCCCACACCAATAATCCTTTCTAAACTATTTACTAAATAAGGTAAGAGAGGTTAAGTACCTCATTCTCAATAACCATGTCTGCCCCAGCATTGTTATCCTCAACCTGTAGAACAACAGTTTCAGTTTCAGACTGACAACCAACCAACTGAAATTCCTTGATCACTTCAACCTGCATTACATCAAACACAATCATCTATTCTCCCAAACAATTAATTATATGCAATTAGATTACTAAAAAAGATAATTAAATGTTTGGTACCCCAGGCTCCATTGCCACCACTCCCTCTTCCGTTTTATCTTCAGCATGAAGTCCGAAATCCCCGTACTGAGCGTCACTAAACAACACTGTCTCTTTAGGCTTCTCTGCAGCCTGCACGACAACATTGGTATATTTTCCCACATCAATAATCCTTTCTAAACTATTTACTAGGATAAGGTAACAGAGGTTAGGTACCTCATTCGCCATAATTTGGGAAACTGCCTCTTGCTTTTTGTCAGCATCACTAATCAACAATGAATCATCATTGTTCTCTACCGCCTGAGTGACAACGTAATATTAGTGGCCACATATGAAAACATTAAACTACATAAGATAATATGT